>CM053399.1:23315085-23369121 GCA_028644305.1 Xerus rutilus | reverse complement strand
ATCTGAATGAAATCTCTGGGTCAACCAGTTTGCAACATTGTGACCACAGGTCTGTAATCTCATTTCAAAAGCTTCAATTTCTTAACTGCTAATTAATATGTTATCTTTGAAAAAATAACACATTTATTTTATTAAAAATTATAATTCACATAATGCATCACCATCTTCTTGACTTGATTATGCCATGTGCATGATTTCTTTAGCTACTTATTATCTTGTTTCTTTTTTTTCATACTTATTTTGGTGATTATTATTATTTGGAGATGTACCTCAGACTTAATGCCTTATGTGTCTATTTTTTTCTAAAGATAAACAGTCAACTTAAAGGCAATTGTTACATATTTTATCACCTGCTTAGTATTCATCCTGTGTAATTTTGTTGAAAATCTACTATGCAGTAAGTGTTGGCCAGGTTGCTTAGATTCACAGATAAACAAGGCCTAGCTCCTGTACCAACCAGTATCTGTAGATATCAGTATGTACAAATCTCTAGCTTCCAAACCTGGTCTTACAGAGAATATATGTGAAAATACCTTTTTAACTATTCATTAATGTATTATCAGATCAATTCTCTCTTTTACCCTAAAAGTATATAGTATTTGTTGGTCAGACCAAGTTTTGACTTGTGTTTCAGCCTAGTAACTTGATCCTAGTCTTTCTATGCCTATTTCTTTGTTGAGATGTCTCTTCAAACTCCTTTTCCTAGTTATGTAACTTCCTTTCCCACACTCCAAGTTTGACTTCTTGTTCTGTACTCATCTAACACACATCACAATATCCAATAATCTATCAAAGAGAATAAACACTGCCTGCATGTTCTTTTCAAACTCCAGAAATCCTTTACTTGTTGAGGATCACTTCAGTCAGGTTTCAAAATAGATTCAAGATTTTGCTTATGAAATCTTAATGCTTTCTAGCAATTGCAGGTGAATCATGTTCACTTAGGTTTCACCACTAGATAAGTGAAATGTTCGTTTATCATATATCAGGGATAAATACAGTTAACAGGTGTCTCTTATGGTAATGAGACCAGAGCATAGGACAAATAGCATATATAAAGAATAATTGTAGCTGGGCGCAGTGGCGCAAGCCTGTAATCCCAGCACTTAGGGAGGCTGAGACAGGAGAATCCGGAGTTCAAAGTCAGCCTCAGCAACGGTGAGGCGCTAAGCAACTCAGTGAGACCCTGTCTCTACATAAAAAAAAAAAAAACACACACACAAAATAAGGCTGCGGATGTGGCTCAGTGGTCGAGTGCCCCCGAGTCGAGTGTCCCTGAGTTCAATCTCCAGTACCAAAAAAAAAAAAAAACCAACAGAATAATTGTATTGGGAATGTGAGGGCTAATTCAAAAAGAAATAAAATGCTAATTCCTCCTCCATACTACTTTCCCCTCCTGGAAACCCATTGTCAAGGTTATCTGCCCTCAGGGAATTGTTCCTCCCAGCAAGGAGTTAATGACTACTCCAGGGCTGCTCTGTTCCTACCTTTCTTGGTAGATAGGGAGAGGTACCCCTGGGTGGCTCCGGTCCTGCCTTTTGATCACCTTTTGGCAGGATGGGAGGAGGAGAAAAGAGAAGAAAGGAAATCTGAAATCTATAAAAAGTGCAAGATACCTTCACTACCTCAGGCTCTGGACCCCCTCCTCTCTGGAGGAAACTTTCTCTCTCTCTCTCTCTCTCTCTCTCTCTCTCTCTCTCTCTCTTCCCTATCCTTTGAACAAAACTTGTTTTCCTGCCTCAGCGATTCTCAGGTGTTTAATCTTCAATGCCAGGGGAACAAGGACACAGTCCTGATTTTTACGACTGGTTTCAGTAGCATTATCCAGCATAAATATTAACTTCTGGATATATCATACAGACATCAAACTGAAATTGAAGAGTTTTGGTTTAATAAAGAGACATTTATGGTGACAAGTTAGAAAGAGGGCGGTTTGTACTGAAAAGGCACACTGATATAACACAAGTTTATCATTACTGTGAAAAAGAACAATTAAAATGACTTTCAGGGGAATTAGCCCGATAATTGCAAGTCATAAAATTTATAAATTCATATTTGTTGGTCTTTATGAATGGAAAAGAATACTTTAAATAAATCTATTAAAGCCTAAGCAAAGGCTATGTCTGTGTTCACCATATGATGCTACATAGCATGTTTGTTGAAATCTTCCTGTTATTCCCTCAGTTTCAGCAGAGGAAGAACAAAATGTTTTGTGCATAAATTGCATTCCTGCATTATAAGATTGCAGTTAGTCTTTTTCCACAATTGCTTCCAAAAATATGCAAAATAGTTCTTTTAGTTCTGAAATTTGCATATTTAACCCTGCTGGGCACATTAGTATAGAGTTGATAAAATTTTTTAAGGAATAAAAGAAAGAAGAGAGGAAAAAGTAGCCCTCAGGGTAAGAAGTTAAGCGGTAATATTTGGATGCTTTTTCTGTGTCTAATGCTTATAATGATGTCTTACTCTTCCAATGTTCTCTCTGGACTTCAGTACTCACTCTGCATTCCCTGTCTTCTCTTTTGCCTTGATTTCATTGTCAAGGTATAGTGTGGTGCTGAATAGCATCTAAAATATCAGTCACAAAAGAACCTGCAGCTTTCTTCATTCTAGAGACTCCTATTATCTAACAATATTCAGCTCACAGTTAGTAAAATGGGATTGATGTGCTAATCTTTTTTTCCCCTTATTACATGACATTAAAGGTCTTTTGACTTAGTAAATTTTGTATGACCTCTTATCAGTTCTAACACTTTCAACTCCATGAGTTTAGAATGAGTCACATTAACTTTTAGCTGCATATTGAAATGCTGATCCTTAAAGATAAACTCAATCAACAAGAAAAAGTTGATTGACCAGGTGTTGTGACATATTCCTATAATCACAGCAGGTGAGAAGGCTGAGGCAGGAAGATTACAAGTTCAAAACTAGTCTCAGGAACTTAGCAAGGCTCTAAGCAACTTAGCAAGACACTGTCTAAAAATGAAAAATCAAAAAAGGCCTGGAGATTTGGCTCAATGTTTAAGGTTCCATACTTGGTACCCAGGTATTAAAAAAAAAAAAAGTCATTGGATTATAGACTAAAAATAGAGAAATGCACAGGTAAACAAAAAGATATTATATCTATATATATATATAATACACATACACATATAATTAAATTAAAAAAAATTCTGAAGGAATTATGGAGACTTAGGTAAATTTACATGTATGGTATAAATTAGATTATACTATGGAACCAATGCTTAATTTCCTGATTTTCATAAATGTGCTGTGATTGTTGAAGAAAAATAAATCCTTGATTTCAGGAAATACTCCCTAAAAATTAAAAAAAAATTAATAGTTTTTACCAGGAAAAGGAGGTGGGAACCTAACAAAGTACTATAAGTTGGGTTCCAGTTCCTTCTAGGGATTCCTTTTGTGTAATGGTCTGGGCAGTCAATAAATATGTATGTAGTTCATTGAAATAGTTTGTACCTTTTCATCTTTACTTTAGCTCCAATAATTTCTTATTACATGAAATCCAAAGAGAAACTAGCAAATATGTTATCTATGGTTAATATTTTAAAGTAGTTAATAGTGGATATGAAAAATTATAGCTACCTCTTATATAAAGTTAGAATATATACAGTTTCACTGCTCATAGAAGCCATAATAGGGCTCGCATACCCCCAGTGTTGTCAACTGAGTCTGACACACAGAAGCCCTTGTACCTAGACACCTCCAGCATCATTGTGCAAATAGAGAAAAACTGAACATCATGAGCAATAATTCATCATTGCAATAAAACACATGGGCCCTCAAGTTAGTCATTTGCATCTGGATCCATCCCTTGAAAGCTCTGTAGCCTTGGACAAATTTTTAACATTTTGTGACTTTGGTTTCTTTATTTGAAAAAGGAAAATGACCAGCCAAGTTAATACATTAGATAAACCGCCATATAAGTCTACCTTTAGGTTTAATTTTGAGTTTCCTAGTAGACAAGAAAAAATAAAGAGAAACATTTTTATGTTCTATAGTCTTTTATTAAGAAAGTCAACTTTCTTACTAGGGATGATTTTTCCATACATTAAAATCTAAAATATAGCATACTTTCTCATACAACTTTTTATTTTAGATCTTGACCTATATTATAGGTTAGGTTTTTAAGAATTATGGCTTTATAGTAAATGGAGAAGTGATTAAAAAAAGGAAAATGGTAATGGCATTTATTTCATGGAGTTATTTGGAGAATTCAATGAGTTAAAATTGCAGAATTGCTAATGACTCAGAAGAGTAAGTGTTCTGATGTCTTCTGAAGTCCTTAGTTTGAATTCACACAATCTGACTGCAGAACTGAAAGACAAGATCCACTCTCTCACTTTTGGGATTGTACCATGTCATGTGGTTGTTCAAGCATGATCTAGAGTTTTGGAAAAGCACATTTACCTGAAAGTCTCCCTCTTACTATCAATGCTTATCAGCTACTCACTCTGTGTTGAGCTAAATCTTAGTGCTCAGCACCTTAGACGCACTACCTTTTGTCATGAGTAGTAGTTAGTATTACTAGCTCTTCAAACCAACCCATGACCTCACTTAAAATCTGGATTATCACAGATTCTGTCATAAAACAGGTTTATAGTTTTGTTTCTTTGTTGCTTGAACACACTGAATCTCAGACTCCTCATTCATGTAATGGCATGAATATTACCTAACTCACAAATCTGATAAGGTCATGGAGTAAAAAAAATTCAAACAAATAAAAACCTATTTTTTTAAAATGTATTCATCTGTTTGGATACCATCAACTTTTCTACACATATTGTAAATATAAGCCAAATCACTTCTTGGTTTTTTCTTTGAAACTTCAACCTGGTTATTCATTTTTTTTTCATAAATTTATAGAAGAACTTTATGAATTTGAATATTCTATTGCAGAAGAGAGTTAAGACTTTTATTACACATTTTTCTACACTATACTTCTATTTAAAAGTCCACCAAACACCTTTATAGGCAGCTTCTTAGCACTGTGTTTAATACTGAAAAACAGTTTCACTTGCTTTCCTGTCTTAACACTTACCTTCCCTTTCTCAAACTAATACAATTGACTTTTGGCATTATGTCTAAAATTGAGGTTTATTTTCTCACCATAATTTCTTTGTCTCTAAAAAAAGAAAGCCTAACTACTTGCCCTCATAGGATTCTTGATTTAATATCTTTATTACAAAATGTAATATTTAGTCTGGTCCTCATTTCCAGCAGATGGAGATACAGAACACTAATTTTGTCAGGCAACCTATTACACTAACTCTTCTTTTAAGTCTTGTGCTATAGAATATTTAATATCTATATTTCCTCAAGCAAGACTACTATTAGGAAAATTAATATTAGCAATACCAAGGACAGGAACCCAAAGTAGACCACTTACCTAGTCTGATCACTAACCTTCACTGTTCAGTAGCTAATACTTTTTGAAGACCTACAGTGTGTTATTTTAAAAAATTGATTTAGTTTTGTTTTGTTTTGTTCCCTGATGTCATATTTGGATAAATACCAGTGCTATTTCTTTCTTAAATATCTGTAGAAGGTTTTTTTTTTTTTTTTAATCCTCATCAGAAGAAAATTTAGGTGCCTCAGAAATGTAAGGGCAGATAGAAAAGTATATAAAATTCAAGTTGAACACTTAGTTTGAAATATCTATATTTTGTAATTATTCTTGAGGAGACAAGAAAAAAGTCCTTGGGATAAAGCAAGGCAAAGGTGAAATAATACAGTTTTCTCTGACAAAATAGAAGCTTTCTTGAATTCATGTTCTTGCCTGTTTGGGGAGAAAGTACTTACACAGCGGTAGGTGGCCTGTTTTGGGTCCTTATGTGCTGCTCAAGGTCTTGGTGCATAAAAGAGTCAACCTCTCAGCTACTCTGCTGCTTTGACAAAACAGACTGCCCACATGGCTCCCAAAGAAATATTACTTGATCTGAACTTCCTCTCTGGAACATTTTGGCCTGAATGTTCTGTTGCTCCTTTATTGTCTGTAAATAAACTAATGTAATTCAAAAGACAGAGAAGGGTTTATATCTAACATGGTGTTTATTGTCAAGTAGGCTGACCTTTCCTTGACAGGGTAATTGACTGTGCTTGTGCTAGCCTTTATTCTCTTTGTTTCTCTTTTCATTTTTGAAATACACAGCAAAGCATTAAATATTCTTCTAATTCTAAGATGATAATTGTATTCTAATTTATGCAAATAAAGTTTATTAAGGTTTTGAGGCATGGAAGAAAGGTAGGAACCTGGGGAAAGGACACTATTTCTTAACTACTAAATGTGATCAGCCAATGTACTTGGTGTTTTATATTCACTCTCCCACATAATTGTAAAAGCGTCTCCTCTCAGTGGTAGGTATTACTGATGTATCACAAGTTCAGAGGAGTTTAACATTTGGCCCATTGTTATCTAGTAGCTTATGATTTGAGATTTGAGTATAAATTTTCCATATTCTATATTCCATTAATTTTATTACTTCTCTTATACCATATTTACACTTTAAAATAGTTCAAACTTATACAACATTAGTTCCATGCATTTTATTATTGAGGATTATTTGGTATTTTCTCAGAAAAAAATAACACCTAATATAAGTTTTTTTTTCTTCTCCATTTATAGCAGGGCATTTGGGATAAAGACATATCAAAACAAAATTTTGAATGTTTTAAGTCAAGATCTAAAGCATGTAGATTCAAATATGTGGACCATTCCTTTGCTATTCTCCCACAAATGGGCATGCATTGCTTTTGTGATTGTCATTGTGCTGTTGTACCAAATACTTATAGACTCTACACATTCCAAGCAATAATAGAATCAAAACCTTTTGGGTTTAAGTTGTGTCTGGCCATATAAGATTAAGTGACCTAAGTCATTTCTAGGTGTGAGTTTGAAAAGCATTCCCAATTCTCTCCATCTCCTTTCTGCTTTTATGGGATTGTTGACAATCACATTCGGACAACATTGTTTTTAGCCTGGGTCCTGAGTAACCGGGGAGATCGCATTTTTAAGTCAGAAGAGGTTAGATTTTGCTGTGATAATAAAAGTCTCCCAGATCCTACATGGCTTACCTCAATAAAGGGTTATTTCTCACTTATGAAAAATATCCTTGAACTCCCTAGGAACTCTGCTTTATGTTTCAACATCCTTTTGGGCACCTGGATTGATGGAGTAGCTACTACCTATTACATTGCTTATAACCATGGAAAAGGGAAAAGAGAACATGGGCAAGTGTTGGCAAGTTTTCAGATTTTCTGTTAATTTTGCTTTGGCCAACGCAAATTATATGTCCATACATGATCTCAAGAGGTGGAGAAGTGCAATTGTGCCATCCACCTAGAAAACAAGATGGCACCAAATATCTGTAAATGACCTAATGTCAACCACAGTTTCAAGCCCACCTCCTAGTTAGATAAACAGCATAAGAAATAAATAATTTTCTGTAAGATTTATTCTGAGAGGTGTGAATATTACTTATTACTGTAGCAGTTGGACTCACACATTCATCAGTAGAGAACTGGTGAAGAAATCATGACTCACAGGATTTCAAGTCAACTGATTCTAGATAAATTTAAAATCAACTAAAATATTTCTGAAAATATTGCATTCATGACTTTTCATTCACCAATATCACCAGAAACTTAAGAGTCTCCTTGGTGGGGATCTAGGCCTTGATACATCTTTCTTTTTTTAATCTTCAAAGATTCAGATATGCGCACAGAGTTGAGAACCATTTAAATATGCAATTGAATATTTGGGCTGGGACAGAACTAGAGATGATGTTTTGCAGTTCCACATTTTATCTATAAAAATTATTTCAAATTTAAAAGCTAGTTCAAAATTACTTGATATATACTCAACTATTTTATATACATATAGATGCGTATGTATATAAATGTCCTATTTATAAATGTAAAAATGAAACACTGAAAAAAATGTTAATTTTCATCAAAGAAATTTTCTAATGTAAATAGTAATATTCCAAGATTTTCTGATGGTAAACTGGGGACATTTTAATTATTTAAAAGTTTATATGAAATAAGTATCATCCAAGGCTAAAGTATATTTGATAAAGACCATGAAAATATGTTTACCCTAAGTTAATAAAATCTTACATATGTGGAATATTGAAAACACTGTTGTACAGCTGAAAGTGTAGAAAGGCTATCTTAAAGAACTGAACAGGAATGTCTGTGCCAGACACAAACATAAGGAAGAATCTAGAATATGGTAAATGTTTTGTTTCAAAGCATGAAAAACAATAGGTTGTTCAATAAACAGTATTGAGAAACAAACATTGAAAAGCAAAAAGTTAATTTTCTATTTTATGCCATAAACCAAAATAAATTTCTTTAATACACAAAATTTTAAATGAGAAATGAAACAAATAAAATAATAAACAAAGAGGAATAATTATATGAATGTATAAAGACAATGTGATGATTATATATATAATTTTATATATGTATATTTATATGTATACATGTATATGTATAAAGACAATGTGATTATATATAGTTATATATATAATCTATATATTTACATATATATGTATATATTTATATAAGTGAAGTATTATTCAGCCACTAAGAAAAATAAAATCCTGTCATTTGTAGCAAAACAAATGGAATAGGAGGACATTATCCTAAGTGAACATGCCAGACAGGGAAGGAGAAGTACTGCATGTTCTCCCTGCTATGTGGAAGCTAAAATAACTGATCTGAAAGTAGAATGGTGTTTGCTGGGGATTGAGAAGAGTGTGGGTGGGGAGTAGGAGTGTAGAAAGGGTGGTTGGATTTGATCAAGGCATGCTGTGTGCATCTATGGAAATAGTATGCTGAACTTATTAATATGTATATTTAACATGGGTTAACAATTGGAAAAAGAAAAAAAACTTTCTGGAAATGTAATCACAGAAAAATAATATAAGTAGACTATTTCCAAACTTGTAGAAATAAAAGTCTAGCATGTGCCATTATAAATTACAAGTGCTCATCAAAGACTATAAATGCCCTAGGAAATTGAAATGCATTTTAGAACAAATATAATCATAAAGTGTAAAACCTCAAATAAATTTATTAGAAAAAGTATAAATATTAAAAAGGCAAATAACTGAATAAAAGTTGGCAAAAGGAACTAATTTTCAACATTTATAATATATTTAGACTTTCTTCCTTATGACCCAGGCACTGGTCGTGAATCAGCAGTGGACTACAGAGAATAAAGGAACCTATGTCCTGGAGTGTATATTGTAGGAGAGTGAAAAAAATAATAACCAAGTACAATGTGCCAAAAAGTTAATGTTGAATAATGAAGTAGAGTGTTGGTATTAGAACATATGATGTAGACTTCAGTGGTTGAGAAAACTGTGGCCTGGTCAGAGAAAGCTTTGCTGAATATAACAACATAAAGAAGCTGGATCATGTGGGAGAATTTCCCAGGCAGATGGCATAATTGCAATGTAGAATGTGCCTAGTTCAGTTTCAGGGACCGGGTTTAGGAAAACAGTGAATAGTTAAGGGCTTTGGAGATTTGAGAATAAAGAAGATATGAAAGAGTAACCTGGAAGAAGAAAAGAGTGAGTGAACCTCAAAAATATAGTAAAATTTCAAGATACACCAAAGAGTGGCAGTTCGTAGTGGTCACATGTTGAAAGTGAGATTCTATTTTCTTTTCCCTTCCATGTTCAACTGCAGGCTTAGAGTAAGCAGAGATAAATTATATTACCTTGGGGTTTTCTAGGCCAGAAAAGTAACAAGAAAAGCAAAAAGATGAATAAAGTACTTGGGGGTGTATGCAAAGAAATTATTCAGACTAGCAAACAAACAATAAGAGAGTACTGAGTGCAAGTAAAAATCATAATAATACAAATTTAACAAAATATTGACATTAACTTTTCACTAAGTCACTTGAAGTATCTTTATATTTGAAAATATTAGCAAAATCTTGTAAGAGTAAGAGAAAAAAAACACCTTTATGGTGTATTAATTAATGGCTTACTATTATTAAATGAGTTTGTAATATATATGTAAAACACTAAAATATTATCCAGATAACTTAGTACTTCAAAAGAATGTTTATATTTTTGCTCAAAGAATGTTTAATATTTGTATTAGTGCTTTGTTTTGTTTTGTTTGTCACTGTGAACAACATATCTGACATAAAAAATGCAGAGGAAGGAAAGTTCATTTGGGGCTCACAGTATCAGAGGATAAGTCTATAGCCCATAGATTTTGGATGACACCTCATATCTAAACCATAATATTATCCCATTTATTATTAAACATGTTGAAATACAATTAATATAGTTTTTAAATGCCCAATCCTGACTGACTGAAATAAATAACTTTGGTATGAACTCAATTACTTAGAAATATATTCTATATGTATGCATTCTGAAATATAATATATATATACACACACACACAAATGCACAAATATATATTTACATATATTATATACACATAAACATTTTTATCCACAATTATTCATATGAACATACAAATGCATTTTAAATATATACTGATAATATGAAGGTATAGCAAATGGTATAATTTTATTTTTTCAATCAATTCTATTTGATACACCCGCACATATTTAAGTTATATTTATACATATTTGTGTGTATATGTTTGTATGCATCTGCATATGTGGTATATAAATGCATAGTTTGCACTAATTTATATTTACATATGCATAAAAATAATCTTATATGCATATAACATGTTATTGTTAAATTATTAATATTCATGATAGACTAAAGAATAGTAGGGAAGACTTTATTCAAGGAATCTACCACAACGGTTTTTTACTTTAGGAGAGACATTAAGCTCAATTCTGAATAGAGCAAGTAAACAAAGTAGTTTATAGTTGTGTTATCTTTCTGTTGCTATGACAAAATACCTGAGAAAAACAGAATAACAGAAAGAGACTTTTATTTTGGCTTATGGTTTCAGAAGTTTCAGTCCATATTCACTTGGTTCTCTTGTTTCTGGGCCTGTGGTAAAGCAGAACACCAAAGTGGGGATTATGTTGTAGAGCCAAGCCTCTCACATCATGGTAGTCAGGAAGCAATGAGAGAAAGAAGAGAGATTATGGCATTCGGGATGATATCCCATTCAAGAGCATGCCTCCAAGAACCTGTTTTCCCCAAGAAGGCCCTACCTGCTACAGTTTCTACTACCTCCCAGGAACCCCATTAGCTGCAGACTAAACTGTCAACACTTGAACATTTGGGTCACCAAAAGATCAAAACCATAACAGTTAACAATAGCCAAGGTGGGAGATGAGGTTTAGTGGATGGAAAATTATGAAGAGGAAACAATAGGGATAAGGGAATTCTGACTAAATAAACATAACAGGATTCTTGATGATTGTAGACAAGGTCCATTACATATCACCTGTAAAATAACCAAGATGAGGCCCCTGATCAGACATTGAAAGTGGTGAGATGTCCTGATGTGGAATTCTGGCTTCTCTAGCCTAGAATAATTCTTACTACACTGGATACACAGGGATGAATACAGAGAGCCAAAGTCAGAGTCTAATTGAGTAGAGAGCAGAGGAGTCTGACTGAAGTTTGGTAACTTGTGTTAAATTTGGTCTTTTTTTTTTTTTCTAGAAATTTCAATGTGTAATGCAGATATACATATATATATTTCTTATTATCACCCTTTTACTTCTAATCTTTATGCCTTTTGTATATCTTTTAAAAACATATATACCAATTTCCACTTTGATAGTAAGGGCATGCCTTCATCAAAACCTGTGGTTTCTCTTAATATTTAATGTGGAACCAGATAGAGAAATTTTGTGACCAGAATCCTACGGAAACATCATTTCAAAAAATCAGACTGAGATTGGCTTACTTCACTTAGTATGAATCAAATTGCACTCTGTTATCATGTAAGCCTAAATAGAACAAATAAATAAATTAAATATGAAAAAAAAGAAAGGAAAAAAAATCAGACTGAAAATAAAAAGATCTGTAATTCTAAAAACAATATGTGAGCCTTGCTTCCTTCCTGTATTCCTTTCTCTTTAATAAAAACAAGCAAGTCAGAGGAAGCATAGACCTTCTAGACAATTCAACCATGAGAAATAACATGGAATGGCCAGTTGTAGCAGCAGAATTTCTTGTGTTCGAATACAACATTAGTTCGTATATCAATGACAAGGAGAATAAAAAAAAAAATATTACTAAGGTAGTAGATACAGAGGAATCTTAATTTGTTTTGCTGATTTGTTTTTATTGTTATTTTATGTTATAAAAGTTGAGAATAGAATTTTTTATTAGCTCATTTTAGTTATACAAAATGTTGGGGTACATTTTGACATAATTATATAGGCATGGATTATAATTTGCTCCAGTTCATTTCCCAGTATTTTCTTCCCCAACCCCATTCCCTTTCTTCTACTCTACTGATCTTTCTTCCACTTACTTATAGTGCTTTTTTAAAAAAATCAGTGCATTATTGATACACATAAATGTGAAATTCACTGTGGTATATTCATATATGTACATAAGAAAGTTTTGTCAGATTTATTCCACCATTCTACCCTTAAGGATTGAAAAAAATGATCATGAGAAGTTGTAGAATGGAAATCTCTTTTTCTTATAATGACATGTTCTTTTTGGTATGAGAAAGACAATAACAAAATTTGCTCAAATATCTCAAGTTCATTGTATTCTTTAGCATATACTGACTCTGCTAAAAATATGGATATTATAGTAGGACTTATAATTAAATAGGTTTGGAAATGTTATGGATCAGTGGATACATTTTTTTCTCATGTAATGACATAAATAGAAAATAATAATCTTTGTATGATCTGATACACTATAAGAACAAGATCACTTCAGACTAAGGTAAGAGGCATACCATTAGCTAAAAGCTACCAAAACGATTATCTGCCCTCCCTGAAGGCTGAAGGGAACAATATTTTGGCATTTATTAATGCCTTCACAGTAATGGTTTGTAATGCTCCCTTTCACTTGATTCAAGAGGGATTTGCAAAGAGTAACATGCCAATGTCAAAGAAAAAGATTTTGAAATCTAGTTAAGATTTTCTACTAGCAACGTTCAGCATTAGAAATTCTTGGAAGTTCACACAGCTTAGTATATGAAAATGGACTCAAAGACATAATGACATAATGGTTTTCATTTCTATGAAGGACTTACTTTCTAGAATCATTTATTTCTCCAAGTATAATTTGTCTACTGCTTATGTATTAAATCTATGGGGGAAAAAAGCTTATTCTGTCCAGTTCAAATTGGAAAAGCTTTTATAATAATACTGTCTCTCTGTTAAGGTACTTGATGAATGAGTAACAGGTCACATTCACGTAGGAGCAATCTATGGCAAGATTTGCTATAGATTATTGTTTTAATTTATTTACTTTGTTTATTTTATTGTAACTGATACATAAAACATACAAGATGTACATATTAATGGGATACCAAGTGATGTTTAATATATATGTGTATTGCACAATATTTAAATCAGGTGATGCATATTATCTCCATAAACATTTATGAATTTTTTGCTAAAAACTTTCAAAATTTTTACTTCAGCTTTTGGAAATGTGCACTACATGATTATTACCTACAGACACCACACTTTTCAATAGTACCCCGGAGCTTCTTGTGCATATCTAATAGTAACTCAATATCCATTGGCCAAATTTTCCTTTTTCTTCCCATCCTACCTCTCACTATCATTGGCCTCCAGTGACTACCATGTTATTTTCAACTTCTCTAAGACTATTCTTTTTTTAGATTTTATATATGAGTGAGAGTATACAGTAATTGTGTTTCTGTGCCTGAATTATTTCATTTAACATATGATCTCTAATTTCATACACGTTGTTGCAAATGACAGAATTTTGTTCTATTTTCATATATGCATAGTATTCCATTGTGTATATGTACTACATTTTCTCAGTCTATTCATAAATTGATGGATATTTATGATGCTTTCATTTCTTGACTATTGTAATAGCCAATGTAGATGAGAATACATATGTCTCTTTGATGTATTGATTTTATTTCCTTTGGGTATATACCCAGTCGTGGAATTATGGTATCATTTGGTAGTATTTTAGTTTTTTTGAGGAACTCCATATTGATTTCCCCAATGTCTCTACCAATTTACATTCCCCAAAACTGCAGTGGTTCCTTTTTCTGCACATCTTCACCAACACTTAAGTCAAAAGACTTAAAACTCTTTTGAATATTACCCATTTTTACTGGGTGGAAGTTGTATTTCCTTGGGGTTTTGATTTATAATTCCCTGACAATTAGTGATGTTGAAATTTATATATATATAAACATATATATATGTTGGGTCTTCGTATGTCTTCCTTTTAGAAATAACTTTTTAGATCTGGTGCCCATTTTAAAATCAAGTTATTTGATTTTTGGTTTTGTGTGGTGATTTTTTGGTTGTTTTTGTTTTACTTTTTTGTTGCTGAGGTCAGGAGTTCCTTATGTATTTCTGTATTCTGAATATCAAATTCTTGTCAGCTGTATACATAGCAGATATTTTCTCTGATCCTTTAGGTTATCTCTTTACTCTGTTGAGTGTTTCTTTTACTGTACAGAAGATTTTTAGTATTTTATTATTCAATTTTTTTATCATTTCCTTTTTTTAATTTAAAATTGAAGAGAAATTTGGATTATGGTTGTGAATTCATCGAATAAAAAAGAAAAAAACATGAAAAACAAGATCACAGGTGATAAATTTCATACCTGCTTCATGGAAGCAGATTTGGAAATGAAGATAGAGGGCATCTCAATTGCCTTTGAACTTACACTTTCAAAAGTGAATGCCTGACAAGAAGCCTAAATGGTTCTCTGATTCTGATTTTATCAGAATTTTATCTAATGCTTAGTTTATAGTCTGTTTCCAGGATGAACCAAGGAGAAGTAGTAACAGCACTGTGACCACTCAAGTACACATTTTCTGGCCTATTAAAGAAATAGCAGAAGCCATGCAAATTTGATAATTGAATCTGGATTTCCCAGAATTTCGAAGATGTAGAGTAAGCTTATACCAGTTTTAACTGTGGAACCAATAACTATCTATGGGATGTTTGGCCTAACATACCAAGTTTCTTCAATCGTGTCAGTCATTTGCTATAAAGTGAGCAAGGATTAAACTTTCGCTGACATGCTTCTGAGTTTTTCTGAGTTTACTACAGAGTTTTATGACAACCTCAACTAACCTAACCCTGACAGCACTCCCACAACTGGTCAAGATAAATGACCCTTATCACAGCATTTCAAAGAAAAGAATAGGGAGAGCATTTGCCTGCCTTTCCCTCCAGGAGGTCCTGTTCACTTCTGTGCTGGAAGAACAAAGAAAGACTAGGAGGTAGAGAGCCACCCTGGAGTAGCCATGCATCACCATTAGGCTGGGGTGGGCTGCTAGAAGTCAATTTTGTCCAAGAGATTTTGTAAATATAGCATGACACAAAGTTGGATAGAGAAAGAGGAAATTCAAGAGAGTTTTATGGAATGCATTTTGTTGTGGGGGATTTCTAGGGAAACGATGGATTATGGCACATCAGAGATTGAGAACTAAGATTTTAAGGGTTGTTCCTCTGTTTTACTGATGGAGAGGGAAACACAATGTCTTTTTTGTAATCCATGAAAAGTTCATGACCTTACCCTCAATAACAACAACAAAATGCATGTATTTTCATTTAATATAAGTTTTATATTACATAGGAGACTTCAGAAACAGGGAGAACTTTGCGATTTTATGGGAAGCCATCCAGAAGTATTGTTGGAGGACAAAGGATTAATCTAATGGTAATAAACTTCCTGAAATTTAGCAAGACCTGTAGGGTCAGATTCCTCTAACTGTTTCTGTGTGTTCCAGAGAAGCACATCCCTCTCCTCTGGGTACAGGGAAGAGCCCTCTGGAATGAGTGGATGAGGGTACACATTTATGGGGTGGTTGGCTCAGTTTCATGGTCCACTTCAGGGAAGAAGCCGATAGAGATAATCAGAGTGATTTTCTGGCTTCAGCTGTGTTCTCA
Source organism: Xerus rutilus (assembly GCA_028644305.1). Classification (NCBI taxonomy): domain Eukaryota; kingdom Metazoa; phylum Chordata; class Mammalia; order Rodentia; family Sciuridae; genus Xerus; species Xerus rutilus. Next base: position 23,353,054 of record CM053399.1, on the reverse strand, counting down.
CATGTCAACATGCTACATTTTAAGGTAGCATATCCTGAACCCTGTCACTAACGTATTTATAATTCTCTTAAAGGTACAAATAACAATAAATTCCCTGTGATTATTTTTGTTTACTAAAATGTGTATTTTTTAGTGATGCCATGTAGGAACAAGATCTAGTGAAATCCTAGGATGCCCTCAAGTTTTAAAACCACTCTCTTGAAAGATATACAAATATATCAAAATAGTAATCACCACTAAGTCAGCAAAGAGAAGTTTAGAAGAAATTTAGAAGTTTGACGAAATTTACAAATTGGACCACAGCCAGAAATAATAATTAAGTTATCTTAGAACTAAATTAGATAAAATCAGTGTTAGTGCTCAATACATGTTAAACTTAGCAAAATGCACATGTATGTCAATCGTTATATTAGATATGATCTGTTCCCCATGTAGGAATGTAAAAACTTAGACACAAAGTTGTGAATCATTTGGTCACTTGCACTTACTTAGTAGTCCATATTCTAAATCATACATCAACGAAAAAATTTCTTAAAGTCATTTAACTTGTAGCAAAATGTTTACATAAAACTCCCTCCACTTTTCTCCTGTATTTCTTCCCTATTAACTTTTTCCATTCATATAGAAAGCTAACCATTCCAATTCTTCCTTTGAGGATTAATGGACTTTTAAAGAGTTTTTTTATCATTTCAATTTTTCAACAAATTTTCATCAAATAAAAATATAACCAAATATTTCCTTTTTTTTAGAGCACATCTCTGATATTTCACCTTTTAAATATTTATTTATTTATTTATTTGGTACCAGGAATTGAACTCAGGGGCACTCAATCACTGAGCCACATCCGCAGCCCTATTTTGTGTTTTATTTAGAGACAGGGTTGCACTGAGTTGCTTAGTGCCTTGCCGTTGCTGAGGCCGGCTTTGAACTCATGATTCTCCTGTCTTAGCCTCCCAAAGTGCTGGCATTACAAGTGTGTACCACCACACTCAGCTTAAATATTTTTAAGTGAATTATGTTCCTGGTTTTGTATCTGATTAACAGTACTGGAGATTACAATCCCATAGCCAATGAAATGATAAAACTAATGAAATGATAAAGGCTATGGTGAAATTTGACATGGGCCTAAGAAATTAAGTCATTCTATTATGATTAACACAGGATGGATGTCTTAGTGTTTCAACAGACTCTGAATTTGATACTGGTTTATCAAATTGCCCATCTTGACCATAATTAATGTTTCTGCTAATTGGTAGTAGGAGGAAAATCAAGACATGTTTATGCTCTAAACCTTGTTGGGCAGTTTTTTCAACCATCAAGCTGAATTAAAAAAAAGTGCTAAAAGTCAATGTGCTAATAAAATTCAGAGTAAAAGAAGACAGAATTCAAAGGAAAGCACTGTCTGCTATAAATTGTTATATGACCTAGTTTATATATGACTTTCTTGCCTCTTCTTCCACATTCTCTGTGTTTTGTATTCCAAGATGCAGACACCACATAGCTCAAAGAACACCTTATACTATTCACATGCCCGCACCCCTTCCCAAGCTACTCCTTTGCCTGGATGGCTATCAAGTTTGTAGAAAGATCACTCATATCTCATATCCTTTCATTCTAGGTCCAGAGAATAACTGGCCCCCTCTGCATTCACTCACGGTTGGTTGAGGCCACACAACTAGTCCTGGTCAATGGTTATGAGAAGATTCTGGGCACTTAAGTAGAACAGGAGAATTCTACATATCTGTGTGATATTTGTCTAGTTCTGCACCATGCATTGTGGACAGAAATGATGTCATGATTGAGTGGTGATTAAATTGGGTTTTTGATTGATAGTCCCATTCCCTTCAGCTTTCTTGAGAAAGTGTGTGTCAAATGGAAGTTCAATAAGATCCATGCAGCCTGGAATCTGAGCAGGCAAATGGTATACCATTGCTTTGAAGAATTTTCCAGACCCACAGGATATAAAATGTAAGCAAGAAATACTTTTTTATTTTTCCAGTCACTAAGAATTGGGGGTGATTTTTTTCTTGCAGAGAGGTCAATCCCTTCCTCCTATTTCTGCACTTTGAATCATGTTTTAAAATTGTCTTTCCCTTTTCTGAAACCTGATTGTCTGAGTCAGGGTCCTGGGCTAAGTCCCATGAGAACTCATTTTTTTCAGTCTTAACTTATGTGCATGTTGTTGGATGATAGATAGCAACACCTTTTCACTATCTAAGTTCTAATGTGAAACTTCCCCCAAGTAAAAGATTGAAACATATTATCAACACCAATGTTCATCAAAGCAGCACACTCTCATTGATACATTCAGATGAGGGGTCTTAACTAAATAATTGTAAATAACATGAATGTAAAATTTAACAATTCTTAAATAAAATATTTTCTCCTTATGAATAATTTTAAAGACTTAAAACTGAAAGAAAATAACTCTAGATGTACTAAATGCTATTTTGATGCTGTGAGAGATTAACCACTTTAAAGTAAGGGGCAACATAGATGAAGTCTAACCACACTACAGAGCAGTTACATGACCTGGTATGTCAAACAAACTTCTTACAATGCCATACTCTAAATCAACCCCATTTTTAGACTTTTCTGTTATAATTTGACAAACTTATCTTTTCTTAGGTCAATTTGATCTTAGTTTTTCTATTATTTTTATTCTACAAAATATTACCAGCCAGGCGTGGTGGCACATACCTGTAATCCTAGCAACTGGAGAGGCTGAGGCAGGAGAATCTCAAGTTCAAAGCCAGCCTCAGCATTTTAGCAAGGCCATAAGTTAACTCAGTGAGATGAGATCCTGTCTTTAAATAAAACACAAAAAAGGCTGGGGATATGGCTTAGTGGCTAAGTGCCCCTGGGTTCTCTCTCCAGTGTGTGTGTGTGTGTGTGTGTGTGTGTGTGTGTGTGTGTGTAAATCCAGTACACATAACTCCCTACGATCATGTAATTACTACTGTGAGAGGACTAATGTGCCATTTACTATACGCTTGAATACCTGCATCCCTCTCTAAACTATATTCGTTATAGCCAGAGTCTCTATTTTTGTAAGCAGAAACTTAATATTTTTCATTACTGCCTTCCAGTTGGTCTTAATGAATGCTTACATAATTTAACAGAAGAAATTAGGAGATGCAAGATGTGTGGGAGTTTCCAGGAGATCTTGAGTTCTAGAGGGACCAGTCGTCAGTCAGAGGCAGAAGGGTCTTTACCAGGGTCACAAAAGAGAAGAATGATCAAAGCAAATTGCACCCATTTCCCAACATTGCTTGGGGCCATTCTGATGTTTCACCACTTTGAGACTGTCGAAAAATGTCAAGAGAATCTTGCTGGAATTATGCTACTTCATGTTTGAAGAGGCCACTGTAGTTCTTAAAGAATCATGAATTACTAGCAAAATGTAAGAAGTTAAAGAATGTAAGTGTGACCTTATGATAAAAGAAGAGAGACAATGCCAGAATAGTTTTCTCTGAGAGAACAGGACAAAAATTAAGACATAGTCTATATTTAATAAAACATCTTAATTCATTATGAAATGCTTCAATAATTCCTTTCTGCTCAAGTGCTTCTCAAAGATGAAGCTAATTCCTGATGTGGACTTGGTAAAACACTGTGAATGATGCTCTCTCATTACCTGTCACCTCAGGGACAAGGATCTCTGGAGCATGACAGAATACATCCTCCCATTCTCAACCGGAGTTGGTGTTACTTTCTCTTCCTGACCTTTTTCTGGAACTGTGAAGGCATCATTCTTGACTGACAATGATGCTGTCAGACACCTTGCTCCCAAGGACAGCACCCACTGCTTTTTGACTGTGACTAATGCTAAGGGCTTTCTTCTAACAGGAAAAAAGAAAGTGTCATAAAGGAAAATATTGGCAATTACTGTGGTGGAAGAGACAGTAATAGTATAACGCCAACCAATGTGTTTCTGCTGAATGACATCCTTCCCTTTTTCTGTCAGGGATTTCTTCTGTTTCTTTAAACAAAAAGGAAATCATTAAAATTTACTTTTTGTTTTTATTCAAAACTTTGACGTCTTCTTCAAAATACAGGGAATATATAGGTAAATTTCATTGACCTGTTGTTAAACTATACTGCAATCAGACACTTGCTAATTTATTATACCATTTTTCAAAACATGGTCCATGGAGCCTAAACAACAGATTTACCTGTATCACCTGTTTAAAAATGCAAATATGGGGCCCTTACAAAACCCACTGGACTTCTGTAAACCTCCTTCTTAAACAATAACTCAGTCCAGCTGATTCTTTTAAGAAAGAACAAAGTCTAATAATTACAGATTTATTGCCTCCTATGAATTAAGCACTGTGCTAGGCTTTTGGAACATCAAAATTGAACATTATCATGAATGTAAATATTTTATCTGAAAAACAGGCATGAAATAATTAAAAATTAGCAGTGTCCTTCTTGAAAATGCCGTGAAGATCAGAGAAATTAGGATTAGCTACACTCAACTTCCACTGTAGTATCTGCAATGGAGAGTAGATATTCAGCAAATTATTATTTGTTTTGCTACTTAGAGTTTGCATCTGTTTTTGGATCTCAGCTTATAATCACTTTTTAACATTTTTACTAACAAATATTAAGTGTGCATAACAATTACACACAGTGTGTTATTTTAACACATACATATAGCATGCACTTGAGGCACAGCATAGAGGGGTCCTGGTACCTCCATTAATGTTTCCCACCAAATGCAAGCTACTTTTGAAGAATCATTTCCACCAATGACTAGCTACAGAAGTAGCTCCTGGCACCTTTTCAAACTTTCCAGCAACCGCATATGCATAATCCATAGGCCTGGATATGACCTTTCTGGTTTGGTGGTCGTGAGCACCTTTATTATCTTCTGTAAATAGAATATGCATGAACCCAACATGACTGCATGGACCATTGTATCAATGCAAACCCTGGTGGTGAGAGCAAAGAAATGACAGAAACTTTTTAAAAACACTGGGATCCTGTGTAACTGCCAGTTTTGTGCCTGTGTGAGACCACCCTTTCTATTTATATTAGCTTTGTAACTCATGTCCTCAGCAAGCAGTTTTGAGACACTCTCCCATGCACTGTCTCCTCTGTTTCCCTTGTGCTGGAGCACAAACCCCAACAAAGCCATGTCTGGATGGTATTGCTTGCCTTTCTTTCCATGGTTTTCATCTCAGATTGAGCAAGAGATATCTTGGATGAGATGGTAATACAAAGAGCTGGGAGCTGGACACATCAAAATGAGTAGCGACATTAAAAAATCTGTACTTTCCCATTTCATCATTTGTATTCTGAATGAGCAAGTAAACCTCATGCTGATTGATAATACACTGATGAAATTACAGTATTTAGCATAGCCTCTGTTTATAATTTTTTTTTTTTTTGAGATTTTGAGCTACTCTCCTTCTGATCTTCACAAAATATATAGTAGGTTAATGTGATCTATACTTACCTCACTCTGCTATGGAGCATTAGAACTTATTCCTTCTAAATGATTTGATACTTGTTATCCAGCCTCATTATTCTTCAGATATTATGACATGTCAAAATTACTTGGTAACTTTAGATGGGTGGTATAACCCACTTGCAATCTCAGGTACTTGGCAGTGTGATGCAGGAGTATCCTAAGTTTGAGGCAAGCCTGGGAAACTCTGGGAGACTCTATCTCAAAACAAAATTTTTTGAAAAAGGATGGGATGTTGCTCACTGGTAGAGTGCTTTACTAGCATTTGAAAGGCACTGGGATCAATCCCCAGTATGACAAAAATCTTTTTAATTAAAATTTTAAAAATACTTAGGCGTGGTAGCACACACCAGTAATCCCAATGGCTCTGGAGGCTGAGGCTGGAGGATGGAAAGTTCAAAGCCAGCCTCAGCAAAAGTGAGACACTAAGCAACTCAGTGAAACTCTGTCTTTACATAAAATACAAAAGAAGGCTAGGGATGTGGCTCAGTGGTCAAGTGCCCCTGAGTTCAATCCCCAGTGTTCAGTGCCCACCCCCCAAAAATACTTGAAATCTTTAATACTTTATAAATATTTGAGATAACTTCATTTTAATTAGAATCTCCTCCTAAGAATAATGAATGGATACATTTCTCTACATTCTTATGACATAATGCAGATCTTTCTTGTACTAAGTTCCTAGGTTGTTTTAATTAATGTATTAGAAGCTGTAAGTAGTAATTCCAGTGGGTATATTGGCACAGCTCTTATTCCCACTCAAGTTTTAAAGCTGTGTTAAACCACATACATAAAAAATTTCTTTTGAAAATTCACTTATATAAAACGGTATTCAGTTAGGTGTGGTGGCTTATGCCTGCAATTCCAGCTACTCAGGAGGCTGAGGCAAATTGTTTTAGTCAGCTTTTTTGTGTCTATGACAAAAGATTTGACCAGATCAATTATAGAAGGGGAAAAGTTTGAGAGCTCATGGTTTCAGAGATTTTAGTCCATAGAAGACGGGCTCCATTCCTTGAGGCTTAAGGCAAGGTTGAACATTATGGCAGAATAGTGTGGCTGAGGGAAACATCTCACATTGTGATCAGAAAGCCAAGAGAGACTCCACTGGACAGATACAAATATATATCCCATAGCCATGCCCTAATTCCCTCTTCCTCCGGCCATACCCTACCACTTGTTACCCCTCAGTTAATCCCTATCAAGGGATTAACTCACTGATTGAGTTATGGCTTTTATACTCTTACAACCCAATCAGTTCTCCTCTGAACCTTCTTGAATTGTCTTACATGTGAGCTTTTGGAGGACACCACATCTAAACTATAACACAAGATGAATGCAAATTGAGGGCCAGCAGGAGTAATTTAGGGATTCCCTTCCTCAAAACAAAATTAAAAAGAGTTGAGGATGTAGCTTAGTGGTAGAGTTCCGCAGCTTCAATCTTCAATACTACACACACCCAAAAAATTTTTAATAAGAGTATTTATACATAAAACTTCAGAGGTTTCACAACTAATTTTTCAGGCTTAGTGATATTAAAATCATAAAGCATTCATAGGGCTGGGGTTATGGCTCAGCGGTTGAGCGCTTGCCTCGTATACGTGAGGCACTGGGTTCGATCCTCAGCACCACATAAAATGAATAAAGATATAAAAAAAATAATAGCACATTAATAAAAAAAGATTTAAAAAAAATCATAAAGCATTCATAAAAGATTATAGAGGTAAAATAAAGGCATTCCCAGTAGATGCATTGTTAGTCAAAAATCGATTATTTACCAAAGAAAACAAAGGAAGGAATCAAACAATAGCAAGAAAACACTCCAGACTGAGATTGGTGGGTCCTGTTCTATTCTACAAAGTCAGATTCCATAATGACCTATGAAAAGGCAATCTTGAGCAACCGGTTGTGTTGATATTTACAAGTAGTGAACTTCTCTCTGAGACACTGAAAGCAAAACAAAACCAAAATAAGTTATAAAATGATAAAGTCAGGTTGAGATGTTCTAGAGAGACAAAAAATGAAATTTCCAAACCCATACTAGCAATACATTTTTTAATACCATCACTTCACAAAGATAAGTTAAAATTTTCAAATACCTCAAAAAGAAAATTCAGAATAGTAGAAATTTACATAGTAGCTTAAAACTGGGGAAATATTTCCTAATAACTCTAAATATTGTTAATAGATCTAAACATGATATTGTTAAAATCACAACATTTTGTACAAGGAATTTCCAAACTCTGTCATATCATAATGCATAAAGAATTCTTATAACACTTTTACTGCTGGAATTTAATAACTATGAATGTATCCACTTAATACAACTTGAAACCCCACAGACACTCACATCTGTCTAAATTGTTTTGGCCCAAATGATTATGTAATTTTTGTACCTGATCATGCATGAAGACTGTTTCATCGAGTGGTTTTAATATTGTCATTTCTAATTTTTTTTGTTGTTTGCTTATTTTTTTTCTCCAGAGATTGCCTTTAAAAACAGGACTTATAATTTGGTAATGGAAACTTAGATTTATGACTTTGAACCTGACTTATGTCCTGCATTTACTACTTTTTAGCTATATGAATTGAAGTCTGAATATTAGTTCAAACATGAATAATTTTTTCATTTAAATTACTAACACTTAAAGTATTAACTTGGAAAAGTGGGATTTTTTTGTTTGTTTGCTTGCTTTTTACATAGAAATCCTTCAATAAAAATTATCAATTGACTTAGCATGGTGATTCATATTTGTAATTCCAGCCACTCAGGTGGCTGGGGAAGGAGGATCACAAGTTGGAGGACAGTCTGGCAAAGTTAGAGGGACTCTATGTCAAAAGAAAAAAATAGTCTGAGGATGTAGCTAAGTAGTAGAGCAACCATGGGCTCCAACCACAGTACTGAAAAAAATAAATCAACTATTAGAAAAACATGTAACTAGCCTGGCAGTTTTCAAATATAATCTTCTGAAGACTGATATTTTTATTAATTTTTCATTAAAATAACTAAAGTTGTCAGAATAATAGTTTATAGATATTGTCACATACATTAGATATCCTAATTCAAACACTGACCTAAGTTTCTTTGAATACTCATTGATTTCAGTTTTTGATGGTCTTTGTGGTTTGACATTCATGAACTCCAGAAGACTCTGGTCAAGGATCTACAATTATGGTTTTTACTTTCTCTTTTTGTGGCTTCAATAACCATTGATTGGACTCCTTTGAGTACTGATTTAGCAGGTAATAAAAAACTACTTAGTAGTTTTGGTTCACTGAGGTTCTCCATGCACTATGTCAGGAATTAGGGAAAACTAGAGATGTTACATTTCTAAGAGAAATACGCAAGAAAAAAACGTAATAATGTTATATTATGAAACAAATTTGCTGCAGTGGAAGTTAAAATAAATTGACTCTTGTACCTGACTTTTGTATGTATATAATCTTAGACAAATAATATATGACCTTAGTTTTAGGTTTAAAACTTAGTTTTAGGTTTAAAACTTTCCTTAATTAATAGAACACACTCAAGATTCAACCATTTAGATAAAATATAAAATGAGCTTTGTTAATTAATTTTATTTATATCTTAGAAGATTTTATTTTGTCAATGTTATACTTGTTACTAGTTTTATAAGATGGTTTTTATTATCTCCATTTACAAATATAAAAGGAAAGATTGAAGAACTTAATCTACTTGTATGGAGTAGGTCTTCAATCCTTGCTTCGTCTAACTTTCCAGTGTGATCTCTTTTCACAATTACTTTCAAGAAGTGTATTATAAGGAAAGTGTACTTATTTTTTAATTAATTGTAAGGTGATATTCAGGGATTTAGTGTTAATATTTATTTGGATTAGTTTATATTAATTATAAAGTTTACATTGAAGAAGATAATTTTAAAAAGAAATATATTACAATATTTTAATGTATTATCCTAGTTTACTCATTAGGAAGATATGTCATGAAATCAGAAAGTCATTGCACATCCTAGTTTAGTCAAAAAGAACACATTTTAAAACTAATAGTCTTATTTTAAAATAGGTGCTGTGGAAATGGAATTAAATAAGCTAATCCATATAAAATGATTTAAGAGAGACCTATTGTAAACTCAATGTAAGTTAGACATTTTTAATATTTACAATAATGCTGTGAAATGTTGAAAATATTTTATTAAGGAAAAAATGAACAAGGTGTTGGAAAAGATAATGTGTTTACCATTTTATTAAGAAAGACTATATTTTCAATCTTTCTGTGCAAATTGTTGGAGAACCATGTAACCAAGTTATGGAATGGAATGTCAGTGGAAGGGAATAGGCCAGCTGCAGGCCCAACAGTACAAAACTTTTGCATGATCCTCCATCATTTTTAGAGGACAGCATAAAAATATTACTGTATTCTATCCTGGTCATCCCATTTTATTCCTATACTCAGTTCTTACATTATCTTTGAAACTACAGATATTTCTTATATAAGAACTCCACCATTGTCATCCCAGAAAATTGAATAGAAATTATTGGGTATCAAATAATACTAAGTTCCTAAAAAAATCTTTCAAAAGATCAAGAAAAATGCTTTCACCAGATTTTCTTGACTTATCATCCAAACAAAATTCATTCAATAAAACTTATAGCTATATCTCATAAATCTCATGAAATCTAGAAGCCCCTCCTTTTTTATGCCATTGACATATGGCAGAAGTTGGTTGAATTTCCTGTCAAATGTCCTTTTTTTTCTCAGTGTATCTGCTTGCTACAACCTGCTTTTATTGCTCACCCTTTTAACCTTAGTATTCCTTGTATAGGAAAGGCAATGAGGAAGGCTGATTAGATTCAGATTCTGATTTTCACAAGACTACCAGTATTTTTATGGGTTCCCTGTGACTTTCCCTCAGGAAGCCCAACATTGGACATCAGGGATTTAGAACTGTAGACTTTGGTGAGGAAAACTCAGTCTCTCCATCGTGTGTTTCATCCCTTGATGGTTGATTGAATTAAAATTTTCACATTGTCCAACAATGATTTTCTAATTTTAATTATTCCTTCCACATACACAAACTACAATTCTTTTCTCATCCATTGAAAAAACAGTTACACAAAAGAATACAGAATTACAGAATAAAGGCAAAAATATTTATTTTTAATTGTCAATTTTCCAGAGGCAATAGAATGTCCAAATGTTTACTGATGGTGTTTCTTCAACTGTTGCTTATATTTGTCGCTTTCTCTAATTCTCTCTCGTTTGTAAAGCATAATTACTAATCTATGGATTTTTATGTACAACATATATTGCTTCTTAGATGTTATCAATTATTATTCTATGCTGTTCAAATCCCTTTGTAAGTCACTTTCTCTCCAGAACCACTACTGTATATCTATTCTAATCCTGATTTCAGGTATCATTTGTACCTTTTTTAGTCTCAACAAAATGTATCTATTACTCTAAAATGATGTCTACTGATAAGATCTCTTGTAAGTCACTATAGTAAATAGTTCACAGTTGAAATTATTTTTCCTAAGAAAGTCAAATGCAAAAGGTTACACATGAGGCTGAGGTAAAACCAACATACAATTCTATCAAGAGGGTGGCATTTTACTATACCTCTAATGCATTCATCAATGTTCTGATTTCTGTAGCATGCTTTATTTGAAACGTCTTTGAACTGTTGATACTTCCATACTCAATATTCTCTTTGTTTATGTAAATTAAAAAGCACCAAATAAAAAAAAACAACATTTGCTCCAATTATGCAAGTCTAGAGAATTTGGAATACATCCTGCAAATTATTATCTCAGTCTAGTATAAGTCAGACATGAGGCTAACAATTTTCCCAGACTGCTCATAATGGGACTACAAGTGTTGTGTTGTGTGGTAGATTAAATGATGGGGGAAATACAATTGTGTGAACTATTTCTATGTGAGGATTCTAATGACAGACAAAAAAATGATTAGGAGTGTCTGTGAAGAATAATAATGAAGATGATACTGAGCTATGAATTGACATAAAATTCAATTGACATAAAATTCAATGTCTACTGACTGAGCTAGTAGACATAAAACTTTCAACCAGTCAATCTTTACTGAGAGAACACAAAATTCACCTGATAAACACAGATAATTCTATTATTTATTGGGATTTGATCAGGATTTAATTTCTATTATTTGATACATCATAAATTCACATTTGCAGTACAAAGATAATTAACATTCATTATGGGAGAAGATGGTAAATGGAATGGATTTAGAATCTGAAATCTAGCTTAGCCTCCCTTTCACTGTGTAAGGCTTGATTTTTGCATCAGAAAAAGAATAACAATAGTTCATCCACTGCCTACCTTGAAAGGTTTTAGTAAAGCTCAAAATCAAATTTACATAGAAAGTTAAAGGGTCATCAATTAGGAATTATTAAAATAAAGGATGATCCTCTTAAACATCATGATTTAGGAAATATTTAGTCACAAGAGAAATTAAAGAAATTATTATAGACAAATTAAATTTGTAAAATATGTTCCCACTTCCCACTTTATTTTTAGTGAAAGAAAAATTACTAATACATACAATTAGAAAAGAAATATATCAGATATTAATAGTGGTTATTGGTGACTATTTTATCATCTTTTATGCTTTTGTCTCCTGTATAAATTTTAATAAATGAGAAAAATATATTGAAAAATAGAGAAATAGCTCAAGGGGATAGTGTAGAGAAACCAGAAGCATTTTTAATCATAATTGTCATCAATAGCATAATTACATATTGGTCAATGGATCAGATACATGATGGTTTTATCATATGATAATAATGGAGCTGAAAAATTACCACCACCACCAGGCATGGTGGCGCATGCCTGTAATCTCAGCAGCTTGGGAAATTGAGGCAGGCAGATCTCCAGTTCAAAGCCAACCTCAACAAAAGCAAGGTGCTAAGCAACTCATTGAGATCCTGTCTAAATAAAATACAAAGTAGGGCTGAGAATGTGGCTCAGTGGCTGAGTGCCCCTGAGTTCAATTCTCAGTGCCACCCTCACCAAAAAAATTACCATCACCTAATGACATAATAGCCATGGTAACATTGTAACATTATTGTGCAACACATTACTCCCATGGTTGTGGTGATGCTAGCATGCACAAATCTACTGTGTGGCCAGTTGTATAAATTATGCAAAGTACAAAATCCTTGATAAAGATAAGAAATAACTGTTACTAGATTGTGTATTCACTGTACTCTATTATGCTATATTCTACTATTTATTTGTAGTTTTATATCATGCCTCGTGGGTCTGCTCGACAAGTTGGGGCCCCATGGGACGAAAGTACCGAGGGAGTCCTCAGGAAGGACAGAATGGGGTCCCCTGGGGTGAGGTTTGGGGGTGACTGTCCGCGGAGTCACTTCACACAGACCCTGGAGGGGTCTGATGCAGAGCAAGATGCAGAGCCCATATATTTCAGGAAGTGACACAGTTTATATATAGTCCTCAGACCAATCATGGTCCCGAAGTTACAAACAATGGGGTACCGCTGCCAGGCAGTGTAGTCCATCAGCATGGAATAGGGAAAGAGGGAAAGGGGGGTCAGAGGTTGGAGAGTGTTCCTACATTTATTGTTTATTTTGGAGTTTTATCCTTGTATAAAAATAGTTTACTATAAAAGAATATCCTGTATTATACAAGCAGCAGCTTCCAATATCCTGTGTTTACTAAATCTCTTGATTGACCTAAATCACCTAGGTTTGATGTTTGAATAATACCAAAATCACCTAACAGAGCATTTCACAGAAATATCTCATTTTAAGTGATACATGACTGTACAAACAATGGATAATTGACATGTAGCATGGCATAGCAGTTGGGAAAGCAGTTTTCCTATAACATTAATGAAATTGATGCATAAAGAAGATGTAAAGAAAATAGAGTCTCTACAATACAGCACACATGATAATCAATTCCAGCAGAATCACAGATCAAAATAAAACCTGCTAAACAAACAAACAAAAGCTTTCAAAATACAATATAGGAAAATACTTCCATGACATCAGAGCAAAGGAAGTTTAAAAAATATTTTTATTCTTAACTCTGTTAGAAAACAGAGAACACAGCATCTGATTCAACAAGGGGCTTTTATAGAGGCCACATAGAGACTTGTCACAAATCTCTAAGCATAAACAGAAAACACAATTTAAAAGAAGTCAAAGAACATTGACAGGCACTTCACCTTGATGTACAGTCATGGAACTAATCAGAGAAATTAAAATTAATATCAACATTGATTAATAGATTAATTAATAATGGTTAGCAATAAAAACGTGACAATGAGGAGTTTTAGGAAGGAGGGTGAACAGTGGGAATGCTAACATGACAAGGAAGTACGTAATTGTTTCTCATTATTGAATGAAATAGAAGACACACTTACTTCATGACTCATAAAGTAGATATGATAGTCCCCTGCCTACCAACAGAGGAAGGATGAATGTATCCTGAAATAGAATGCAACAGTGCATTTTTTCCACAATCTTTGGGAAAAAAATAAAATTATACTTTCCAGAAGTGTACTGTAGTTCCAATATTATTTCTATAAAAATATAGAGAATAATAGTGTACTATTAAACTTGCTTATAAATTAAGACAATTCTATTATTCAGCATTATGCATAGCAAAAATTATTTAAACTGTGGGAAGATATTCTAAAAACACCAATATATTTGTGATAAATGATATTCATAATATATAACTAATAAATATATGAATCATATACAATATAAATTACAAACATCTGTTCATAAAAACGATCTCAGTGATAAATCTCTTCCTTCAAGTATCATACCTATTCTACTGTCAATTCTGTCAATCAATTCATCGTTAACCCTAATCCTAAAAGTAATTCAAGCTGGCAGAAAAGAGAATGGATTGTTTGTATTTTAAACCATTTATATTTAAAGCAATTGTTTTCCCTTCTTGACTTCACCAGATTATTTCATATGTGGAAGTTGAATTTAAGTTATGACTGAACAGACCTACTCCCAAAATTCCCTCTGCTTCTCTCCCTGTAGCTTTTAGCAAAAGATCCTGCACAACAGGTCCAAGAATATTCAATTAATTACTGTTTGTGTGTGGGAAAAATCAAGGGGAAATTAGCAGAAATAATTATTAAAAGAATATCTAACAAATAATATTATTTTTTCATTTACAGAGGTAAATGTTACTTTTCTCCTCTTTTATAATATTACTTTCTTTTACCATTGTAAATGTTGGCATTTCTGAAACAATTCTTAAGTATACTTTTATTGTACACTCCATTATTTTCATTCTGGATTGCAGCAATTTGTTATTACCTGAAACATGAGTAGAACTAAATGGAGTCTTTCATTGTCCCTCTCTTCTCCACCATCCTTCTTAAATTTGAAGAGAAACTGCAAGGTTAACTTTAATAATAATTTGACTTTCAAAAAATTAAACTACTTAGATGATTTGAGAAAAAGAACAAGTTTACCCTCTTAAAGCACTCAAGAATAAAAAAAAAAAAAATTGGTACAAAACTAACATTAAATCTGCATGGGAAATACCCCCGTGGAAGAGAGCTGCAGATGCTTCAAAGCAACGGGTTACATGACAGGGCAGATTTTTCAATTTTAGTTACATTCACTTATGGATGAGGTTTCAGTGAAGTGGGGCTGAAAGCTAACTAAGCACAGTTCTGGTAGAAAATTCCATAAATTGCCACAATCATTTGTTGAATACACACACACATGATAGTACAAATGAGTTTGTAATTGTTCTAAAAGGGAAAAAAACTTTATTACACAGTATCTCTAATGAATATAAATGCTGATTTTAAGGGTTGATGAATTCACAAATAAATCTTTTAACCTAAGAAGTTTGAAAATAGATGAAAAAATTTAATGGTGTATAACAGGCAGGAAACATGTTTTGAAGAGGAATTCAATGACCCATAGGTGACATAAAGTTCAAAATGGTGGAAGCTTGGCCTAGAATTGAATGCTCGTAGTCTTATATTTGCTGTCATTAGAAACAAAATTGGTTGTTTTTTTGCTCAAATTTGGTTGACAAATTATTTTAACATAGGTGATTAAATTAGAACATAAATATTTCACATTTTCATCATGTCAACAAAATAGAGAGGTGAATTCCAAAGTGCATAACAATATTTATAAAAACTGGCATTGCTGTTCCATACATGTCATACATGGTGACGTTTATATTTGTTGGCAAGAAAAGTTTAAACATTTTAAAGTACTATTCCAAATTAACTATGTAGTTTCAACTATATTGTAGAAAACTGTGGTGACTGGGTAACAATCACACAGATCTGGATTTATATATTTGGAAAATTTACTTGTGTTCTTTATCAGATTTATTATCTATATAATTATTATAATATTATTGTCCTACATTAAACTATTGGGAGGAATATGTAAGATAATATGTAGAAATATATTTGGTAGAGCCAACTATTATTCATTGTTAACATTATTATTATTATTATTTTAATCTAGGGGTGTTTTACCACTGAGCTACATCCCCAGTCCTTTTTAGTTTTTATTTTAAAGCATGGTCTTGTAAAATTGTTTAGGACCTCTCTAAGTTGCTGGGGCTGGCCTCAAACTTGTGATTCTCCTGCCTCTGCTTCTGAAATTGCTGGGATTACAGGTGTGTGCCATGGTATCTAGCTTTTCTTACTCTTGTTAGTCATTCACTCAGATTAAACATTATAACTATTGTTTGTGGAAAGAGTAAAATGTAGATAGAATAGATAATAGATATTTCTATCTTTGGCTTAAATGCCACTAAAGAAAATAATATAGAGAGGGAGGTAAAATGGCAGACAAAAATCACAACTGAGGTCTTCTATAAAAGCCATGAGGTGAGCTAATAAAATCACATGAAGGTTTACCTTTAATAACATGTAAGTTCTTTATGAGGATTTTTTTTGACCAGAAAATATTTAAAGTGAAAATAAATATTATTCCAGGAACAGAATTAGCATAATACATTTAAAGGAACTCTGAGCTTCTGCATCCTCACTTCCATTAATGTTTTATTAATTGTAAAAAAAGATGTAAAACATAGTGAAATATGATGTAACACTTTTCACAAATATATAATGCAGTCATATATCTAGAATTCTTTCCATTTCTTGCATTTATGAGCATATCATTGTTGATATAGGTTAAGGAATATTCATTCTCTTTTATAATGTAAGGCATTTTAATAACTAAAATGTAGGATTCCAACTATAAGTGTGTGTCTATTTATTTATGTTGTTTTTATTTTCTTTTAAATCTTTTTTTACTAATGTGGAAATGTTGTTTAAGTTTAAAACATTATATCTTAATTTACTGATCACTGGAAATTTATGCCAATACAGTGGTGGGTAAAAGAAGAAAGTATAACTTCTCTGCCATAAAATAATTGAGAAACTAGTATAGAACATAGACTCATAAACAAGTTATTGTAATGTATTCATTACATAATATTAAAGATACTTTTTATTTCCTGAGAATTTCTGTGCAGATATAATTATTTTTTATATACTACAACTTGAAATGTCTATCTCAGTTAAGATTTAAAACCATGAATTGGTAACTATTTTGAGAACATAAAAATATTACTATATATTTATCTCTATTTGCAGATAGGTAAGTTCTTCTAGTCTGGCTTTCAGTCTTGAAAAGCTTAAAAATTTTTCCTACATAATAGAGAATATCAAAAATGGGCTCTTTAAACCATGGCATAGGTGATTCTGAACCCTCTACACTTTATGAATTCCATAAATTGTCTCTGCTTTGTTGTAAGATACATATAGTTATAATAGAAAAAGAGAAATGAAAACATTGATGTAGTTTGGAGACAGAAGAGCAAAGTGCTCTTGTGTGGAGGGAGAAGAAATAAAAACAGTGGAGCTGAGAGACTTCGAAATGGATAACATAGAGCTTGAAACTTGAGGATGATTACCTCAACATTCACAAAGTGTTTTATTTTTGTTGTTGTTGTTGTTTTGTTACTTTTTTTTTTGATGAGAGTAAGAGGTAAAGGTAGGGGTGACTCGCAATGGATGTTAGAAAATTTTACTTGCATCAGCACCTAGAAGAATATTCTTTCCACTGTGTTGAGCTATTCATGAGTGAGGCAACAGAAAAAGTATTAATGGAATTCCAAAAGGATGGAATTAGAAAAGAGCAAATAGAGCAAGTATACATCAAGAAAATAATTATTCTCCCATCTATTTTATTCCTGGATTTAATCCATATACAATCTCTTCATAGATGATTATATGATATAAAAGAAACCACAGATCACATGAATATCTGTCAAACTTCAATATTAATTTTCAGTTTTATTTTGCATTTATATTTTTTAAAAACTATTTACTTAATCCATTTTAATAATCAATAAAAAGTAATGGGTAGTACCAGAGGTAAAAATGTTTTCAAACTTCTTTGCTTTTTTTTCTATATTCCTATACTTTTCATCTCACCCTAGAAGATATCTATTGCTAGTGCTATTTTGCCAATTACTGATGATCATAGAAGTAAGGATAAAGTCAGGCATATTGTGTTTATAATCATCTGGACTCTATCTCTTCCATCCTTTTCCCTGACATTCTTCTTTTCATTCCTACATTGTTCATTTTATTCATTCATTCAGCAATCAATGAGTAGGCAGTGTTCATTCATGCAATGAATATTGAAGAGCTATCTTCTGATAACACCACTATGAGGATAGTAGATGAAGTTCTTGCCCTTCTGAAGGTACAATTAGAGAAGACAGACATTTGACAAACTGTCTCAAATTATCAGTTGTGGTTGTGCTGTGTAGAAACCAAGAAGTGGGATGATCAGTTTTGAATGGAAAAGATTGTTCCATTCAGTTTATCATAGGATTTTTACTTAATTTTTCATGCATTGTGTTCATTTATAAAAAAAATGCCAATTTTAGTGCTAAGCTCTCATTGTAATAAGATGAAACCTCAAGAAATTATTGTTATTATTATTTGTAAAAGAGAATTAAATACCAAGGGTCTGGGTGTCAAGTGTTTGCACAAATGTTACCTCAGTTTTGGATAGTGGTTTGTTAAATTTATATTAGTTTTGTTGTGATTTGTAGTTAGAAGTGAATATAAATGTGTAACCTATTTGGATTTTCTGTTCCTGTTTTCACTAACCGAGAATGATCCTAGCATTTTGTCCCTATGGAAAAGAAAAAAAGGAGAGGCATTAATGGTCATTGAAATATACCAAAAGCAAAAGAAGCACATCTTCCTTTTTATCTCTTCAGTCATTTCCAAAATAAGACTGTGAAGTCATGTTGTTACTCTGAACTATGTTAAATCATGACATTGAAATGAAGGAAACATTTGCCATCCAAAAAGATCCCCAGGTGTCCCGCTTTTTAAGATTTATTTGTATTTGTTAAAAAAAGGACAGAAACTTGAACTCAGGGAAGGAATAAAGGCCTCCAACTATGGGTTATTGTTGAAATCCTGGCCAATTAGTGAACATCTCATTCAGACCACTTCAAAAGGGAAATTCTTCCCTTAAGAAGTTATTTGATATAAGAAACTGCTTTTATTTCATGAGACGTAAATAGGAGACCCTAAATAGAATAACTTAATTATAATTCTTTATTCATGTGCTTCTTCCTTTCTTCCTTTTCTCTTTCCTTCCTTTCTCTTTTTCTCCCTCTCCTATTCCCTCTTTCCCTTCGTTCCTTCTTCTCTTCTCTTCCTCCCTTCTATTGGTCCCTAGTATGTTGGAGCAATAGATCATTTATTGATCTATTATTTTAAGCTTGTTGGTTATTGCTATTGAAGTATGGACCTATTCCCAGAAAGTGCCCACAGAAACTCAGAACTTCTGTTGCAGAGGTATGTAGATACCAAGATGTAAGCAAGAAGCCTATCACTTGGAGCCACAGGAATGAAGGATGGGTTGATTTGAAGATGGTACTGTAGAAGGTTGACTTTTGGATGCTTGTAGCAATCTAATGTGCATCCATCCAGTGGGAATACCAGTGGCAAGCCCAGAGCTTCTCATGAAAACTCTTCAAATATTTGTGGCACAGTTGTTAAATGTAAACTTTGCATATGGCATATTTAGAGTCAATTCAGAACACTTAAGAATATGGCTGGTTTTATGCTCAGAGCTGTGGAATATATTTCTGTTTCCCATAGGCTAAACTTTCTAAACTTTTCACACATGGTTGATCCTGGAGGTGTTGAAATCTTGAACTTCACAAAAGGCAGCCTCCTTAAGGAGCAGAACCTGATAAACTGGAACAAAGAAGTAGAACAGTCTAAGAGAAGAAATGAAATTCAACTTGATTATTTATATTTACTATATACATCATTATAAATAAAAACAAAAGGCTATAAGCTATTTGATTTTTTTGAGCAAAATGATAAAAATACAGAAATGTCAAGTCATAAAGATATTTGACTTTGAAAATAAATAATCCTCTTTACCAAAAGATTAAAAAAATTTTAGTATAGGTGAGACAAATGAGTAATATTTATGTTGAAATTAACTCAGAAGCTCAAGGATTAAACACTATTAATTAGATTGGGAAGAAATTGTTTGAGTTAAAATTCATATCTCCACCTTGGAACCATGCCTACAATTCTTTCAATATTTCTTAAGTAATAAAATGAACCTTTCTGAGGTATGCAACAGTTTATTCAGATTATTTTAATCTTTCCCCCATCCAATTTTCAAAGGACATTTATTTAGAAATTGCATGTTACTGTATGCCTAGTATGGAAATAACATTTATTTGTTTAACTATTATAAGAATTTGGTTATACTCACTCAAGCTGGAAAATGAAGCCATTAGGCTTGTGGAAAGTAATCTGAAATTTAAGGCCTCAATAGCTTCATGTTTATTAATTCTACCTCTATAAATATGGAGTTGAATCTCTTACCAATAAGTAAAGAGTCTTGATTTTCTTCTCAAAACCTATTTGTTTGAAATATTAACTATGAAAAATGTACTTCCCCATGGTAGGCAAAATCCCCTTTTTTTTTTTTACAAAGTCAAACCATAAGACTGATTTTATCATTCAGGCCCATGCCTTACCTAGTCCAATCCCAGGCTGATTCCAGTTACTGCTCTTACTGTGAGGCTAGGCCTTCTAAGCAGAGGAAAAGGTACTACACTGTGATTGGTTTTCTCAAAGTGTGATCCCAAGGTTGCAGTAGCAGCAACTCGGGTTGACTTGAGGGAAATGTGAAATTTGGAAACTCCTGTCAGATCTACTGAAGCAGAAGTTAATTCTGACTCATCTCAGAGTTTGATAGCCACTTCTCCACTCCATTTAGCAGATCCGTGCCCTTCCCCATCATTGACAAATGAGCCTCTTCCATTTCCTTTCCTTCATTTTGTCGAACTTCTGTACAGCATTCGAAGCTACTCTCCTAAACCACACTGATTTTTTCTCATGTTTCAGGGAAGAGAATGTAGTTTCTCTGTAAAAATATGTTTGTCTCTTTTTACACCTGCATTTTATAAAGATAGGGTGGCTACATCAAAAATATGCACATAAAAATCTCAAGGGCAAACTACCTATCTAAAGACATTTTTATTTTGCTTTAGTTTACAGCCAAGATATCAGCATCCTTTTAGTGTTATTTGCCAAAAGATCTGGCAATGCAACAAATTCATTTCCCTGAGTGTTCCCATTTGATACACTTAAAAAGCAAAAGGGGTAAAGAATAGAAGTGCCTGTGTGAGCATATTTCCTCAGTAGCTGATGTTAATGTTTAATTCACTTCTGGGGGAAAATGATGACAAACACAAGCCTCTAATTGAGTAGAGGCACAGCTGCTTTTAATATTATACAATTAAGATCTTGTCAACAAAATATGATTAGCGTAGTTTCTGAGAAAAAAAAATAACAAGAAAATGTAGAAAACAGTGAATGTGCCTGAAACATGGGTGACACAGTGTGGTTCAGATGGAAAATGCATGACCTCATATCGTGTGTGTGTGAAAAGAATGTGAGTTCCTGACAGTAGTTATTCTTATCATCTATTTATTTATTTGAACTACAAATGTTTAGCTTTTGTAACATGGTGATGATTCTTAAATGAGTAAGTAAAAGAAGTACACAAACACACAAATTGGGACTCAGGGATCTGTATGGATCCTACCCAATATTGATATTGGTGGTATGTTTCTTCATCTGTGAAGAAGGGTGAAGAAAAGTGAGAGCCTGAATATATAAATCAACAATGGCCAGTGAACGTAGGATTCTGACCCACCGTCCATCATATCAGTTCAAGAAGCCAAACCACAATCTGTGTAGCAATGCACTCAAGTTAGGGCTGAATTAACTGGCAAGAACTTCATCACCCACAGGCTTCTCTAATTTGTGCCTCCCCTTAAGTAACAACCAACCAGAAAAAGCCAAATATAATCTCATAACCTCTCACACAGGATGTCTTGCTTATATTTAGCCAATCTTCATCTTCCCCATGGCAGCAATGTTCAGTCAGGGCACACCTAAATCCTGTGGTATTTTTCTGATATAAAACTTACACTCCTTTTTATGGCCTATAAGTCTACATTCCCCCCAAAGTCTTGTGTTAAAAATTGATCCCTACTGTGATAGTATTTAAAAGTGAAACCTTTGAAAGATGATTAGGTCATGAGTGCTGCACCTTTATGAATGAGATAAATACTCTTACAAAAGAGAATGTAGGGAACTTGCTAACACGTCCTTCTGACCCTTCCACCATGTGAAAATGCACCGCGAAAGTGTCATCTTTGAAACAGTAAAATGCTGCCAGATATCTAGAATGCTAGTGCCTTGATCTTCTACTTCCAAGCCTCCAGAACAGTGAATAAAAATTTTTGTTTTTTATAAATTACTCAGTATAAGACATTTTATTATAGCAACTTGAATGGACTAAGACAGTCCTTTGCCTGCCATTGAGTCTGCCAAATGCAAATTATGGCAGAAGATTCTCTTGTTTTAATGAACATTTATTCATTCTAATTATGGTGATCCTTATTTCCACAAATGCAATTATATAATAGTTAAAATGTTTTCAACACCATATTTCTATGAAATTCTAGAAACTTTGACCTCCAAGGAAAAATTGCATAAATCTAAATGTAATTTTTCAACTTCAGATAATACTATGAGAGCAACATTTAGAAAATAATAAGCTCTAATTGGAGATTTAAAAGAGAGATTGGTTTGGTCACACAGAATGAAGAATCACAAAGTTCAAGTGGAATTTCTTAATGGAATATTGGAGCATATTCCAAGCTGTTTGCAAGTGATTATTTCTACTCAATGAATCAGCCAACCAAACTGTTCAAATCCCTCATTCATTCCAAGACTGGACAGCTCTAAAGAAAGCTGCCAGAGAAGATTATGGGCAGTGTGTTCAGAGACACCGGATAATGAATAAGCCTCTGGCCTGTACCAAAGATGTGGTAGTGAAAAGGATCTGGTGGGAAAGTGCACCCTGGGCACAGAGTCTAAAGGGGTAAACTATAGAGTACTTTAAAACGACAACCAAACTGAGGCAAAGCTGCTCTAGTTTTGATTATAACCATGCACTGGCAGGTAAAAAAATATCAGGGTTTAAAAAATTCCAAAGTACATGGGAACCTCGGACATTTACTGATCTAAATTCAAAATAATAGCTGAGGTTACCACTAAAATTGAGTTTAACAATATGTATGTGAACAACATTTTAAGATGCTTTTATTTATCTTTAGTGAAATCAAATTTTACATAAAAGTAACACTAGATATAAGTTATTCAGCCAACTGAACATGGACAGGCTCAACCAGGCTCATCTCTTTCAGGCATGAGGTCGTAATTGTTGAGTTCTTCATCCTCATTTTCTGTATAGTTCATATCTTGAACTACATGCATCTACATGCCGTTATGTTTAAGCAGGAGATTCAAAATAAGAAAAGATAGCCTAATGATTTTGAAGATGAGACAGGAGAATGAGATTCACTTTAATTCTTACATTCCATGTTAACACTTAGTGTTTTTGTTTATGTTAAGATTTTAAAATGTTTAAATGAAGAGCAAAAAAGAAAAAGAAGTATTTTTCTCTGGTAAGTGTCTGCATTTTGACAGACAAAATGCAGAAAGCTTAGATAAATTTGAATTAAGATAAAAATGTTAGTTTAATATGACACATGCATTATTTCGGCCATACTTATGGTGAAAATAATATTTGCTATGTTCAGAAGTTCAAATATAACTGAGTATATGGTATTTGTATTTGCTATACCTGTAGGATGGATAAGATTTCTCCTCAGAAATAACAGTTTGCTGAATTAAAAAAATTTTAAAGTAGAAATAAAATAGAAAAAAATATTTTAATATTTTATTGTCTATGATTTGAACAGTGAACAATGCTTAAATATATTGAGGCATCATATCATAATCCTCCCCCCGCAAAAAATTAAAGAAAACTTTAGGAAAATAAAATGTTATATCAATGTAAAATTACTATTTATAATATTGAACCTATTGTAGATATTTTAGTTTTATAAAAATCCACTTATTTCTCAACAATTATCTCATAAAATATTATAAGCTTATAACCAAGGAATCAAAGTTCAAAATTACGTACATATATATTGTCACTGAGAAACAGACTTACATAAATTTGATCAACTGGTTTTTAATGAAAGAACAAAAGTAAATAGGGGATCAAAGGTAAACTTTTCAACAAATGATGCTGGAAAAACTGAACATCTATATTTTAAAAATTAATTCAGTAACTTACCTTTTGCTCATTACAGGAATTGACTTCAAATGAATCATAGAATCAAATGTAAAGCACAATATTATAATAGTCCTAAAAAATAACCTAGGAAAAGAGCTAAGTGACTTGTGATATGGGGCTGATTTAGATTTTAAAAAGACACAATAAATGAAAGAAACAACTGATAAGTTGGCCGTCACTGAAATAAAAAAAAAAGTTGTGATCTACAGAAAGCAATGCCAATAGTATGAGAAAGCAAGCCAAACAGACTCAGAGAAAATAGTTGAAAATATTTGAAAAAGAAATGACAAATACAATCGTATGAGGAAACATGAAATTATGGCAAACCATAAGATCAAAGTAAATCACTAGAAACCATACAGAAGAAGCCCAGACACTGGACTTGCCAAAGACTTTAAATATGCTCAAAGCTCTGAAGTAAACTATGAATAAAGAAGTAAATGAAAATAAGTAAATAGTAAATAGGTAATTAGAGAATGTTAATACATGTATATAAAGGAAAATGGAAGTTCTGAAGCTGAAGATTATAATAATTTAGAAAAAATTTGCATAGATATTCAAAAACAGGCTTGAGCAGGCACAAGGTAAAAGCAGAGAACTTGAAGATAAGACATATGAAATTCTGAGTCTGGGAAGCAGAGAGGAAATAAATAATAAAGAAAAGTATTAAAAAAAAACCCAAGGGACATATGGGCCACCATGAAGTGTGCCAAAATATTTACTATGGGAGTCTCAGGATGAGATGAGAAAGAGAAAGGACCAGGAAGAATACTTGATGAAATAATGGATGAAAATTCCATAGACTTGATGAAGAATGTGAATCAGCATATGCAAGAAGCTTGACAAATTCCTAGAAGGTAAAATCCAAGGATATCCACATCCACACTTTAAATGAAAAATGCACAGAGCCTCTTGAAAACAGCAAGAGAGATGCAACTCTTCACATATAAGGACTCTTCATTGAGAATAATGATGATTTCTCAACAGGGAATTCTGAAGAATAGAAAGCACAAGAGGGATATACAGGCATCTCTCTGCTTCTGTATGAAATTAATTCTGGGGTTCTCAACAGAAACAGAAATCCATAGATGATAAATTTCAGCATGCAAAATGATAGAGTAATCTAACTTCTGCATACTCTCCTTTATATTTTAAATCATCTCTAGATTATAACTTATTACATTGTATTTGCTATGTAAATAGTCATTTTTTCTATATTTTTATGGAATGATAACAAAGCAAAATATCTGTATATGTTTAATACTAATACGTTTTTTTCTGAATATTTTTGATATGTTTGATGGAATCCAGGATTGTGGAACCTATGGATATGAAGAGCTGACTACATGTAAAGTGCAGAAAGAAAAATCCAATCCTGGAAAAATTCCATGTCTGCTAAAATGGTCAATCAAATAATTAAAGAAAATATTTATAAAAGAAACAACTGATAAAAGATTGTTATTCAAAATATATAAAGAATCTTTAAAACTCAATAGCTAGAAAATAAGCAACCCAGTTAAAAAATGGGTAACAGACCTAAACGTATAACTTACTGAAGAATATATTCAAATGTCAAGTAAACATAGGAAAAATTGTTCATCATATATGTAGTTAGGGAACTGCAAATGAAAGTACAGAGATATCACTCTTTCCCATTTAGCATGGCCCAAATCCAAAATGCTGACCCAAAATTCTGGTTTGAGTGCAACTAGCAAGAACTCTCATTCATTCCTAAAGGTAATGCAAAATGCAACAGCCATTTTGGAAGATAATTTACCATTTCTTTATGAAACTAAACATACTATTACCATATAATCCAACAATCTCACTCTTTGATACCTACTCAAATTAGGGGAAAACCAAACAAAAACCTACACTTAGAGGTTAATAGCAGCTTTGTGCATAATTGCCAGCACTTAGAAACAACCGTTCTTCATTAGGTGAATGGATAAATAAACTGTGTTACATCCAGGAAAGGTAATATTATTATTCAGTGTTAACAAGAAATGAGCTACCAAGCCATAAAAAGCCATGGAAAATGTAAATGTATGCAAGTAAGTAAAATAAGCAAATCTGAAAAGTATATATACTTTATGATTACAACTGTATGACACCTGGAAAAAGCCAACTATGGACACCCTAAAAAGATCATTGGTTGCCAGGGCTTACAGGAAAATGAGAGATGAATAGGCAGAAATAGCATGGGATACATTAAGGACAGTGAAATGTGTCTGTGTATGGTGAATATATGTCATTATGTCTTTGTACAGATCAAAAGTGAACTCTAATGTAAGCTAGGAACTTTAGGTGATAATGAAGTTTCAATGTCGGTTCATCACTTATAAAAAATGTACTACTCTAAACCAGGCGTGGTGGCTCAAGCCTGTAATCCCAGCATTTAGGGAGGCTGAGACAGGAGAATCGCGAGTTCAAAGCCAGCCTCAGCAACGGCGAGGCTAAGCTACTCTGTGAGACCCTGTCTCTACATAAAACACAAAATAGGGCTGGGGATGTGGCTCAATGGTCGAGTACCCCTGAGTTCAATCCCCAGTACCAAAAAAAAAGAATACTACTCTGGAAACCCCATAGTAGGGGAATTATATGTATATGGGGGAAGAAGGGGTACATAGGAGCTCTGTATTTTTCACTTGGTTTTATTTTGAACATAAAAATATTCTAAATAATAAAGTTAATTTTAAAACTATCAAATGTTAAAGAATGATGTTTTCTTTTGAGTTTGGAATTTGTATTAAAAATTGTAATTTTTATTTATTTAATAGGCACAGTTTACTATATTAAGTTCAATCAAGGAAATCTTTACTTTTTGAATTTTTGTGGTAATTATTGTTCAATATAATTTATGATGGTTATGGAAAATAATTACTCGTATGGAGAAGAGAGTGTTTCCTAAATGTGATTTAGATGACAAATACACTGAGTTCCTGTTGGTCTTCAAAATCTCTCTATAACTGAAGACTATATAATAAATATATTTTTTACCTAAAAGTGAATTCATACATGAGAGCTTTTTTTTTATGGCAGGAACTACAAAAAGAATCATAGATTAACACTAACATAGATAGTTCATTTCTTTCTGTTTACTAAATATCACTTGGGTTACCAATGATTTGTTTCAGAATGAGAACTCTTTTGAAGTGCTCTTTGTAATATACTTACGTACCTTAGTGTTTGCAAATCTAACAATAAAGTTAAGATTTTTCCCCCAAATGAACGTCATATATTTACATCAGACCATATCTACCTCTTGTATAAAATAAAGGAAAAGATTTTCAAAGGACAGTATTTTTTATATTCTCCCACTCTCTGATCTGGATTACCTCTTTTCTCCTAGATTTTACTGCACTTCCTTAGAAAATTAACATTTCTCCACCCTTTTCTCTATACCTTGTATATCTCTGTTAATGATATTAAATCATGACACAATTATATGTTTGTATCTTCACCTTGTTAAAAAAATTAATAGCATCTTAAGTTAACATATATGTAGCTGAGTGCAGTGACTCCTTGTAATCCCAGCAGCTCAGGAGGTTGAAGCAGGAGGATTGTTCAGCAATAGCCAGGCACTAAGCAACTCAATGAGACACTGTCTCTAATAAAAATACAAAATAGAGCTGGGGATGTGGGTCAGTGGTCGAGTGCCCCCGTGTTTAATTCCCAGTACCAAGAAAAAAAAAGGAACATATATGTATGTGCATGAGCCTAGATCATAGATATTTGCTATATATATAAAATAGTATCAATCTTATCAATCTTGCAATCTTGCAGATAGATGCCTGGATAATTCTACTACTTAATATTAATAACTGGACAAAGAATCATGTTAAACTAGATTTCATAATTCACACTCAGGACTCAAATAACTCTTCAGGAAAGTTTGTAAAGAAGCAGGGGTAACTTATTGGTCCTATTTAGTGCTGAAGTGCTAGCTCTTCTACCTTTCATAATTATGACTTTTTAAATGCTAAACACTTTCCAATCAACCTAATGAGACACATTCTTTGCATTTATGTTCTAATGTGTTTTCATCTTCTCCAGAAACTTTAAGTTGCATGCCTGGTCATGCTTCCTTAATATCCTCTGATTTATATTGGCCCAGCACAATCAATTTATTAAAGATCTTTGTGAGAACAAAAAAAATGTTGACAAATTAGAAGTCTTAATATATATGAAGAAGCATCTCCTTTTGGAGCTGAGGTTATTGTTTGGTAGTAGAGCACTTGCTTAGCATGTTTGAGGTCCTGAGTTCAATCCTTAGCACATCATAATCCCTAGCACTTGATCCTCAGTGCTATATGCAAAAAGTAAATAAATCCAGTAGTATTCTATTACTGGAAGGAAATAAAGAATTGAGGTATGAGTCATATTTTCTAGTCTATTTATATTGTGCATAAGGAACAATGTGTCTAATTATAAGCCTACTCTAGGAAAGAGAAAAGGCTTGAACCTCCAGAATCTTCATTCTCTAAAATACCTAATGGTTTATATATGAAATTGGTATAAACTAACTCCCTCTTTACCTGTATAAATTAATTTACTTTAAACATCAATTATCCTCATATTTCCCTTTATTATCAATTAAAACATAAATATATAGTGAACATATTTCAAATATCAAGAAAAAAGTTATTTTGTGATGCAAAGAAGGAAACTAACTTTTATGCACCATATAGATGGCATTATGCTAAACATTTCACATAGCTACTTCCTTTGAACTGCATGTCAATTCTGTGAGAGAAGTATATTTGTGTTCACTTTTTGCATAAAGAAACTGGAATTAAATTATAATTTATTAAATTTATAATTTCTTATATTTAAAAAAAATATATATATAGGTACAGAAAGAATTCAAAGTGTAAAAGGATAATGTGATTAAAAAAGACAAAAATGTGCTTCTCATATAAATATTACATGGAAATATATAATGATATAATTTCTTTGTAAAATGAGATCTGGTAGGTGCTACAATGGGTTCAAAGGTGAATTAAGGAACCACATACAAAGGTAATAAGGAATACAGAAATACATTTACAAATAAATGCAAAACTAAGCAATATCCACAGAGCAATAATCAATCATTTTCCACTAGACACAATTTGTTTGCATTTATATATAAAAATAATAATTTGAATTATTGTTGGTTTTATACAGATTACAACGTTATAAAATAGCTCAATGACAATGAAAGTTTCGAGCTATATAAGTTTCAGAAACCCTGTAAGGAAAGTCTAAAATACAATTAACTTTTTATTAAAAAGAGACCAGGCAATATTTGCCCATTTTAAATAGATCACATTTATTCTAGCACTCTAAAACTATTGGCCTGCCTACCCTTGATCCAGTGGAATGTTTGTTTAGTCCTAAAGTAACTAATATATTCATGGTATTTATTTCTTCCTTTGAATTCCTTTCCTCCTGATGTGGATGGTGAAAGACTTAATTAGGGTATTTTTAATTGATTCAGAACAGTTAACTGAGACAAAAAGGATGGTTGCTGTGTTCTGAAAGTTCCTGTATCCATTTCCGTACTGAAAAATCAATATATTGATGTTTCCATCTTTTTGCCTTTGTTTTCTCACACTACAGAAGGTGTGTACTAACTATAAAATACTGAAAGCACACAAATTTTTGGCTTGGATAGTCACTGTGTGGTTAAAAGGTCACTCTTCATTATGGGTCAGTCACAAGTTATATGAAGCTGTGATAGTTTTTTATCAAATTGATTATGATATTTGTAAAAGGATACAGAATTATATTTGCATATCTTCATTTTCTCCAAGTTCAAATAATAAAATTATTAGATTTATAAATTCTTACATAGGAGCAGTGGTAGGCTTATTGGTTATCATTTTGCTTTTACTCTTACACAAAACACAATGAATAAAGCTTTGTAAATTACTTTACCTAATATAGGTGACTTGGCTTTCTGAATTTTACATAGTTGTCATTGACAAATTTGCAAATGCTTATATAAATTATTGTAAAGTAATAATAAATTATTACAAGTAATTTATATGAATAGAACAATTTATAATAACACATAATAATTGTAGAGTGCTTACCATTTGCTGGGTATTTATCTTAATGCTTTACATGTACTGACTATCCTTTCAGAATAGCATTATCAAATGATGCCATCTTACTAGTAAAAAAAAAAACAGGAACACAATGAGAAATTTTACAAGGCCAGAGAATTGTTCTTTATTTCTTTAAATGCTGACTTTTTTAATTTTTAGAATTTCCAGCATTTATAATAGTTATTTTTCAGATCTCTATAAGGCACTTTACCAATTCCAGGACAAATATTTTATTTGTTGCTGTAGCATACTTCACTGAATGTAGAATTGTACATTGACAGCCTTTTTGTTCAGTTTTTAAATATGTCATCCTTTGTGTTCTTGTTTCTATTAAACTTGAGAATTCAGTTGTCGATTTTATTGTTTCTTCAGCAAAGGTAAGTTTGTTTTTCTAGTTATTTTAGTTTCTTAGCTAACACTGACTCATCTTTTATCTAATTCTGTTTTCTTTGGTGAGTTCTCAGATTTTTAAAAAGTGTTTTGTTGTGTGATATAGATTGTATATGTAAAAGAATTGTGGAGGTTACTGCAGATTTCTCATCAGGAGAGAGAACACTGTTCATTAACTACAGATGGAAGCTGATCATCTCAATCCCTTAGCAATTGAATAGGCACAGAAATGGGTTGCAGTTTGGGTAAGAGGGCATGTCTGCTTGAGGAGACTGAGATACATCACTGAGCCACATTACTAAATTGTTTATTTAATTCTGTGTACTTTTAGTGTCCTAGATCATTTTTCCATGTTATAAAGAAACAAGTGAAAAAATATGCTTCAGATAATATTGTCATAGTTGTTGAAACAAGCTCTTACCTTTCCTGGCTCATGTGTACATACAAGAATTTCCTTAAATATCCTCTGTGATAGATACCAGGTTTCCTCCCCGCTGATCCTGTGGTAGGTAACACCTTGATAAAAATGTTTTATGCAAAGATATACGTTTGTTTATATAATGCTCTCTTCATGGTAAACTCTAAAAAGTGGAATATTGAAACATGGTTCATACTTAAATTTGATGGTGATAAAGTCAGACAAGTTTTCATGAATATGTTTTATTAACCATACTGGATATATTGTTTTCCACCCTATTGTTAACATTGTTATTTTTATATCTTTAACTTGGAGAACACGAATATCTTTTCATAGGTTTATTTGCAAATTCATTCATGAATATTCTCAACTTGTTTTTGTCCCTTTACTAGTCTTTGTTTTTATTCTTATTGAACTTGAAGTTTTATCAAGACCATTAATTTTCCTTGTATATACTAGTTTTCTTTTGTAAAAGACATGATTTTATGATCTAAATCTGACTCAAACTTAGATAAAGTCAAATTTATTTTTTTCCTAATATTTAGGGATTTAAATGGTATGTTAGAAAGGCTTTTTCTTACCTAACTTAGTGAATAAACTCACTTGTTATTAATTGATTTCAATTTTCAAATCTTGATCTGTAAGTGTTTTTTTCATTCAAATACTCATCTGACTATAACTTTTCAAAAATATTTGTACATATAGTTAAACATTTTTGTCATATGCAACAAATTCCTGTGTGGCCATTCCCTCCGCCCCCATTTTCTCATCAATTTTACAGATTGACTTGCTTAGCCCCACAGGAACTATTGTATTGTTCAGTAATGTTAAAACTATTTCTGTATTTATAGTATTTTGTTCATTATTGTCCTAAATTCAAAAAATTCTAGATGAATCAACCATATAAAATTTTGAAATATTTGTCAATAAATACAGAAGGATTACATTTTATTGGGTTTAACAAAATACAATTCAATAATTGCAATAATTAATACTTTATTGCACACATATTATGCTAATTTTGTGGGTTTTGTTAGTTTTTTTATTTTGTAAGTTCATGCTGCTCACTAACTTTCTTAATATTTCTCTTTCTTTTTAATACAAGAAGACAAAGAATTTTAAAATCTGTGATAATATCTCCAATAACTGAACCACCTCTATGTCTGTATATTTTTTTTCAGTTTTCTTTCATGTTTCTCTTCTTTTTTATTATATTTTGAGAAATATTATTTTAATTATTTATAAAATTCCACATCTCTTCATAAGATCTCTAAACAAATTAGGTGGGGAAAAGTTGAATTTCTTCTCTAAGATCTCGAACAAGACAGAATGCTCACTTTTACCATTTCATTCACTATTGTATGGGAAGTCCTTACTGGAACACTTAGGCAAGAAAGAGAAATAAAAGTGATGCAAATTGGAAAAGTCAAAGTCACCTTGCTACTTTTTGCAGATGACATTATCTTATACAGAGAAAACACCCCAAAACTCCAGCAAAATTCTATTAGATCTGAGAAACATATTCAGCAAATACGTAGAACACAAAATTGACGTACAAAATGTGTAACCTCTATATTTCTTCTATTATTATACAGTGCAGTGTTATTTATCTTGTACAAAATTTCTTGTATTCATGCACTCATTTGTTTTGTTTGTTTTTTTTTTGTCTGTGATCAAAAATTCTTATTATTATGTGGGTTACACTCACATTATTAATTATGGAATAGGGTATTCTAACATACAGTTTAGAAACTTACTCAGTGCCATGACATGTATTATCCTGGAATAAGAACTACAAATACTAGTGGCCATGAACACTTTATAAATATAGTAGTTGTGGTGTGTGATGAATATATTGTAGCTCTTCTGCAAAATTAGCAAGACATTTGTTTTTAAAAAGCCATTGCTTTGCTTGTGATATTTTTTACCATAAATTTTTTAAAAAGCTAAATTATATTAAGGTCACTTGTTATTCATGTCCATGCAGAGTCATAGCATTCTTCTGTGTAAAGAGCTTGTGACATAATCATAGAACATTCTTATTACAAATTTGCCTAGAAAACCAAATTGAAAAAGACCTCAAGTATATGAGGTATATGCGCCATAGAACACATTTTATTTTTAATAAATATAAATGGATTTTAAAGTTTCAAAACTTTAGACTCTTTCTGAATACTTAACATTTTTCTCTATTTTTTCCTTTTGTTTTTTGTTTATTCGGTTTTTTTTGTTTTGTTTTGTTTTGTTTTTTGGTACTGGGGATTGAACCCAGGGGCACTCTACCACTAAGGTTCATCTTCAGTCTTTATTTTAAGACAAGGTCTCACGAAGTAGCTGAGACGTTCCTTAAACTTGTGAAATTGTGAGCCTCTTTTTTCACACTTAATTTTAAACAAGAACTGAATATAAGTACTTACAATTTTTTTCTTTTGGTTTTTCGAGTAAAATATACAGCAGAAAT
The DNA here is from genome assembly GCA_028644305.1 of Xerus rutilus. NCBI lineage: Eukaryota > Metazoa > Chordata > Mammalia > Rodentia > Sciuridae > Xerus > Xerus rutilus. Next base: position 23,319,450 of record CM053399.1, on the reverse strand, counting down.
GTCATAGGTGGATTAATCTCTAAAGTTTTAGAAACATAAACATACTTACGAAAGTAGCATCCAAATAAACACAAAACATGTTCAGAACCCCAAAAGCTCTCTTCATGTTTCCTCCCACTGTCCTGATTTCTAAAATCATCAATTGTTTTAACCTGTTTTCTTTTTTATTCTGATTAAATTAAAGCCATTGTAGGTAACAGAAAATTTATTTTTACTTTCTTAGGGTTTCCAGCTGGACCTAAGAAGTAAGTTGAATATAACATATTAGTAAAAGAAAGTTTTACTTAATATAAATTTCACATGACACAAGCACTCTCATAAGGAAATAAAGATCCAAAGAAGCAATTAGAATAAAATAATTATATTCTGAATTGGACAAAGATATCAACACTTCTCAATGCAAAAGGGTTTGGACATGGGTATTTAATTGGGGCAAGTGACATGGAAGATCTAGATTAGTTCAAGAAGGTTTGTTTGTTCAGATGAATCTAGGCTTTGGGTTTATGGAGAATATCTTCCTTTGGGGAATTTTTCTTTTGAAAAAAAGCAGAGGCTCAGAGTACCCTCTTTAGCTGATGTTTTTTAAGTGCCTTTACTTGAAATAATCTTTATGCCAAAGCAGCTTTTTGCCAGGTAGCATATTCTTCTGCATCAAAATACCTTCTGCATCAAAAGCATATGTACCCTTTCAAGTCTGGCTTCTTTTACTCAATACTATATTTCTGAGATTCACTGACATTGATAATATTGTGTGTTATAAGTCATTCATGTTGTTGCATAGTATTCCATTCTGTGAATACGTATCCAAGCAATGCTGGGCATTAAAGTAGTTTCTAGTCTTGGACCATTATGAATGTTGCTGATTAAAGCATCCTGGAACATATCTTCTGGTGAACATGTGCACAATTGAATTTATATGCTGTGGTATTGTATGTATTTAGCTTTAGAAAATGCTGCCAAACATATTTTCAGATTAGTTTAACTATATGTGTACTAGGAATCTATGAGAATTCTGATTGCTCCATGTAATTATAACTTTTTATCCCTATTGTTTTAAGTAGTGATAATAGTTACTGTTCAGTGAATAGACAATTTGCATAGATTATCAATAATCCTCATAATAAACCTACAAAGTAGAATATAATTTTCACTTTGCTGATGATGAAATTTATGTCAATAAGGTTAATAAATTACTCAAGGTCAAATAGCAGATATCAGTGCAGAAACTTCAAATGACTTCTGCCTTATCATAATGTTTCATAATCTCAATATTATCATAATTCTATTAGAATTCTATTAGAGAAATTAGCAAGATAATATCTGTGACAGCCATCTGTAAACCTTAAAATTGGCTAGTCCTTGTTGCTTCAATTGTTATAATTTCCTACATATTTTACATATTATATAGCAACCATGTGGGCAAGCTTTTATTAATCTCCATTATACAAACGAGAGTGATGAGGTTCAGTAAAGATAAATAATATTCATGTATATATCAAAGGAAATATCTAGGTTAGAATGCACGAAGGATAAAATGTAAGCCATCTGAAGACAGGGTCTTTTTCTGGTTCACAATGCATTCCCAAGACCTGGCAGAGTTCTGGTAATTAATGAAAAATTATATAAATAAATGAAAGATTAGCCAAAACAAGATTATATGAAAATATTTTGCAAACTAGTAAATGTTTAGATAAAACCTAGACCTTCAGTGGTCTGCCCCTATTCTTCAAGGGAAAAAGAAATCCCTCCTTGAGAAGATGTTTACTGTTTTTACCTATTTTTTTAAAAATAGAATTGTTTGCAAAATGTAAAAAATAATTTTCTTTTCTTCTGCTATAAATATCTAGTCTGATGATGAAGTGACATATTTTAATCTAAAATTACTATCAAGTCATCTGAGAAAGTCTGTTCTTACCACTCATTCAATAAATGTCTTCTGTCTTCTGGGTGCTAAAGACCTTGCCATATGCTAGAGATACCTGATGAAAAGGAAAAAAAATTCCTTATCATTACAAACAATGTTATTACAGTTATATATTATCTTTGTGATTTGGTTTACTAATCTATAAGTTGGAATGATATTAATATTTCTTCATTACAGTATTTTGATGATTAAATGAGATAGTACATTCACAAGGCAACAGACATCTGCTTATGCAACAGAATGACTAATATTGAGAATATTTCTGAATTATCCTTAGCATTAATTAGTATCAATATATGAAAGTATGAAAGATGGTGTTCTAGGCATAGCATTACATTTTAGTTAAGATTTATCACCTAGCATCCTTAGAAATATTCATTGATACCCACTAGTACTCAATGATTAAACAATTATTCCTCACCAAACGAAAATCCCAAGTCATTTATTTGTTGCTTTATCTAATTACTTGTTTATTAATGTTTTCAAAAGATAATGTCAAAAGAAAAAGTTTAGACAAATTTAAGAGAAAATAATGGAGCAAGGAAACATTCATGAATCCGGCAGCACCTTGAACCAGTGGAGACTGATGAGACTCACTGAGCAATGTGAGTTCACACAGCAGTAAGTTAGGAAAAACTTCTGATTGGCAGAGGTAGGTATCTTTCTTATTTGGACATAGTGAACCATATTTGGGCATGGTGTGGCAAGTTGTTTGCCTCTGATTTGTTGAAGTAAGACTGTGTGTTACAAAGATATACTTGCATTAAGCTTTGAGTTTGTTACATAGGTTAGTTTGCAGTTACTGCCTAGGGACCTGAGGTAGAGATGCAGCCTCAGGCCAAATTTAATTTAACAAGAAATTGGTCATCTGTGGAATAAAATGCCACATTTTGACATTGTGAACATTTGCATACATCGTACTCACAAGCAATCTGTCTAAAAATGAATATTTCCTAAGGGCTCATTTTCTTTGTTTATCAGATAGTCCCCAATTATACACTTTAGGACTCCCTGCTGTGTGAATATTTTTTTCCCCCCTTTCATTTTACAAGAACGTTGTTAAACCTAGAGCTTTTGTAAGCAGAACACCCAGGCCACAGAGCAGTCGTTTTTTGCCCCATCTGCACTGTAAAAACATTGTTTTTCTTTCTAGGGAGAACAACGAGTCAGGGAGATGAGTAGAAGCAGATGGATGATTCTGCACAGCCTAGGGTAGCAGTCACAGCAGAGTTCCTGTTCTTTTCTGATGAACTTTAGGGTCCACAGAATATCTACCTTGGCCTTCCTTTATTCTCAACACCTAGAAGCCAATGTCCTCAGAGTACTTTAATAATTGTTAGAGCACAGTGTAGTCAAGCTTCACCAGGCAGAAATCTGTTACAACACTAACTTCATTATGAATAAGTAAGGTCCATTCATTCATCAGTCATCTGAGGAAGTTCTTGTTCGTGCCATGCTTTGTGCTAACATTAGTACCACCATTAAAATATAAGAGATTACTTGCAGCCTGTAATACTACAAAATATTTGCCCATGGGTGGTGTCACTAAGAGACATCTTTGTATTTTATTGGTGAGTCCTGAAAGGCTTTTATATCTTTCAATCTTGGATTTCTTCAACTTCCCAAAGGCAGTAATAAAAATATTCTCTTTTCTGAAGAAAACTGTTTTTAGATATGTTCTTTATTTCTGTAACTGATTTCCTGTCCAAATCAAATCTTTTTCACATAATTTTAGCTTACTTTACAAACCTCTACTTGTTGCATTTTTTTAAAATTTTTCTTATTTCTCGTAAAGATTCTTCACAACATTTAGTACTTGTGGAATCACAATAAAATTATTGAATAATTTTCCACTAAAGTTGGTTTCATTTTCCTTGACCCTTTTTCATATGAATTAGCATCACATGATGATGAAAACAATTTAGCTAAGAATTTCCCCTGTTGTTTGTTGATTTCTTTCTTTCTCTTTTCTCCATTTATGTTATATTTATTATAATACATTTTAATAAAATGAATAACAATAAAGGGAATAAGAATATATAAACCACCAAGATCCATTCCATGTATTAAAGTTGTTGACCACATATTTAAAACATTTTCCTAATAAAACTTAACATTGTTAAAAACACAAGTTGCTAAACATTAAGTTCAAAATAAATAAATTACAATCAAGATACCATAAATTATTTTGTCAGTTACCATTTGCAAAACATATCTAAAAATATTACTTCACATAAATCTTCTAACATACTTACAATACAATAGCTTTTGCATAGGCAGAAAATAAAGAATCAAGAAAATTTAGGTTACTTTTCTAAAAACGTAACAGTAACCAGTCATAAAATTTCTTTTTGTAACTGTGTACTAAGTATAATTTTCATTGTATATAAGGTATAGGAGTGTAAAGCAATGCTCTTTTAAACTAATCCTTGTGTAGTTTC
>CM053399.1:23284549-23314585 GCA_028644305.1 Xerus rutilus | reverse complement strand
AAAAACTCTTAATTATGTTGAAATAAAATTAGAAAATATAATGATCTCCTCTTCTACAATGGGTGTATAATCCAAGATCCCCATTTTATAGTTAAAACCAAGGATCATAACCAACATTATAGTTCAATGTAATTTCCATCTTAACTGAGCACTTACATTCAGACACTGTGGCCATAACTTTTGCAGTTTGAGGTAAAATAACAAAATTACATCTTTGTGGACTATTTTTAAGTAAGATGAGGATCAATTGAACATAAACACTGCAATTCTTTAACAGTCTGATAATTGAGGCAACTACTAAGTGACTGATAAGTGGGTACTGTATACAGTGGAAATACTCTGGACAAAGGGATGATTCATTCTTGGTGAGATGATGAATCATCATGCTATTCAGAAAGATATGCAACTTAAAATTTAAAAATTGTTTAATGCTGGAATTTTCCAGTTAATATGATCAGACCATAGTTGAACAAGAATATCCAAAACCTTAGAAATTAAAGGCATGAATAATGGGACAATATACCTAAACTGAGATTAATTAGAACACCTAATATTGTCTCATGAGTTCTAATTTTTTGTTTGTTATCATCACTAAGAAAATGTTATAAAAGAATAAATAATAAAGCAAATAGGAAAAATACCTCAAAATCATTTATAATATTAGCCATAAGATTTCCATCACCATTTTCAAGGAGTAAGTCACACAGGCTATAATAGTACTAAATAAAAATTTTAACCTTGCATGTCTAGTTCTTGTTTTGCACAGAATGCCTAACATAGTAGCCAAGAAATCTTCTAGTGAATTTGGGAAGATTTCTCCTTCCAGCTAAACTAGTGCATGATTGAAATTGGAATGCTTAAGAGGATTCAAGAGGTCTGGCTGTGATTCTCTTTGAATTTAAGAAATCATTTGGAACATAGCCACCACGCTCAAAGAAAGTTTAACCATCCAATTCATGCACTGAGCTCATTTCGAAGTTATGTGTAGGAGTTCAGCTTACATTCATTCCCAAAACAACAGTTTTATTTCTCATTTCTTTGTTATTTACATTGCTCTGTTTTTGACCAAAACCTTTCTAAGCAAGAAGAGATAAGCTTATGTAAGGAATCAACATCATGCTTGGAGATTTTAAGGTCCCTGAAGCACAGTAAGAATAGCACTTGGTTCCAGGCCCTATGGCAAGAGGATGGCGAAGGCATATGCTGCAGTGGAAGAACTCGCTGCTTCTGCCATTTTTGCACTCTACTGCACAAATTTCCTGGCAAAGGGAAATACAGAGAGGAAGAGAAAGAATCCATTACATCGAAATTTTCTCTCTGTGCACTCTTAGAAGGTGCATCAGAATACATATTATCTCTTATTATTCTCGTAGATACAAAGTTTCATTAAATGAGTAATAGATGACATTTTAGAAAATTTCTTGGCAACTCTAAGACTTGTGAGACAAAGGGAATAAAGATCCAAAAAAAAAAAAAGTGACAAATTTGACAAGGTAGCAAGGGCTGATAAAAAAAATCAACATCTAAGCCAAACCTGTGAAAAATCATTTTATTTTAATCTTTATCATTAAATGGGCTATTTGACAGGAGTTCTCAGAAATCTTCAGTCATTAAATGCAAAACCCAACTGAGATTGAAAAGAACTCTTCTCAAACTAATAGTATTATGCAGGCTCAGATGCCTTAATGAAATTAAGCACAAAAGAATGAATTTGTGCTATTATTAGATTCAGATTATGGTCCAAAAACACTAGACCAATGCTAATGTCAATGTTCATGATTGTTGGAGAATGAACAATGATGAGTTATACTCATGGAGAAATTTCAGGGACTCAAAAGGATCACCTCAGTTGCTCTTCTTTCTTTAGTTACATAACTCTTAAGTTATTCAGACATTTTTTTCTCAGTGGCCAGAGTGTCCTTGTGCTCACTTTTGATTATTCACTCTCAGGTACACTGAGATGACTCATGTATTTCCATTCACTTCTCAGTTTTATTATTCTACCCCAAAAGCAATCATAATGACAATCTTCTGATTTTTCCATACCTTTAAAATAATTGTAATAAGGGCTAAAGCATGGTTCTGAATTACCACATTTTCCAGAAGCTGAAATAGTCCAATCAGGACTACATAAAAAGAACAACATAAAAGTGTTAGCCTCAATAAAATTTGATGACAAGAAATCATGATGAACTTCAGAAAATGGACTGCACAGCTACCCTGAGATCAGGAGTATGTAGAGATAAAAGGGACATGAAAGGAAGTGCTCAATAGACCCTATAAACTAATATAAAAAGATACACCCGGAAAGAAAGGGCTCCCTATGAGTGCAAGCTCAGGTCTTTTGTGAAGCTGGTAAGTGATTCAAAATCTAATCAGTGAAAATAAGAAAATCCTTATAGATTTTATGCTGCTGGTAAGTACAAAAAACCTACATTTGTGGATATAAAAGAATATATATGAGAATTTATACATTTGCTTTGGTCTAAGCTCTTATGATTCTCACAAGTATCCATTACACATTTTTTTTGAAATGACAAGTACCTATGCACGAAGAAATAATATTGAAAGGAGAAACTGAATTTATCTGGCAAGAACGTTAGAGTCAAGGGTGATAGAAGAGTAGTTGTAGAGGGTAATAGATAATGTAAATTATTATTAAAAAGAAAATTCAAATCCCAAAATAAGAAAGGAAATTCTAAGTACAGCAATTTCAGCAAAACATTAAATAAACGTGTAAATAAGCTTAATAATCCTACAAAAAATTCCAAAGAAGGGTGTCCCAGTACAGACTTTTATGCAACAATATTTCCCTAGACCTTATACGATCACACAGTCACAGTGATCCTAAGGCTGTTCCAAAGCCTGAAAAAATGAAAACCTTTAAAATTCCTTTGATGAAATTAGCACAACTCTCTTTCTAAGACCTCGTAAGCCCTTGATTAAAGCATAGAGAGCTACAAATCAATCCCAATACAAATAGCAATTAAAAATCTTGACTATAACTTATTGACTAGGACATAAACAGGGAATCAATAAATACAGAGTGAGCTAGTGGAACTCTTTTCAAGAATGCAAGTATAATTCAATGAGGGTGCCTTTTACTATATCTCAATACATCAATACATCAAAGAAAAAAGGCTTTGACATATACTGAAAAGGCATCTTACAAAAATAAAATAATCCCAGCTAATTAAATAAGAAGAAATAGAAATTTCCATAATAGGTTTAAAAGAAAACATTAGACCAAAAATCAGTGCTTTACTTCTTGTATACATACTGGAAGACTTTTTCCTAAAGTTAGGAGGAAGAAAAGGAAGCTCACAGTTGTTTCTATAATTGAAAGTACAGTGTAGCTAGATTAAGGAAAATACAGAAGGTAGAAAGGAAGAGATAAAAAAAACTATCTTTATTTTCAGATATTATGAATATATCTATGTGGAATGGCTAAGATGATTTAGTGAAAAAATACTGAAAATAATAACAGAATTTAATAAAGTAGTAGTTTAATAGAATGCTTATATTGTAAAGCTAAAAGTAAGCTTTTCAAACTTTAAAATTGTTACAGGGAAAAATGAAAAAGACATTTATAATATCAATAAAATATAAAATATTTAAGCACAAACTTCATATAGTGTATGAAAAGAATCAAAACAATACTAAAAGACATAAAACAGAATTGAAACAAAGGGAATAATGTCTCACACTTTTTGGATGTAAAGGCTCAGCAAGAAAAATGTATCAATTCTACTTATATTGGTATATACAATTAATATGATTATTATCACATAAAATTTTTCTCCAGAGGAAAATTCTGATGAGAAATTAATACAATTGACATATCATAAAATAATGAACAAAGAAATCATTGGGATACTATCCAAATTCAAGTGTTGGAATATATATTTGTATAATTAAGGTAGAGTGGCGTCAGTGATTCAACATTCAGTGACTGAATAGAAAAAATGATGCAGAAGAATATATACTACATAGAGAAGTGACCATGTATATAGAAGTTTTATATGTTATGGTTTGGATCAAGAGTGTCTCTCTAAGTCTTATGTATTGACAGCTTGGTCTTCAATGCAACAATGTTCAGAGGTGGGAATTTTGAAAAGTGATTGGATCATGAGGGAGCTGACTTCATCAGTGAATTAATCCATTGATAGATTAATAACTTCAGGTCATTACTGAGAAGTGATGGCAACTGTAGAAAGCAGTGTCTACTTGGAGGAAATGAATCACTGGGGGCATTTGCCAGAAAGGTATAGCTTTATACCTGGACTTTCCTCCTCTCTTTATGCTTCCCAGCTGCCAAAAAGTGAACAGCTTTGCCATGCCCTTCTACCACGATGTTCTACCTTAACATCAGGCCCGAAGTACTGGAGCCAGCTGATCTAATAATAACTAACACACATTTCCTCACTGCACTTCTTGGGAAGTAGATGATTCCATATGGCCACCCAATATTTTTCATATCATCATAATTTAATAATTTTTTCTATTCCAGAGCTGGGGATGTGACTTAGTGGTAGAGTGCTTGGTTAGCATGCATAAGGCCTGGGTCCAGTCTCCAGAACTCCCCCCACCCCGTCCCCGCACAGTTCTCTCATAGTTTTTCTACTCTAATGTCTTTGTATCTTTTTAACAATTTCTAGAAATCCAGGCATTATATTACCTCATAAGATCATTGCAAGTAGGAAGAAAAGTATTGTAATGGGAGTTATTACTTCCTTGACTCTGTTTGTTTTTTCATGAGAAGATAATTTTTCAAAGAAACAACTAAAGAATTCTTTTATCAGGCATTGAACAGAAGTGAGTCACATGTTTCTTCCTAAATAAATTATTAAAAAATAATTAGAGCAGTTTGCATTTCCTTTCTCAGTCCTGATTGATTCTTTGGCCACCAGACATGAGGGTCTATAAGTGAAGAAAGTCTGTATGTTACTTGTTAGGTAGACTACCAGCAATACCTCTCTAGTACAAGATTATCTATCTAACAATGATGATTTTAACTACTCAAAAATTTCAGGGCAAATTACATTAGCACCATATTTTCAATCACAGAGAACAAAGAATTAAGTGGTCATCTTTTCCTCTACTCCAAATTATACACACACACACACACACACACACACACACACATACACATGTGTATATATATATACAAAATGTGTGTGTATGTACATATATATATTATATATATGTTATATATATATATATATTCTTTAAAACTCCATGATCTGAGAATTTAATGTTTTACAAAATTTCCTAAAGAAAATATTTGAAATCCATTAGAAGATGAATGTTATGTTAGATATTTTTGTCAATATCTTTCTGTGAAGCACCCATTCCCTAGAACTGCTTCTGGTTTATAGTAGATGTTCAAAAATATTTGCTAAATATGTTGAATGACAGCATAGATGTGTTTCATGTCCATGGTATGTTTTACACATGAAAAGGAAAGTTTAAAAAAACAGAACTTAAATATATGAAAAAAAATACATGCCCCATGAATTTTTCATAGCTAAATACAGAGTATTTGGATATATTTTGCTCCCAAACTTGTTATGCTTTAGTCTCCGAAAAATTGCTCCAGAAAAGGATGAGAAATCCCTGCTAGACTCATCAAAGCTTTTAGTTTGTTCTGATGTGTAGATTGAGATGTAGGAGTATCAATGATGATGCTGAAAGTGATGACAACTTTAATACACATTTTATTCCTTTCTCTTCCTCTCCTCATATAGTTCCACTCAGACATTCTTTTTATATATTATTTATATCCACAGTGCCATATTTTTGAACACATGAGACAACTTGATGCATCCTTTGGGATAGTTGTTAGACTAAGCATAGTGTTTTACATTTTGAAAAGTAGTAAAAGACCCCAGACATCAATTTAGGAAAAAAAAGGGGGGGATGTATAATATCGAAATCAATCTACTGAGTTCTAGACCTGCTCATTCATTAGGGAATTAGAGACATTTCTCCTGGATTTTCTGTTGTATAATGGATATGTAAAAATCACATCAAAATTCACTTGGCATGTTGAGAATTGAAAACCCAAAGCAAAAATTGTTACTGCTGTGGTATCGATGGTTTTCTTGCTGCTGTTGGAACCATAACTGTTTCTATTACAGCTAATTTATAGATAATTAAAAAAATTCCTTAAGAATGTTTTTCAAATAAAAATAATTAATAATCATCAGTGGGTTGGCATCTCTCCTGGGATATATGCTGTAACAAAGACTGCAGTGAGTGAGAAACACCAGAAACTTGAAGAAGAAATTCAGAACTCTGTTGATCTATGTTAACACTTGCAAAGTAGAAGAGCATGACTGAGTTTCTTCCCTGGGAAGATTTGTAACTGGAGAATCAAAAGAAGAACTAGGTAAGTGCTGTGTACCAGGCATCCTAACATTGTAATTGTACTTTGTCCAATTATAAGAGAACATTTATTCTATTTCTTTCAGAATGATGTGAAGGAAAACATGGCCCTCAGGTGAATAAAAGCCTGTAGGTGGGCACTGGACAAAGTGGAGCTATGAGCCATGAAACTTAGTGATGATTGCACCATAAAGTACCAGATAATATTTATATCATAATTTAGGAGACCTGAGTAAATTAATATTTCATTTTCTACTTCATTAGAATATTGGAATCTGATAAGCCTCTTTAAACTATTTTTATTCCATTCACTAATCTTACATACTAAAAAAGGAAAAAAAAAAGACTTTCAGAATTAGAGCTATAAGGTTAGATTTGTTATCTTCTAGGTGCTGCCCCATAGTGTAGCCACAAGCCACATACAGTTCTTACATTTACATTTAAATTACTTAAAACTAAAAATTTCATTCTTCCGCTCTGCTAACCATATTTCAAGAGCTAAATAGCCACATATGGCTCATGGCTACTCTTTTGGATAGTGCACAAATAGAACACTTCCACAGTCAGGGAATGTTTTATGGGGCAGCACTGCATGTTACATATTTCAATCTCTAAATCAAATATGTTTAAAACTTCCTCATAGAGATATTAGAATGATGATACTGTTCTATAATAAGCACCAGACTTCCTTTTCTAATAAACAGGGGTCACTTTTAGACTTTTTTATACCTATTCCCTAGCCCATTAAAATATTTTCTCTAAATGTGCTTTGGTTTCTCCCCCTCATAAAAAAATCTTATGGGTTCACAAAAAGATGTCATTATCCTGATACAGGGCCTCAATTTCCTGATCAAAAATCATAACTCTTACTATTTCTCTACCCCTCTCATTCTCTCCATAAATTGAATATATCCAATAGAGACACCTGGCATTTATGGTCTTTTGCAACCAATTTCTTGTTTGATGTTTCTGCCGTTTCTATTTTTGTGCTTCTGCAGAACTCATTGATTCCAAATTAACTCCTGTTGTCTTTCACTGCATCAACCTGACTTATCTTTTTAAATGCATCTCTGTGATCCTACATACCAAAAGTGTATCAATTATGCGATTAAATATTATTAAATGCCAACCGTATCCAAGACACTTGAATATAGCAGCCTCTTCCAATTAATGCTTAAGAAACCTATAAAATCCTAAGAATTAGCATTCTCACTTAAATTATTCCTAACTCTGGCCCATTCAGTAAACTTTAGTGGTACATATAAGTACCCTTCATTTTTTGATTTTTGTATACCATTCCATATGATGTATAAATTATTGAATCTTTACATCTTATTTTCAGAAGCCTAATTTAAAACATGGGGATGTTGCAAGAAATCTTTTATCTTTGAACCTCTCTGGCTCTCAACATGACATCTTACAACCATTTACTTAGTTTGGTCAATAAATTTGTTTCACTGTTTACAATGATGCGTTTAATTTACCATGCATTTATTGCAATTTTACCCAGCAAACAAAATTCTTTGGCATTTAATTATAATTTGTGACAATATTTAGATATGGAAAATGTTCATATAGTATTTTCTTGGACCAGAAATACCACTGGCAACTGATTGACAGATAATACATTTCTGATCTTGCCATTTCTGTCTTACCCATTTCCCTATATCCCAACATCGATAGCACACTGCTCTTCTGGTAGCTTAAGCAAAAGTAAAATGAAAAGAGCCCAACAGTCTTTGCTTATGGAAAAAGCAACTAGTCAGTCCTCACTGAGGAAACTCTTCCTAAAGTTTCCTATACTCTCTGAAGAAAGGAGACATTCATGAAGGTAGTTGTAGGATTTGTTTACAAACTCACCTGAGTGATTTCATCTCACTGATCTCATCTTTGCCAGTCCTCCACTTCTGGTAATGGAATAAGAGGAGAGGTAAGAAAAAGCTGGTTTTATTGCTGTTAGTACAGTAATTTCTCTCTCCAAAATCCATGAGTAAGCCTTTATGTGGTATCCCAGTTATAAGAATGTAGCAGACATGATTTTAACATGACCACATGATATTACAACGTTGATTAAGTTATGTTTTATAGCAAAAGGGAATTTGCCCATACAATTGTTTGTTTACCTAGTTGACCTCAAAATGTAGTGGTATTATCTTAAGCAGTTGGACTTTAGCTAGCCATGTAAGCATTTTTAAAATAGAGTATTCTCTGAATGATAGTAGAAATCCAAGAGATTTGAAGCATGAGGGATTTGAGGCAAGGGAGTTTTCACCAGGCTGAAATGACTATGCAGCAAGGTTCTAAGCAAAGCACATAGTATTTGAAAGAATTCCTGGCAATAATGATACACTTCTACCCAACAACTAAAAAAACTGACATCTGCCAATAATCTGAAAGAGCTTCAATGTAAGTTATTCCACAGGGCTGAAAGCTTCCAATAAGAACTAAGCTTATCCAAAATCTTGGTTTTCTTAACCCTTAAGTGTAGAACCACACAAATTTACACAGACATTTGACCTAAAGAACTGTGAGGTAATAAATAGACATTGTTTTAAGCATTAAACTAGTGGTAATTTGTTCTGCAACAAGAAAAAGTAATATAATACAGTATTCATTCCTAATACTACTATGAATAGCAAACATTTATATTGGTGTTTACTAAACACCAGTGCTCTTTCAAACATTGTACAAACAATAATCAATGGCCATAAAAACCATTAGTAAATGTACTATTATCTTTCCAAAGATAGATGAAGAAATTGAGGTGCATAACTATGAAGTAATTCAGCAAAGTCACAAAGGTCATAAGTGGAGGAGCTGGCCTTGAAACACAGGCAATTGGATGGCAAATGCCATGCTCTAAGTGACACCTTATATGAACATATTTTAACAATGCTATTGCACTCACACACCTTATATTTATCTGAGATAATTTGCATCCAGTTCCTTTAATTAAAGTTGTAAACTCACAGATGTTGTTTGTTACCCTCACTGAATTCATTCATTCAGCAAATATTTGCTCAGTGATCCAGTTGCTAATATGTAAAAAAACATAACAACCTTCAAAGCATGAAGGATAAAACATTAAACAAAACAAACACAGATATTCCTGCTTAAGTTGAAAATCTAATAAAGGAAAGAAGCAACACACAAAAACATTAATGCCGTGGACTACTTTTTCATTTTTTTGTCATATAATTGCCAGCTTGGTTTCCCAAACCAACTTCCATTTACCCTTTACCCATTATAATAACGGTCTTTTGTTGGCTGTTCTGTGGAACTGTTTTTTCCTTTGCCTTTTAAGTTTGTTTGTGGATATTGTTTTATTTTGTCTTTGCTCACTGTTACCTTCTCAGTACCTAGAAGAGGGGTTGGAATATTGTATGGTAAATAAATATTTTCTAGAATAAGTAACACTGTACCAATGAATAAACAAACAAATTACCCCAACCTTGCTGGGAAGGCAACAGTTGCTTGTAAGTACTTTCCTCATTGAGAACGCACACATTTCCAGATTAGAAATAATCTCCAAATCAAAGTGATTTTGAGTTTGTCTCTTCTGGATACCTTGTAGAATACTGCAAAATTCTAGTATTTCTAACTTTTGATTGAAGAAACATCAGCTAAGCTGACATATCAATTATTCAAATAATCGATAAATTATAGAACAGATGTGAGAGTAGATAAGAGAATCCAATTTCAAAGAAGGATGAAACTTTACTAGACAAGTCAAGAGGCCACTTCAGACTCTAAGGACTTGGCTTTATCTGGGGCACAGGATTTTGGAAGGTTTAGTGGATACTGGGCAGGGAAATGAAGCTGCGATGAGAAGACAGCAGGTGAATGTCTAATAACCACAAGTGAACTGGTATGGCAGCTGGAACTCAGAAGTGTTTGATCCACAGAATTCATCCTCCTAGCACTCCTCAGTTCTTCCTTACAGACTTTTTTTTGGGGGGGAGGGTTATCAGAGAATTGAATTCAGGGGCACTCGACCACTGAGCCACATTCCCAGCCCATTTTTGGTATTTTAGTAAGAGACAGGGTCTCACTGAGGTGCTTAGCAACTCACTGTTGCTGAGGCTGCTTTGAACTCTGGCTCCTCCTGCCTCAGCCTCCAGAGCCATTGGAATTGCAGGCATGCACCACTGCACCTGGCCCCTACAGACTTTTACTGAATAAGAAAAGAGAATTTGTGCAGGATGGAAAATGGAAAAAGATTAGGAGTCTCATGGTACCTAGATCCCAAAGAATCTAAAGAAAGACACTGAAATCATTCAAAAGACATCAGAAATCAGGGTAAACTTGAAATTATTAAAATATTTTAATTTTAGTCAGATCCTATGTAAATCTTAATAAAGAAGAGGTTGACAAACCCTCATCCTAGTTGCCTGACAATAGCAAACAAATGAGTTTTTTTCTGGGGGGAAAATTGTTTTGTACTGTAGACGTTATTGTTCATTTTGATAAAAAATATACATTGTAAAAGTGCTAAATTTATGAGAAATAAAAGGAAGGAGGAAAAATAAACCACATTCAAGGGAAACTACCAATAGTTGGTAAATTAGAACTGTAAAGAGTTCATGTAAAATAGCTAAGAAAGAGGAAAAATAATTTAAAGGAATGTATAAAGAAATTGACAAGAAAGATGACATAATAAAGTAACCAAAAACATAAGTTAATTATGCAATTAATAGTAGAAATGTAAAGAATAACAAAGTAGAGGTAAATTCTGAGTGACAACATATCAGTGAAAATTTCTAAGACTCCAGAGAGGGTTAATAGTAATACAAAAAAAAAAAAAAAGAGCAAATTAAATTATCATGGACATTTTTGATGTAGGCATTTATTGCTATGAATATTTTTAGCACTGATAACATCACTCGGTATCTGAAAAGATGTGCAATTATTATCTGTCAATCAAAAAAATACCAGGGACAGAGTCCTTTGGGACATGTTTTTCCTTTAATTTTGATTAACAGGTGTTAATTGTACATATCATGGGGTTAAGTGTAGTACTTCAACACATGCACACAGCATGCATTGATTCATCCAGCCTCCCTTTATCTTCCCTCCCTCCCCCTGTCCAACCACTGGTAATTATGATTCTACATTCAAGTTAACATTTTTAAGCATCCACCACATATGGGAGGGAATATGGGATATGTAGTACTTGTCTTTCTATGTCTAGTTTATTTTACTTAACACAATGTTTTCTAAGCCCAACTATTTTGCTGCAAATGACAGGATTTGAATTTTCTTTATGGCTGAATAGTATTCAGTCTTGTATATATAGCACATTATATTTTTTTATCCATTTATCAGTTAATGGGTAACTAGAGTCCATGTCTCAGCCATTACGAATTTTGTCACAATAAACACAGGTGTGCTAATTTCATTTTTTTCAGATATATAGCTAGAAGTAGGATACCAGGATCACATGGTAGATCAGTTTGTAGTTTTCTGAGGAACTTCTCTACTGTTCTTCCTAGTGTCTACACTAACTTACATTGCTGCCAACATAATATAAACTCCTTTGTTCCATACCCTTACTACTATTTGATATTTTTTTCTTTCTTTTTTGGTAACACTTCTAATTGAGTGAGTGAGATGATGTATAGAACCAACCTAGATGTCCTTGAACAGATGAATAGATAAAGAAAATGTGGCATATATACACAATGGAATATTACTCAGCCATAAAGAAAAATGAAATTATGGCATTTGGCAATAAATGAATAGAACCAGATGTTTGGGGACTGGCTTATTTCATTTATCACTGTTAAAATAGACTCCTTAAGAACAATGGGAACAAGATTGTTGCTTAAAATATGAAAGAAAAATTCATCCCTAGAATTAATTATGAAGTATTATAATCAACAGTATTAAAGACAAAGGAAGATATTCTCAGACAACCCAAAACTTTGGGTTATTTAACATATGTGGAAGTAAAATAAAAGTAAACAATTATATGAGCAGAAGGTGAGTTGCTAATCCACCAAGTGGATACCCTAAACTGCTGATAGTACAAAACTTTCTCTATACTACATTTTTTCTTGTACATACATAACTATAATAAAGTTTAATTTATAAATTAGGCACAGTAAAGAATTAACAGTAGCACTTATAATAAAATAGAACACATAATAAAAGTTATGTGAATATGACCTCTCTTTCTTGAAAGAGACAAAATAAATATCAGTGTTTTTGAACTGCAGTTGATGTGAGTAACTGAAGCCATGGAAAGGGAAACTGCAGATAAGAAGAATCTACTATATTATTATAACTTCCTTGCATATATGTTGTGCAAATAAGTCACCATGGACTATGAGGAATCAAGGAGTTATTTTATTTCTAGTTGACCATGAGAAATACAATTAAAAAGCCTTATTAAAGAATGATTGAACAACTTAAATACAAAAAACATTAAAATGATAAACTACTACTACTACTAGTATTAATGTAATAATACTAAAGCAATAATTAACAGTATTGATAATAATACTAACTGAATCTAAAAAAAATAAAAGGGAATAAAAAAGATAAAACACATAATAGAAAAAGAACAAGGTGATAGAATTAATTCCAACCATATTAATAATTATATATATATGTATATACATATATATATATTTTACATATATAATACATAATACATATATATATATATATATATATATATTTTTTTTTTTTTTTTTTTTTTTGGTACCAGAGTTTGAACTCAGGGGCACTCGACCACTGAGCCACATCCCCAGCCCTATTTTGTGTTTTATGTAGAGATGGGGTCTCACCAAGTTGCTTAGTTTCTCACCATTTCTAAGGCTGGCTTTGAACTCGTGATTCTCCTGTCTCAGGAGTGCTGGGATTACAGGCTTGAGCCACCCATCTGGCTCCAACCATATTAATGATTATATTAAATGCAAAGATACTTAACACTTCTAAGCCAGAGACATAAACAAAATATACAACAAAAAAATCAAGACTTAGTGCAATGTACTTTATAAGATCACAGGATCACTTCAAATATAAAATCACAGATTGATTTAAAGTAAACAAAAGAAAAAATACAAGTGCTTAATTTCAATCATGAGAAAGATGGTATGGCTATGTTAATAATTAGATAAACAAGTGATTTAAATATTTTATATTGATAAAGGGATTAAGAAATTAAATGCTACACAACCATAAATATGTATGTAAATTCAAAACACGTCTTACTGTGCAAAACTCAAAATTTTTTCAGTAGTCTTGTAGTCTTTTCTAAAGATCTGAAAAGAAATCCATGCTCAACTTTTCTATCTGCGAGAAGCTCTAACATCCTTTGTCTCATGGCTCTCTTGCTCTATCTTCAAGGGCAACAGTTGCGGACTGAGTCTCACATCACATTGAACAGTTTGATTCCTTATCTGATTACCTCTTTCACTTTTGTATATCCTTATGTTTACATTGGGTCAATCGGGATAATCTTTTCAAGTGAACAGCAACCTGAATTATAACTATAATTTCAACTTCACTTTTCCATGTACATAATATATTTGTAAGTTCTGGATATTAGGATATGAACATTTTTCAAAGGCTCTTATCTTGTCTATCAAAGAATATTAACACACTCCATCTTAGACAAATTTATAAAACATTACATGTAATAATGCAAACTTGTATTTTTTTACAAAGGCACAAATAACATTCAATAAAATAGATCATCTGTGGAGTTATAAAACATAGATCAGAAGACTTCAATAATCAAAACATAATTAAACTAAAATCCAATAAAAAGAAAATATGTAGACCTCCCCTCATCATTACTTGAAATGTGGAAAGCCACCCACTTCTCATTAATTTTCAATTGATGTTTATTTGCTAAAAGCACATTTTTCTTTTCTTTTTCTTTTTGTACTGGGATTTAACCCAGGATCTCACACATGGTAGGCAAATATTCTACCACTGAGCTACATCCCCAGCTAAAAGTACATTTTTAAATGAAGTGTTATGTCAAACTCTTACCATTTTTAAAAATTAGATTATTTGCTTGTTTTCAACGTTGAGTGTAATTTATTATTACAGTCTGGATGCAAGTTCTTTTTCAGACAGGTGATTTCAAAATGCTTCCTGTAGCTTTTACTTTTATCTCTTAGTATTGTCTTACACAGAGCTAAACGTTTTCATCTTCAGGAATTGCACGGCTAGCATGTTTCTCTTCTCTGGGTCTTGTTCTTGGTGTCATATTGAAGAATTCTTTGCTTAACTGTAGCTCAAAACTCTTTCCTTATATTTCCATTTATACCATTTATTACCTGGCATTTTACCTTGCATTAAGTTTCTGAAGCTCTGTTCTATTCCTGGTTCCGTGAGGCTTTAATCATGAGTGTGTGCAGGTTTTGTCAAATGTTTTCTTGAATCTATTAATATGATGTCTTTTTCTTCTTAGGTCTGATAATTCAGCAATTACATTAAATGATTTTCAAATGTTGAGTCACTCTTGCATTCCAGGAATAAAACCGAATTGATTGTGTTATTATCCATTTTTACATATTGGTGTGTTCTATTTCCTAACATTTTATTAGGATATTTGCATCAGTATTCATGAAGAATATGTACTTTAATTTTATTATAATGACTGCCTCAGATTTTGGCATTAGCATAATACTGGTCTCATAAAAAAAGCAAAGAGCACCCTCTCTTCTATACTCAAGAAAAGATTCTGCCAAATTTGTATTTTTTCTTAAAGAATTTGTAAATTTTGCCACTAGTAATCATGAGCTGTGACACTTTGTTGGAAGGTTTTTAACTAGATTTAGTTTCTTTACCTCTTTTACATTCTATACTTTGTTTTCTTCAATGAGATTTTTGTATTACATTTGCTGTCATAAAATTGTTTCATTTCATTAAAATTTTTAAATTATCCCAGCACTTAGGGAGGCTGAGACAGGAGAATCGTGAGTTCAAAGCCAGCCTCAGCAACAGCGAGGCGCTAAGCAACTCAGTGAGACCCTGTCTCTACATAAAACACAAAATAGGGCTGGGGATGTGGCTCAGTGGTCGAGTGCCCCTGAGTTCAATCTCCAGTACCAAAAAAATTTTTTTTAAATTAATCTGTCCATTTTTGTTTTTGTATCATCTCATTGTTCTTTTGCACTCTGCAAATTCTATAGACATAAAGAAGCAGGAAAACCTAGCTAGTTAAATAAATTTAATCAATTAATTAAATCTAACTTTTGTAAAAAAATCAACTGCCAATGACAAAGCTGCTTGAATGATCACATAGAAACTTTGATATGCCTATTATAGCCATTTTGCATGAGGTGAACACCCTTAAAATGACTGGAAAAGTGGAACATAACTAAAATAAAAGAGATGTGTACAGGATATTCTGCACTGAATAGGCTTTACACCGGAGAACAGAGTGGAAAAGAGCTGAAAAATAAAGAATAAGAAATAAAATATAACTGCAGGGCTCAACGACAGAATGAAGATAGCAGAGGAAGAGAGCATGAGAAATGATCCAATTTAAGGAAAATAGGGAGGGAAGTGAAAAAAGGAAGATTATTAAACAGAGCCTACCAGATTGGTGCAAAAATATTAAAACTTCTAACATTTGTGTCACTTGTATCTCAGGAGAGGAGAGATTGGTGCAAAAACATACTGAGGAAATAATGTTTGAATATATTCCCAATTGGTGAAAGACATGCATTACAGATTCTGCAAATTCCATAGATAATATTCTCAAAGAAAAACACATGAAGCAGGTTGTTTGGAAAGATGAATAGACTTGATAAAGCTCTATCAAACAAAACAAGAAAAAGAAAGAAAACACAATTTATCAATATCTGTATGGCAAGAATTGCTAGTCCTCTTCTTGTGGACTTTTGGAAACTTCTTTGGGTCTCTTGCAAGTATGCACAATTATTTTAGGAACTTGGGATTTATGTCAGGTCACCCACTATGCTGGGATGGCTTTTGTGAATCAAACATTCCTTCACATTCTCCAACTACAAGAGAAATATTTTTATTTTTGATGAATTGAGGAATTTAATATAATTCTATTATTGATAAAATTTATATATGCATCCATATACATATATGTACATATTTATATTTTAACATCTTGGAGAAAAAAAGAAAAAAATGAATTTGAAAAAGGCTGTCCTCAGACTTTGTAGCTCTTTTCCCAAGTCTTCTATTCAGGAAAAAAAACATTTGTTTCAGAAGTTGAGTATGTCTCTCTCTCTCTCTCTCTCTCTCTCTCTCTTTCTGTGTGTGTGTGTGTATGTGTATGTGTGTGTGTGTGTGTGTGTGGTGTGTTTAACTTACAGGTTCATTACTTGAACCAACATTTGGACAACACCAGAAAATAAAATTTAAAGAAGAAAAAATAAAACAAATAAATCATTAACTTCCCACAGTATGGTCTGTTTTTCAAAGTTTGTATTTTCCCCTAAATCTCACTCAGCATTCTTTCCTCTTTAGTGTCTTCATGCCACTGTTTATTTGTTTGTTTGTTTGTTTTTTGGGGTTTTTTTTGTTGTTGTTGTTTTAATATTGTCCAAATTTTTGTTTGAAATCAGTGGAAGAAATGGGTTTGTAGGGAATTCATCCTATCTCACCTGGTACTGGAATACTCCCATAGTTTTTAATTCCAGTATTGATATTATTCAAATCTGAATGTTCTGTTAAATTATCCTACCATATTAAATATATACTGTCATGTTCACCTCAGTTTTGATAAAATTTTCTTATATACATTTAAAATAAAAGAAAAACCACACTTTGCTTAAAATTTAAAAAATAGCTAATGCTCTGAGTGTATATGAATTCAGTGCTACTACTGGTCATAGTTTATATTTAACTAGCTTTTTCTAAATTCTACTAGTATTCAACTGATTAGTCTTTTCCTAAAAATTTATATGTCATCAATTGGTATAAACTCAAATTAATTTCCAGATTTGAGTAATCGGCCTACCTCTTTCATGAATAACCATGTAAACTATACATGTGAAGGCTGACTTTTTTGTTTTGTTCTGCTTTCCTCTGTTTTCCATTGTCCTTTCCTTTTCCATCCCTCATTCCATACACTGCATTTTCACATGGCTGGGGCTTGAATACAAAAAAACCCTCTAAAGCTGGTTTTACGATTAAATTAAATGGTGAAAAAATTTGACGTCTGAAAGTAGTGAGAATCCCTCAGAGAAACACCTACCTTGATTGGATACAAGATTCTTTGCTCTCCAGCTCTGAAGTGTTTATTTATTAATGGATGTTTTCAGAATGAAAGTCATTTTACTCTTTGTTACTTCACCTACCTCTAGTTAGACTTTGATCCAGAAATGACCTGAAATTTTCTTTCTTTCTGTTTTGATCTTTATTGTGTACTTGTGAATCCAATATTTTAATTATTTTCAATAGAGATGTTTAGTTTAAAAACTATCTGTCCATTAAAGTAAACTGGAACACTTTCAACCAAGACTCATTAGGGACAAAGTTAATTTGTTAGAAGACTCAATGCTCATCAATACCCATCAACCATATGAAGTGTGCCTCTCTTAGGGGACAACAGAATCATTTAATAATGTATACCCAAGAAACATCTCTCTTCATTATGTAACCTATTTTTAACTGATCAAAAATATAATGCAAGACATAGTTATGCCACAGGGTTTTCTATCTTCTAAAAAATTCTGAGTTTGTAAAACCCTATGCCTTTGAAAAGATGTTCCAAATATACTTATTTTTATGTCATTTTTCAGCTTTGAAATGCTCTTTTTATTCACATTTCTCAATGATAATTTAATATTCAGTTTAAAGTATAATTTGCTAATAAGTACTAAAGTCAAGACTACAATTGTTAGTGAGCTCTATTACTGAGGATGTATTAAATCAAGTGAGAAGGGAAACAAATTAATGAATCTAATTGTTCTCCACTCCAGGCAATAATGTTCAGAGGTTAACAAATCAAGCAAGATTTTTACAGAGACTGAAAAAAAGTGACTTTGAAAGCAGTCCCAAGCACACTGTTTCTTGACATCTGAAGAACCCAGGGGCTACTTTCAATTACTAGAAGATCCTCTCATATCTCATCATCTAATAGATTTTTAGTTCTCATTTCTGTCAAGAGACTCTGGTGCCATGCTTATAATTTTATGGCTTAGAATCTTTACTAATGCTCACTTATTTATTATAAACTTTATTAAGTTTAACAAACACATCCCCAAATGATCTCTAATGTAGATGTCATTAATTAACAAGATTAATTAAAGGACATATTAGAAAGGACAAGAGTGTGCTCCATTCCCTAACCACACAGAACAAGAGAATTTACTGATTTCAAAATGACTCTAAGATGCAAAGCATCAAAGACCAGTGGTCATTCCATACTGTTAAATACTAATGTAAAACCAAAATTGTTGAGATTAATTTCAGAATAAAGAAAAAGTTTTGTTAATTCACTTCTTGAAATTGTTAAAATATGCCTATTTGACTACATGTAGCATATATTAATTTTGTAATATATAATTTGTGAATGGCTAAGAATGTAATATATTTAAAAGGCAAAATCAAGTGCTCATTGATTATTTTATTAAATGTATACATGAATAAGGGAAAACTAAAGTGCAGGAATATAAAGAAATGCATACATAGTTTTTATTGTTTGGCTCATGTATTAGGTTCATGTATTAGGCAGTGGAGGAATGGTTAGGGTAAATGATTAGCTTATGAGATCTGTAACTCATCATTGGATTAATCCACTGGATAGATTAATGATTTGAATAAATTACTGAGTGGTAACATATGAATCACTAAATAGAGCTGGGGATAGAAAAATTTAATCCTAGTCTCCAGTTCAGCAGTAAAAATTGGGTAACGAGAACAAATTAAAATATACAAGAAGGAGAGATATAAATAGTGTAGTATGAGAGTCTTTATTCAGAGAGTATATATTGAAGATTTATAATTAAAATGAAAATGAAAAAAATCATAGTATGAGTATTTTCAAACAGAAAGTAGAATTGGGGCTATTAGAGAAGAATTATAACATCATGCCATCCTGTGGAATAATAATGATGGCTGGTGAAAGTAAAATCTGAGTCATAAGAATGAAAAGAGAGAAAAACAGAGAAAGATCTAGAGAGAGCATCAGGTAAACATCGTCTGAGAGGCAGTCAATGGAGAGGAACTTTCATACTTAAGTGTGACAGGAAACAAAGAAGATCAAAAAGTTTCCTTAAATATTCATAGATAGGAAGAAACCTATTCTGAATATGAAAGTAAAAATATAAATGGGTTGTAAAAATTATTTCCCTGACTAGGGTGATAGGGGAATGAAAAAGCAAGGAAGAGAAGAATCCAGTAACAAATGAACTGAACTAAAATGGAGTATGCAATGATCTCATTTACTAATTTATTTAAAATTATATGGGTATATGTACATATACTATTTTCAAGGTTTTTAAAAGGTCTTTTCTTAGAAATAAGCATCCAGAAAAATGATATAAAATACTTAATGTAAAATATTTTATTTCATTACTTCTTTACTGCTTTTCATTTTTTCTGTAAGCTTATTTCCTAAAACTCAATCAACTTGGGGTAATGACTAATCAACTTGCATATTTATGACTTATCATTTGTATGCATATCACATATATATTCAATTTAAATATTTTATTCAGCCAGGCACAGTGGCACACGCCTATAGCCTGTAATCCCAGCACTTTGGGAGGCTGAGACAAGAGAATCATGAGTTCCAAACCAGCCTCAGCAATGGTGAGGAGATAAGCAACTCAGTGAGACCCTGTCTCTAAATAAAATGCAAAATAGGGCTGGGGATGTGGCTCAGTGATTGAGTACCTCTGAGTTCAATCCCTGGTACAAAAAAAAATTAATTTTATGATTTTAGTTTTTTAGTAGAGGGAATAAAATCAGGCTTCAATCTCAAAGTCTTTATTTAAGTGTAATGTCATCTTAGTCTAAGAATCTCAGTTATTTAGGGTTTTTCTCATCACTTTTACATTGATTTAGTCATTGTACAATTATTTATTAAATAGCCACCACAACCAATACTAGCATATTAAAGGAAAAGATATCTATAACTAGATGTTAAGTAGATATAGAAAGCAAAACAAATTATTACTATGATTTTTTGATTGATCACAACATTAAAAAATGCAGATTTTTAGCTATTCAAGGAAAAAAAGGCATGTGTTTTCATTAAGCCAAAGTTGAAGATGACCAAATCCTGTAATATGTCATTGTACATCAATGTGACTTAAAATATTCCTTGTTGCATACAGAAGTTTTTAAACTAATATGGTCAATGTGAACAAGCATTTAATATGGGAGTTCTGAAACAACAGATGTGTGTCTAATTGCTTCCATAAACTGCAATGCTTTTACTCTACTTCTACCACTAAGGAACACAGGAGATATCCTTCAGCAAAGGGCAGGAGCAGAAAAACAATAAAAGGAGCTTTATGTATTTATACTATGATTGGTGGCTGCCTATCCTCCTTGGACTTTATAAAGTTCACACGTATCAGAGCACAATGTAAAAAGGAAGTTCAACCATTATACATTCACTTGAAAATTAAATGTACACATATGTGTAAACAAACATTATTTCTGAAGCAGGATCTCTTTCTTTGGCATTGTTTTGCTGTTTTTGTTTTCAAAAGAAAAAATAAATTATCAACTGATTTAATATGGAGGGGAAATGGCAGTGCTTCTTTATTAAGAAAGTCTCTCATATTTATTCATCTTATATTTACTGAGCAAATTATATGTGCCAAGTAATGTGCTAGCTGCTGGGGACACAGTGGTGACAACGGAAAAGCAGTACGCCCCTCAAAGACTTTTGTGGCTTACTTCTAGGTAAGGAGAAATACACTTCTATCATATAATTGATAAGGCAGTATGAAACATGTTTGCTTTATCCAGGGGTCATCTCTACTCCTGCCCTGTTTTAGGGTCACATTGGCTTACTCGAGTTAACTTTATCAAGTAAGACTACTTAATTCCTTTTTGTTGCCCCAAATTAAAGAATCCAAAAAGTATTACACATAGTTTAGGCTTTAACTCAACATCCATCTTTGGCTGTAAGCAACCTCTTGTGTTCTACATATGGCATTAGAAACTACAAGAAATGAATGTATTAAGAACTTTCATACTTGGCCTAAGAACTTTCATAGCTAAATAGTACCTGTTTCCAGATCATATCCTGAACAGTCTACCCCATAAGAAAGAACCTGTATGTTATTTCCTTTACCTCTACATACCCAGTATTTAGACACTCCAAAAATAAGTAATGAATTAATTAAGTGATGAATTAATATCTTTTAAAAGTAGTTAAAGTGACCAACCATTTTATTACTTTTGATTTTCTTTTATTCCACATATAACTGAGAGCATACAATATTTTTGTTTCTGTGTTTGGCCTACTTTACTCAGCAAAATATTCTCCAGGTAGGTATCCATGTTGTGGCAAATGGCAGTGTTCTTCTTTTTAAGACTGAATAATATTCCTCTGTGTGTGTTTATGTGTGTGTTCTTTACCTATTATTCACTGGATGGACAGAGTTTGTTACCATGTCTTGGCTGTTATGAATAATCGTTCAATGAATATGAGTGTGTACATACCTTTATGGGGTAGATTTTCTTTGATTAAATATACAGAAGAGGGATTGATGGATCATACTGTGGTGGGGAGATGAGAAAATGGGGAGATATAGGTCAAAGGATCAATAGTAGCAGGTATATAGGAAGAGTCTAAAGATCCAATCAACATACAACCTGAGATCTGAAGTTCATAAATTATTTATTTTAAGAATGTTTGTTAAATAAGTTTGTTTTAGCTGTTCTTGTCACACAAACATGTAACAATATATGATAGATATCTTAATCTGCTTCATCATAGTAACCATTTTGCCATGTATATCTGTTTATGTATCCCATCATAACATAGTGTGAAGTTTATATAACAAAATTTTCTTTTTGAAAAGTGGTTAGGGTGATACATTGGTATCATTAGACTCATTAAGAAAAAAAAAAAAAGCTAGTGTTGTTGCCCATCTATTTCTTCTGGGAATGTAACTCGATTATCTAAGTCTTTCCTGTGGAGTCATCCTGTAAGACCAAGGCCCTGCCTCCATCTCTGCTGGACAAAATATATAACAAGCAAAGCTATTAAGACTCTATTCTCACCATATTCAGAGGAGTTTATTTTCAGTTTGATGGCTGTCAAAATGGTGGTGTGATAAAAAGTGAAGTCTGCAGAACTGCATTGATCTATGACTAGTTTGTTTACAGTGTCTGCACAAGAAAAATAGATAAATTGGAAGTCTGTTAATTAACTTGTAAGTTTATGTTCAGAGTGATTTTAGAGAGGGTGAATTCCTTCTAAAATGGCAGCTAGGGCAGAGCTGGGGGGAGGCGGATTTTATGTCTCTGCTATGTAGACACAGTTGGACACTCAGATGAAAGGAGAGGATGCAGGGGAAGGTGGGGGCTGAGTGATGTTCAGGGAGAAAGGGAATTAATCACCTGCTTCTTTTGAATTTCCTTGGAGACTAAGAACTGAAGCATGCCAGCAATGTGGCAAAGTTATTCATGTGTCCTCTTCCTGGGGCATATGAAAGAACACCATGGACACTCCCACAACCAATTGCTTTGGTAGAACTTTCTAGCTTTGAACTAACGGGCTTAAATCTACTTGTTGGGCTTCATTTCAACCCACTTGAACTTTCTGGATTTAATTGTTGCCCCCTAAATACACCTGCATTTTCCTCTCATGGTTTAATTTTTTCCTACCCCTTTTTAGCTGATATACTCCTTTCCCACTATACTTTAGATTAGCTTGTCTACATAAAATGTGATGAAACTATAAATGTAGTGTTTAAAAATATGCTAACATTGCTATGAAATGATAAGACCATCATCGGGTCTCCTTCCTAACGTCCATTTTGTATTTCCATCAATCAGTAAGCTCTGTCAAATATATCTCCTAAATATTTCTCAAAAGTATCCATGCATCTTTACCACATTTGCTACTTCTATTTTTCTTGCTTCCCAATTTCTAAGATGAGCTCTTAAAAGTTACTATCTTACCCCTGATTTTTCTCCCTCCGTTCAGGCTTGCAGTTCAATCCTCCCTCTACTTAGTGGCATTCCAAAACGTCCAAGGGATAGCTGCAATAATACACTATTGTGCAAATCATATCTTTAGTCCTTGATACTGCTGGACAGTGCCCTGTGCTGTGGGTGGGGTTCAGAAAGTGAGCAAGCAATGTGTTCTACGTCATGTTGGAAAAAATCTTTGGAACAACTGCAGGACCCAATAAAGGTTTCCACAAATCCATACTAAGATTTTCATGTATAAATTCAAAGGTTTAATATGATATTTGAAGCTTTTCGGTGTTCTAGCTACTTCTCCAGTGTTATTTCCCACTATTTCCTGATGTAGAATTTAATTTCTTGTGACTTGTGTACTTCCTCATATTCATGTGCTCTCTCTACTTACCCTGCATATGCCATATGTAATATTCTTCTCCATGCTCTTACCACTTATTCAATCAAGAGTCACTGCCTTCAGAAAAAAAAAAAAAAGCCCTATTCTTTTCTTTCCACATCTGAATTAGATAAAACTTTATTTAGTTTCTGTAGGACTTGGAATTTCTATCCTCTTATCTTTCCACGTTGCTTTACAGTTTTTATTTTGGTATCTGTTTCTTATTTCTGATCTCTATATACCAGGTTCAATGCCCTCAATAAACATTTTTTAAAGGAATGACTGATTGATATGCTCACACGTTCACCATATAACATTCTATAGCCAATGAATCAGAGATTCAATTTCAGAGATATATTAAAAAACTCAAAGAAATTAAGGAATGAAAAAGAACCCCAGGTAGCTCATTAAATTGTACATAAACTACATCTTTTTCCAGTTTTATTGCATATTGTTAAGATGCATATTCTGTTAATTGGTTTCATAGTTTTAAGGCCCATTAGTATCTTTGCTTCTTAAACTTTCTTATTCAGTGGGTTGGCTGGGAGATATAACTTTGATCTTTTAAGGTTGTAAAATAATAAACAATCTTTTCATGAAAGTAGTGCAGCAAATGTTTTCAGCAGCTCCCTTCTCGGACCTGCTCAGCTGTAACCCATGCCTCTGTGAAATGCTGTCCTCTGAAGCCATGTTATATATTACAGGAACAGGTCATTGTGCTTGAACCTGCATTGGATATCTAACCTCCCCTGAGCCAATCAATTTTACTTACTTTGAACTTGGAATCTAGATGAAAGATTCTAGAAAGTTTGGATTTCACTAAGGAGGTCTTAAAATTCCCTTCTGCTTGACTAAATTTTAGGTAGGTTCCTTCTCACAGACTTCTGAATGCCCTTTTCTCAGAGCAGAAGCATGTCATTGTAAATTCTCTCAGATAATGTACAAATTTCCTCTCAGGCTTTTGCTAGTTTTATAATCCACTAATGTTTCTATCGTACATGTGGGAGCCATCCTTGAGTGTGATTATCAAGGAAGACAGCATCCTATATCCCATTTTCTGCAGAAGAGAATAGTGTAACTCTAGTGAGTATCAGCTAGCAAACATAGAAAATTACTAAAGAAAAAAAAAGCATCAACTCGGGAATAGTGCATTGGGCTCAACTTGTCGCTTTCATCTACCTCCCTCTAAAGTGCTCCAGTGGTTTTCCACTAGTGCACTCTATCTCTTAAAAATCTTTCAGCAGAATTCACTTCAGTATTCCTCTCTCTCTCCTTCCCTCCCTCCAACTCTCTTTCTCATTGAAACAGCCTTGAAAAATTATCTCTTGTCTCTTTAACACAGGCTTGAGAATGGACTGATCATCTTCATATGTATGGTGATAATTTAGCACAAAGAGGTAAGGAAAACGAAGCACTTATAAAAAATAGATGTGAGATAATGAGTATGTTGCAAGAGAGAAAGAGAAAGAAAGGGAGAGAAAGAAAGAAAAGGAAGGAAGGAAGAAAGGAAGGAAGGAAGGAAGGAAGGAAGGGAGGGAGGAAGGGAGGGAGGGAGGGAGGGAGGGAGGAAAGTAAAAGAAAGGCAAGGAAAGAAAAGAACAGAACAGTTGCTTCAATTTCTGATAGTTTTCCTAATACCTGTCAACCCTCAGGTTACCTTCATGCAGTTGGAATAGGTAAAACATTTCTGTATTCCTTGGTATTTAAAAATAATTTTCAAATAGGTTTTAGTTATTCATAACTAGCATAATCTTGTGTTAAAAGGTGTTTTTTTCAATAGGGAAACATGTCACTTTGTTTTGTTGACTGTGTGTTAACATTTTTCAGCTCATGTGCAAAAAATCAAGGAATGGAGTTATTGTGGGAACATAGATGGCATTTTGTCAAGGGTTTTCTCTAATAAACCTGTTTCATTTTGAGACAAAGTGAATTTTGGAGAACATCTTGTCATCACTTCTAATTGCTACTTCCATCACGTGGAAGTGATAAGAAGCATAATGTGATTACGGGGTCCACAGTGCTGTGGGTGTGTGTCACTTCACTTTTCTAGCAAACAACACTGACTCAAAGCAAATTTTATTTTATTTTATTTTTTGTACCAGGGACTGAACTCAGGGGTACTCTACCACTGAGCCACATCCTCAGCCCTATTTTTTGTGTTTTATGTAGAGACAGAGTGTCACTAAATTGCTTAGTGCCTCATCATTGCTGAGGCCGGCTTTGAAATCATGATTCTCCTGTCTCAGCCTCCTACAAATATATATATATATACATATATATATATATATATATATATGTATATATATATATATGTGTGTGTGTGTGTGTATACACACATATGTGTGTGTGCGTGTGTCTGTGTGTATTTTAATGGGTGGGGTTAAACAAAAACTCATAAAATTAAATACAGTGGAAAAACAGTACATTCATTGTATATTCTCATTGGAAATTGTAAGCCTTAATATATTTTCTCCAGGAAGAATAAGGATTTGTGAAAAAGGTGAGGATGAAACTAAGAATGAGACAGGGAAGGTAAATTAAAATACCCAATAAACATTTTCAAACATGCCAAAAAAGCTGCAACTTAATCACATAGGCATTCATCTTCTCATGAAGTCAAAAGTAAAGCACATTGCAGTTGGTGGAAGTAATGGTAAAAATGAAAGAATTTCCTTGGACACTTTGGATATTAACCTGCTATTAGATAGATGGCTTGCAAATATTTTCTCCTATTCTGTGGGTTGCCTTGATATTTTATGGATTGTTTTTTTGCTACAAAGAATTTTTCTTCTGTTGTATAGAGCTTTTTAGGTTGAAGTCCTGCCGTCGTATATGTTACTTTTGTTGCCTACACTTTGGTGCCATA
This sequence comes from Xerus rutilus, assembly GCA_028644305.1. NCBI lineage: Eukaryota > Metazoa > Chordata > Mammalia > Rodentia > Sciuridae > Xerus > Xerus rutilus. Next base: position 23,287,838 of record CM053399.1, on the reverse strand, counting down.
GCTCATAAATCTTTTCCAAGATTGAACTCTTGAAAGAAATTTTTTTCTTTGTTTTCTTCTGGAAGTATTGTACTTTCAGGGCTTGTATTTAAGACTTTAATCCATTTTAAGTTTTTGATTTTTGCATATAGTATCAGATAAGGGTACAATTTCATTCTTTTGCGTGCGGATATTCAATTTCTTCAATATCATTAATCGAGGGGACTCTCATTTCTCCATTGTATATTCTTGGCAACCTTATTGACAATCACTTAACCTTATATCCATGCATTTTTTCAAGCCTCTGTACTCTGTTCCATTTGCCTATATATCTGTTTTATGCCAGTTCCTTACTATTATATCACTACGATTTTGTAATATATTTTGAAATCAGGCAACACGATGCCTACAGCTTTTGAGTTCTTTCTGTTCAAAATTGCTTTAACTATTCGAATTCAAGTGTGGTTCTATAGCTCAGTGTTAATGAAAAAAAAGATCCATTTAAAAATGGACAAATGTACTGAATAAAATTCTTCCAGAAAAGACACAGAAATGACCAAAAGGTACATGAATGTGCTCTAAATCACTAATTATAAAGAAAATGCAAGATAAAATAATATATGACTTTATCTCATGTCTATTAGCATTGTTATTAGAGACAAACAAAGATCACAGGTGGTGTTGAGGATGAGGGAAAAACAGACCCTTTCTTATATGAACATTATTGATGGAAATGTAAGTTGGGGAAATCACTATGGAAAACAGTATGGACAGTCCTCAAAAAACTGAAAACAGGTATATGATATTATACAGAATCTCACTAGTATGTGAAAGAGATATTCCATTTTACTGCATTCTTTTCAGTATTATTTATAATAGCCAAATTACAGAAGCAAACTAAATGAATAAAAAATGTGATATATATGTATAATAGAATAATATTTCACCTGAAACAAAGGAAATTCTCTCATTTGTGATAACATAGTTGAAACTAGGAGACATTATGCCAAGTGAAATAGGCCAGACACAGAGAGAACACACTACATAATACCTTGTATGTGTAGAATCTAAAGTAGTCAAACTCTTACAAGTACAAAGTAGAATGGAGGTTGCCAGGCCCTGGGGGATAAGGAAACAGAGAAGTATTCATTAAAAAGTAAAACTTCTCAGTTAAGCAAGATAAATAAATTCTAGATATTTGTTACATAACATAATTTTTACAATTAATAATACAATAAACTTAAAATTTTTCCAAGTAGGTAGACCTTTGGTAATCTTTTCATCATCATCATCATCAAAATAACAAATGAAGCAGTTTGGACGTAACTTTTGGAGGTTATTTATTTATGGCATAGCTTAGGGTGATGGTTTCATGGGTATACACTTGTATCAAAACTCATCAAATTCTACAAATTAAATATGTACAGTGTTTTGTACATCAATTATATCTCCATAAAATAAAATGAGAGCAGAAGCTAATATCAAAAAATACATGGCTGGGGTCCTGGGATAGAGCACTTCCCTAGCATGTGTGAGGCATTGGGTTTGATCCTCAGCACCACATAAACATAACTAAATAAAAAGATAGTGTGTCGATCTACAACTAAAAATAAATAAAAAAGGAGAGAGAGGAGGAGGAGACCACAAGCCACAAGGAAAGGAGATGAAGTTTGACTAGTTCCTTTTGTCTCTGTCTTTCCCTCTTCCATTTGAAAGAAAAGACTGGGGTTTTTAACTTTGTTACCTGTTCAATGACAAGAGTCTTCTGAGGACATTCCAATATAGTATACACTCGTGTTGTCTACTTGGAAATCTGGATAGATGACATTTCAAAAGAGATACCCTATTGGTTTTGACTGGATGTTGATATAAACTTTTTAAAGACATGAGTGATAGAGCTAACCCATATCTGTAAGTTTTGAATTTATATTGTTTTATCCCATGTACAAAACATTGTTTTTTTCCTACAAAAAAATAAAGAAAAAAAAGAATGCTAATGTTCAAAAAAATACAATGAATGGAAATAATAACAGGCTTAAAATCAATAATCAAGAAGTGTAATGCTAAACAAAAATATGCATGTTGTACACATCACATTGGCAAATAAAAAATAAGTAGCTATGATAATATTAAGTGTCAAAAACATGCTGATATAGTACAAATTGGCTCTAGACTTTTTTGAGAGAAGTTTCATACTACTATTTAAATATATAAGATATAAATTATTTTATCAAAAAGTTACATTGATGGGTATTTGTTCTATAATAATAAAGTCATATGTATAGAACATATTTAAAAATTAATCCACTTCAGTCTTGTTTGTTCCCAAAGTTTTGGAACCATTCAAAATTTCTATTAGCAATATTTTTGGTTAAACCTTTGAATTTCTGTTCCATGTAAATTATGGGGTATTGAAAGAAATTATAGTATTGTAATAAAAGTGATCTTCATAAATTGACATAGAATGAATTGGGGAACATATTGCAAAGTGTGGTATATCGTAAACTAGAAAATTATAGACCACTATGCTTACTCTTATTTTTTCCTATGAAATAAGAAAATAACAGACACACAAAATACTCATTAGGATGAACTCATAGATACTCTTAAAGTATTTATTTTATAAGTTGTTTTAATTAATAAAAAATTACCTGTACGATTCTGTATCAGTAAATGTGATCATCTGGATAAAACAGATAATTTGTTAAGATAATCTCTTTTAAAAAGTGACTTAAAATCAGGTATAAAAATTAGTAGATCAATATTCATAGAAGTTGAAAATGTAAATGAATATTTAAAATATCCCCAAAGAAAAATTCTAGCAAATATTCAAAGACAATGATTGGATTTTTTTCTTAAACTGTCACAAAATATAGGAGTTAAATAAAAGAAAATTTACCAACTCTTTTTATGATAACCACAACAGTATTGCACATAGAACTGAAATGAAAATAGACTAAACTCAAATACTAATTTAGACACAAAAAATTCTAAATAAAATATCTCCACCCTGAAACTAAAGATTTATTAAAAGAATAACACATAATTTAAAACACATAATTTTCCTTAGAAATATATGGATAATTGAACATTAAAATGATGATTGGCAAAATTTCCCTAAACTAATAGGTTCAATAAGATAATTAATATCATCTTGATAGGTACTATGCCAGCGCCCGCGCCAGCACAAAGGGAAACCGAGTCAGGCGAGGGAGCCGCGGATGAAAAATCACTCACACACACACACACAGAACAAGGCAAGAGACTTCCTTTATTGAACTCACACACACTCACAGGGCAAGATCCGTCC
>CM053399.1:23190262-23284049 GCA_028644305.1 Xerus rutilus | reverse complement strand
GTGACTATGCTATTAGCATCCTGTGGCTACTCACAGGAATGTGGAACTGTTACAAGATGGAACTATGGCCAAAGCTATATGATTGACAAACCTGATATTTGTTGCATATTATGTACTGTGGATGCGCCCAGGCCAGCTCTCTCTCACAGTACTATAGATAATAAATTGATAAAATTTTAATAACAGTTTGATTAAAATAAAAACCTCTTAACCAAGCACTATAATATATATTTTCTAAATCTGATACAATTAGATATAATTTCCCCAAAAAGTAAAAGCCATGATGCGTAGGCACATAAAACAAATACCCATCAAGATTTATGTACCTCATTATCTAACGAGGTAACAAGTGAGATATTATGGCCATTTTAGGGAACATTATGAACTAAGCATATATAAGCAATGCTAGAAAAAGTGTTGATAGATACAAAACTGGTTTATGTATGACAGATCCATAAATTCTTAGGGTTATCTGCTCTACCAGAGGGAAATTATTTGCATCTTTACTGAACCCAAAAGTCTGCAAATTAATGTGGAATCTGGGTCCTTAATAAATAGCAAACTGTAAGCTAAGCTAACCACATTCCTCTAGAAAAACACTGGATGATAATTAACCCTCCTAAAAGAATATGCTGCCATTCTTATGTTCTATTTAAAAATTTCAGATGATTTACTTTTTTTGGGTGATATAGACTATCTGCTTGAAATACCCAGAAGTTATGTTTGCAACACATGTAAACATTTTAACTATGGGCTCATTAATTTTCTAGTATTATTTCCTATTACTCTGAAATTTTGGATTTTAAATTCTATAAGGTATAGACTGATATTCATTCACCTATATTCACCTAATGCTGAGTACACTTTTAGAACCCATTTTACTTACATTAACAGATTATATGTCTCCTAGGAAAAGATTAGATCTGTTTAGTCTAACATTGAGGACACAACTTTAAGGATGGCCTTTTCATGAAGGATGTGATTCATAAATAAATTGAACAAATGAATAAATTAAGGAATGAATTTTATCACTAATGCATTTAAAAGTATGCTGTATAGAAAGTGAGGTAATTTGGCTGAAGTTGTAATTTTTAAGCTTAAGAATTTCAGCATTGAGCCAGAAGGGAATAAGCAAAGATGATTCTGAGGGGAAAAAAATCTGTCATCAGCTTATATAACAAGAAATGCAAGTAAGTTGCTCTAAAAAAAAAAAAGGATCAAACCTAGATCTGGCAGGTGAATAAAAGCCCTACTTCCCTTCTTATTGATATCCTTAAATTTCTTCATTGCATAGAACAACAAAATTTAAAATGACATTGACAGTTGTGCAGAAAGTCTACTCAGCTTATTGAAAAACATCAAGTCTTTCTTGACCCTAAACTTGCAAACTTTACTTAGCCAAACAGATTCCTCTGCAACTGGGCTCATCTCCCTTAGCCACTTCCTTCTTTAGGCACTGCATTATCTATCATCCACTATCATCCACTTTTAGTGGAGCATGGATACAAACAAAAAGCAATTTATTTTTTTCCTCCAGTGTCTTCTCAAATCCAAATTATGGGCCCTTTCTTCCTTGTGTCTTGAATAAAATCTCTCATTTGGGGAATATTTTTGGATAATGAAAATTTTTCCACAATAACTTTAGTCCTTAAACAGTTTTAATTCAGCAACTAAAAATTGATTACCCAAACCTGATTCTTTTTTTCTCCCTCAGTTTTGCTCTGCCTGGGGCTGAGAGGACTACAGTTGACTGGGAAGTCCAGGCTGACCTCTGTTTTCCTAACATGTACTTTTTCACCTTTTCAAATCTCACTGGGCTGCCTCTGCTGTCCTTCAGAAGTGACAGGGTAGGCGGAAGGGAGGAGATGAGAGGGCAAAGGAGCCCACGAATAGAAGGGTTCAATTTTGACATCACTACTGTTTGGATGAGCAAGTATTCATTCTTTGATTCATGCTTTTTTGAGTTTTATGGGGAAATAATAATTCCTCCATTACTCGACATTACTTGTTTGCAAAATTTTCAGTATCATTGATGCTTGGTCTGGCCCACTCCTTAAGACCTGACACCACCTCCAATCCGACTGCACTTTGGAACATAGCCCATTTCAAATAGACCTAATGCAGACTCATTTGGAGGATTCTAATATGACTTCTGGGAAATTCACATTCCTTTGGTCTTAAAAGCATGAGTTTTCCTGTTGTGATCACCCAGTGTCACTTGGCTGTTTGAGCAGCTGGTTTGAAGCATTTCCTTTTCCATACATCCTTCTCAGGCATAAGTCCATTGCTGGTCCCTTTGACTCTTCAAATTTAAGAGACAAATATTACTTATCTCCAAGGACAGAATGTGAAAAAAATGTAAACTAAACCTGAAATTTGGGGAAAGAAATCCTATCTTCATGGTGGGGATTAGAATTCCACATAAATCCAACATCTTTATCCAAACCAACTGTCATTCCTGACTTCTCATAATGCAGTCCTTCCATAATCATGAGATAAGTGTTACACTAAACCAGGATTTGCAACATCAATACTACCTACCTTTTGTGCTGAGTAATTCTTGTTGTGGAAAGTCATCCTATGCACTATAGCAGGTGTAAAATATCATTGGCCTCTGCCCAGTAGATGCCAGTAGTAGTCTTCCCCTACTACTCAAATCATGACCACCATAAATATTTCCAGTCATTGTCAATTGCTATTGGTTGAAAATCACCAGACCAAAAGACTATATGAGAGTCACCTGCTTTCAAAGTTCTACATTGGAGGCTGTGCACTTGATTTAGAAGGTATAGTGCACACCAATGAATGCTTCATTCTCTGACTTTGTGCTTCAATAGAGAAAAATTGTGAAAGTTCCATCTCATATCCTTCTATATATGATAACTATGTTTTCTTCATCAAGCTCTATTTCTAGTGTTTTATTTACTCCATGATATTTCTGTGCTCTCTCTAAGGACTGCTGCTGTGGGCAGTTGCCCTTTGACCTGCACCTTTTTGCTGCTCAGACAGTAGCCACTGGCCACATAAATCTGATTTCAGAAGCAGGAGCTGTCATGTACTCAAACCCAAGAACTTTTCAGTTTGGAAAAAATAGTATTTCTTTGAAGCTGTGATTTTAAATGGTTCTAAAATGTGGGCCATCCACAGAGAGAAAAAGCCCTTTCACACTCACATGGAACATCCTCAAATTGTGGGTTTATTTTTATAAATATAGTTACCTCTAATGCAGTCATAAATGAAATGGTAACTGTGGCATAAAGTAAAACAATTTTAGAATATCAGAAAATACATCTGTTAAACCAATTCTGTCCCATAAGACTTCATATTTAGACTTGTTGCTCCAAGGTGATAAGAAATTATAATAATTGTAATAAGATATTGATAGATATTACAGATATCTGAAACCCATAATTATTTCTAATTATTGAAAAATATGATACATGTGGCATTGACATTGATTATGAGTAATTGTTAGTGCTCCTTTGCAAAGTTGAACTTCCAAATCTATGGCAAAGTAAGGATACTGTACATTAAAAGGCTTATCTAGATGAAGCTATTATTGTATTTTGACATATTCAAAGAATTTAGGTCTAATTAGACTTTTAAAATTTAAAAAAAAATTGTGGTTTTTAAGAGAATCTGACCTGTGATTACTAATCTGAATCTTTTTCTATTACTCTAGGTCATAAACTTGATAATGGCTCATTGTCAAACAATGGCAAAATCATGACTCTTACAGAAAAATAAGGTGAACCTATATTAGAAACATAAGTCAATAATTAATTAGAAAACAATTATGATCAGTTCAAAGAAAAATCCCAAGTTACACACATGCACACATGCACAGAACATAAGAAATTCTAAGTCACGCTATGTGCATAAATATACTACAGTGAGTTCCACCTTTATGTATATCTACACAGTACCAATTAAAAAAAAATATATATATATGGAAGGTAGATCAGTGAAGGAGAAGAAAGGGAATAGGGAGAGGAAAAAGAGGGAAAGTGGGGAGGGAGAGCATTGGGGAAAGAAATGAAGTAAATTAAATTCCATGCATATGTTATGTCAAAATGAACCCAAATATTATGTACAACTATAATGCACCTATAAAAGAAATAAAACTGAAAAACAAAGAAATTCTGAAATAAATTTACAAATATATTTTTCTAAAAAGGTCCATCCACTGGGCAATAATCAATTGCATTTCACTAGACACAATTAGCTCACATTTTATAAACAAAATCATTTGCGTTGTTTTCATTTATCTACATTTTACATAGTTTGAAAATAGTTCAAAGACAATGAAATACATAGATAAAGTAAATGGGCACCACGTTTTTCCCCCACTGTAAAGTCTTCCAATTTTTTCCTGACATTTTCTGAGGTTAAACACTCTATTTGGAGTTTTATATTATTTCGTGAAGTTCTTAAAATTTTATTTCAATAATTGTTTAAATATAAGAAACAATTCGTTTAATGACATTGATCCTCATGGAAAATAATCTGTTTTTTCCTATAAAATAGAATGTCATTATTTTTTTAAGAAATGCCATACAGCAACATTATGGCAAGCTGCTTATTCCTTTTGAGTGTAAATGCAATATAAAATATGAATAAAATGAAAATATTAAGAATGTTTAAGATGACATAACAGATTAACAAATACAAGAATAAATACACTGGTGATACTATTTAATAATTTTAAATTAGAGGGGGTAACAAGCTTTATTTTCACAGTGAAATTTGAGTATTTTAAATATCATAAGGGATGTCATAAATTTTTGTTTTCAGAGCTTATGAAAAATACAAGCAACTAAGTAAATGAGAAAAAAATAATACTACATGTGTACAAAGGTTTATGTCTCCTAAGAAATCTTGAGTTTAAGCAAGGGCTTCTACTGTTTCATCCCTTTCTCCAAGATGTCAAAATTGACAGTACACAGGAAAAGTGGCTTTGCATCTCACAATGAAGAATATAGTGATGTCAAGTCCTTAGGCCAGAGGTTATAAACACATAACAAGAGCAAAGCAGGTTCAAATTTAAATGAGCTGAAAGGAAAATTCATATTGTGGCATTCCTGTCAAGATCCTTGCTCTTGCAGTTGTGTATCAATATGTGCAGTGAGGGCACCCCCTAGTGGACTGATGCTAACCCGGCTTTTTATATGGCAGCCATAAATACAGACAAAAATAAGAATTTACGAGAAAGCTATCAAAATAGAAGCAATAAACAGATTGCTCTATATACAAATAACAATATCAGTAAAAAAGAAGAAAACCATTAACTTTCTGCGTTGCATCCACTGCCCAAGCCCTTCCCACTCAGAGGTACTCAGAGGTGAGCCTTGTGTGTTTTGTTTTGCTTTCTTCTGTGAAGTTTTCTCCCAGTAGTGACAATTGTCACATTCTAATAGTTTAACCTTTGTTTCTTCAACTTTATACAGTGTTCATTTTCTATTTTAAAGTGTTTTAATTAATTCAAACAAAAAGTAATTTTGACGTGTGAAGTTCTTTTCTTTACTCCTTTCTCCTTAGAGCTGCTGTTTGGATTTGTTTGTTTTCCCTGCCCTAAGCTTGCTGTTGTGTCTTATGATGTTCTTTTATGTTTCTTTTCCTGAGCGTTTATACCACATTATCCACTTTCTCAGATACCTTCTACAGGAAGAAGGAAAAATATCACATCACCACTTAGAGTTGGAAGGTTGCTCTTAACTGTTAGAAGATGAAAGACCACCATGCATCTGTCCACTGAGCCCCAAAACAGTACATCTTCATGTTTCCCTAGAAAGACTCATAACTCCTTTGGGTACCTTTTATTATAATTTACCTCTGTGTTGTATGCATGTGTACCAATGTCATGGCATCTGTTTTCTATCATCCAAAATTCCTGATTTTATTTTATTAGTTTTATTTTCCTAATTTCATTTGGGGCTTAAAACAGAAGCTTGGGCAAACAGAATATATCATGAATTTAATTTTTACTTTTACTAATTTTATCAGTGATCAATCAATATTGTATTGAACTCAAAAGTTTGAAAATCACAGATTTTTAAAAATAGTTTAGTAAATATTTTTAATAAGTAATTAAGGGGTTACTCTGAGTCCAAAAATATTTTTCTTTAAAAAAGGATTATAAAACTGAATAATTCACAGAACTTTAATGTGGAATAAATAAGCTTGTCCTTAAGGAGTCAAAGTAGAAAGCATATAATAAATGTTTAGCACACAACATATTCTTTCATACACTTTTTGATGTTTTCCTTAATCAGCTCTTCATACCATTTTAATTTTGTCAATTCAGTCACCTGACAGAAAAGACAATGTGACAAAGGGAAGTTAGATTAGGAAGACAAAAGAAGTCACTTGACCATAAAAATGTACTAATAAGAAATCTTTAGGGCCTATATCAGTGAGATATCTCAAAATTTTACCTCTGTTCCCTTAATGATAAATGTACACTCATTGATCTGGTTTTTCAGATAGAAGAATTTTTGATAAACACTTCTTTATTTTTTCATATGGGCTATTAATTATATGTTATGAAACCAGTTTTTGTTGTTATTCCCTTAAGAACTACTTGGATACAGATAGGAATGAAAGATAATGAAATTAATAATATGAATAATATTTTTACTATTTAGCATATAAAAATAAATATATTATTGCTATATTCATTATTGCTAACATCCTTTGCCTTCCCTACATTTGATATAAAAGAAAAGATTACCAAGTCAGGATAATATTAATGAAATCTCACTATAATAATTTTTGTGGTTTTTTACAAACTTCAAAAGAGAATACTCAGTTAAAGTGTAAAGCAAAATTTTTCTAAATTACCTACAGGAAGATTACTGAAATTTTATTTTTTTCCTTAAAAACTTTATTCTACAACCTTGTCCTCAAGCATTTCTTTAATTGAGAAAGTAAAGAAAACTTTATCACTGGTTTTTGTAGTATTCAGTCAATATTTAAGTTACATAATAATGACATAATCTTTGTGATTGTCAATAAAAGTTTCAAATTCACAAGCATTTTTAAATCTTCAAACATAGTTATCAAGTTTGTCCAGTTCTCTTTTAAGTTGTCATTTATTTTAAATATCTTATCACTTTATGTTATTCTGCATTTACATAACTGAAATAGTCAAGTTTCTCTCCTTACCTGGTATTGCAAGCATAGGAAGATTATATATATTGGTAAATTTTTAAAAATTAATCAACTTCAGTTTGGAATAAAGATGCTTTTATATTTTCATTACTATAGTTTTTTCTTTAAAAAGCAAACATTTTACTATTTAATAACTCCTTTTTTCTCTAATATAATTGTTTTATTTGATTGTAAAGTTTAATTTTTTAAATTTAACTTTTTAAGACATAATTTTGGAAGTCATTTCTTGGTACTGAATATTTATCCTTAGGATATATGTTTTTGCTGTTGTTTATTTTGCCTAAAATATGAATCGCCAATGTAGTATTTATGAAACACCATTAAAATGCAATACCATATACCCCCTCTTCATTTTAGTTATGGTATTTTCTCCAAAGAATTATCAGTTTTCATGGTCATCTCTATTGCTCATGAAATGATGTCAATTCCTCAATGAAATATTTTGCCATACAATCTACATAAAAGGAAGTTGAGAAAAATATTTTATGATTAGTTCATTATAAATTCAAAACTAAAATTCAAAATATAAAATAGTATTATTTTATATTTTGAAAACTTTAAACTTTGACTTCCTTATTTAAGTTATCAATGGTGCTGGTAATACTCAAAATTTCTGCTTAATCCTTTTAAAGTGATATTTGGAAACATCGGAAATGAAATATTTCAGTAATTTTTCTACTGATATTAAGCTTTAAATGTTATGTTTGCCTTTTCATAATGAGATAATCATCCATTTTTTTTCTAACTTCCCCCTAAGTCTCTATAATGTGTTACAATTTGTCCTCATGTATTTTAGAAATTAAGTTTAAATATCCATTATTCTTTTCCTTTTTTTCTCCTTATATGAATATTGCATGATTTAACTTAGCCTTGATCATTTCCTGAAGTTTATATGGTACCATTGTTTTGTAGTTACAAGAGGTTACATAAGTAAACTTGGATTTCATATTTCAAATGTGTGTGAAGTCCTCATTATGACATTCTTAGTTGAACATTTGATCTGTTCTCTATGGTTGCCTTTGCAGAGCAACAAGTATTCTAAATTAAGTTTTCCTGAGATATAGAATTTCATATTCTTCACTACGGGGCTCTCAATAAAATATAAAAATTTTAAAATCTTCAAACATAAAAATGCACATTTCCATGACTTTATTTTTTTTAGTTATACATAACATTAGAATTAATTTTGATATTATTAATTAATTTTGATATTATACAAACATGGAATATAATTTGCTCTAAATCAGTCCCCAGTATTTCCCCCTCCCCTCCTGCATCCCTCCTCCTGATCCCTTCCCTCTACTCTACTGATCTTTATCCTATTTACTTATATATATGTCTTAATAGTGCCTTGTGGATATAAATAATGGTGAGATTCACTGTAGTATATTCATATGTGTGCATAGAAGAGTGAGGTCAGATAAGGTTCCAAAACGAAGAAAACTCCTGATTAGAATTTGGAGTAAATATTGAAAGTATAGTTTGCTGGAAATCACCATTTCCCTTCTCTTACAGTCTTCACCACTGATAATAATAGCCCATCTTTATCGCCATACCTTTTGTAATTAAGGCTGCATGCTTTTTCCCACTTGAAAATCTACTGGACCTCCTCACATTCAAATAAGCAGTATAAATCCAATCTTAAGAGCCTTGCTGGGCAAACACAGTATAACATTACAACACACAGCACAAAAGTCAATCAAAATTCTGCAGAAGATAAATCTACCTTCACTTTCTCTCCCCTTATTTTTTTTTTCTTTTCTGTTTCAAAGGACCTTCTATTCCTGACCCCAGCCTTCCTCTGTGCTGCATCTCTATGCAGCTTTGCTACAGCCTTCTTTGGCTTCCAGAATCTCTCCTTTCCCCAATCACTTCCTTATATAATATGTGTTTTCATATTAGTGACTAAATGGATTCTAACAATGTGTTGATAGTTGCACTAGCATACATTCTTTAATCTGTCTTATGCTGATCATTACCAATTAGAAACAGTGGTCATGCCCTGGATAACAATATTGTCTTGCTAGCATTTCCCAATCCACATTCAGTGAATCCTTCACTCAAAGACAAAAGTGAGCATCAGCTATCTTAAAAGCAATCTCATAGTGCAGTGAAACTCTGACTCTGACCTAACTATGTGACTTCTTAGGTATTTGGCATTGCTATTTAGTCCTTTCTTTGTCCTTTTCTGTTTTTTTTTTTGTTTGTTTGGCTGGCTTAGCACAGAATGAGTTTCATTTTCTCTGTCTATAACTATTTGGATTGCTGGACACCAACATTTTCCTGAATGCCCGGGCACATCACTGCATTATTTTCCCCTTGAAAAATTTAGGTCAATGAACCCAGACTTCAGTTTGTTGGCTCAGAATATGCATTCTGGCCCATTTCAGTAGTTCAATCTGACAGCTTGGCTAGAAAGTAGTGAAAAGTAGACTAACAAACAAGATCAGAAGTATTTATCTGAAGACTATAAATTTTAAAATGTGCTTAGCCTTCCTAAATGGCAAATGCCTAAGACATAGATGCTTTGATCATTTGACACTGATGAAACAAAGTCTCTCTTCCATTTCTTGGGACAGGGTTTTCTCATCTTTAATTTATAGCAGTGCATTAAATTATCTTTGTTACATCTTCCAGCTATAAAATATGACCTTTCGTTTTGCTGGAATGTGCTTAATTCTATACATGTAATAATCCAGTGATCTACTTTTTGTCCTAAAAGACTGACATTTTGCTCTATGCAGCCACATCTCCAGTGAAAAAGCAAGGATGGCAAGAGAGATGTTAAAGTTTTCTCAGCCAGAATGAAGTCATCTCATGATTTTCCATGTGACTATCTGTTCATATTTTAGCCAATATTTTAGTTTTATAATAAAATCAATTCTTTTAATATGAACTATTATCTTTCTGTTTGCTCTATAGAGTCAATATTTCTAGTGTTGTAGAACATTCAGAATATCATAGAAGAAAATATACACTTTTGAAGGTGTTTTTTAATACTACTAGATTTTTTTTGATTGCTATTATTATTGTTTTTGTTTTTGTTAATAAATACCTCAGGTAAATTCCACATTTGAATTTATTGCTTTGTTATAGGTAGGAAGACTGAACCACTCGTTCTTCTTTTAAGGTATTATTACTTCTTATATTGTAAACTCTAGGTTTAAAACAATTCATCCATCTTTTTTCCAAAACCTGGCACTTTTCACTTCAACTCATCTCCAAAATTTTGCCCTGTCTTTGTAACTCCTGCTGTGGCTGTGATTGGTATGTCTGTTTGTCTCCTCACATCACGGTTGGTCATATTTCATGTTGTTGATGTTGACAGTGATCACTTCCTATATACAAATGGAAAGAGGAAAAATTCACAACAGAACAATACTTCTTTAATCTGCAGCCAATAATTGAAAGGCTTTTGCATTTGCAGCTTGGTAATTTCAGATTTTGAAAAAGGGGCCTCTTTGTTGATAGCTTCATGCCAGGCTCATCTGTCCAAAGCCGTTATTTCCCTGAAGTTTGCCTGTTTGACAGATGTTACAAAGCTATTGTATAGCTTTGTAAGTAGAATAATACTTACTACCTGACTTGTTTGTTTATTTGACAACTGTTACCAAGATAAGGTCATGTTATAGTTTAGATATTAGTTGTCCCCAAAAGTTCATGTGTGAGACAATGCAAGAAATTTCAGAGTGAAACGATTGGGTTATGAAAGCCTTAACTTAATAATTGCATTAATCCTCTGATAGGGATCAACTGAGTGGTAACTGTAGGTAGGTAACTGGCTTTAGGAGGTAGGTCCCTAGGGGCATGTCTTTGGGGTATATGCTTTGTCTTTGTTGAAAGGAGTATTCTTGTTTTGCTTCTTGGTGACCATGTACTGAGGTACTTTTCTCCATCACACTCTTCTGCTTTGATGTTCTGTCACACCATGGGCCCAGAGCAGTGGAGCTGGCTGTCTATGGATTAAGACTGCTGAAACATGAGATCCAAAATAAATTTTTCCTCCTCTAAAATAGTTCTTGTCAGGTCTTTTGGTTGCAGCAGCAATAAAAGCTGACTAAAACAGGTCATATCTGTGTAAGTGTGTTTTAGTTAATAAAACCTGGTGACACATTGCATATGCAAATTATGGAATGAGCCTTTACATTATGGAAGGGATGATTAATATCACAAAGTAATTCACTGTGGGGTTTCATTAAAAAGTGACTAGTGCTTTTAAAATGATACTTTTATTTGAGTCAATTGATAACGAAATTCAAACACTCCAAGATCACATTGATTGGAGTTCTCTCTCACTACACTTGTTCCAAATGTATTGTGATACCTATAGGTGAACACACACACACACAAACACACATGTGCACGCACACACACTCACACACTTTAAGTAAAGGCAAGAAAAGGTATCATACAAGGGCCAACAATGACTTAATTGTAACAAATGTTTATCAAAGGAAACCAATTCTCATTTTATTTTTTAAATCATTCTGTTGGAATGTTAAGATCAATGAGAATGAATTTTCTTGTTTGTAAAAGCTATGTTGCTTCTAAAAACGGAGAGAACAGTTTGAATCAGGAATGAAGTGAAAGTATAGGACACAATCAGATCTCTGAATTGTTTTTATGAATAAGTCTACCATTATTATTATACCACCCAGTTAAATCTCATACTCAGAAAAGGAACTTGGAGAAATCTGATGTTAAAAAAATTTTTTTAAATGAAAAAGTGTTCCAGATAATAATTCTGGAACACAATGTTTGCAAATAAAAATTTGTGAAATTGAAGATATTTTCATAATGAGTAATTTTAAGATATTATTTATTTACTAAGTTACCCAAGTGATTCTTTTTTTTTTTTTTTCTTTTTTTTGGTACTGGGGATTGAACTCAGGGGAACTCAACCACTGAGCCACATCCCCAGCCCTATTTTGTGTTTTATGTAGAGACAGGGTCTCACTGAGTTGCTTAGTGCCTTGCTGTTGCTGAGGCTGGCTTTGAACTAGCGATTTTCCTGTCTCAGCCTCCCTAAGTGCTGGGATTACAGGCTTGCACCCCTGCGCCTGGCTTGATTCTTTATTTAGATATGAATTCAAATAAACTCTTAAAAAGGTTTAGGTTTGTGGAGTTAACTATACCATACTTTGAATCTCAAACCTGTCTCTAGTACTTTCATGAAAAAGAGATGACTTTATTCTGAATGATTTTGCCAATATGGGGGATATATTTGCCAGATGGTTTTCAACAAAGACCTGAATTTTAACAAATTTAATTATCTAACAATTACCAAAAAGGTGAGAATGAGGCTCCACTATGCATCACTTTGTGTAAAATAAAAATACAGTGGAACTTAGAGTAAGTATATCTAGCTTATTGTCACTGTTCTGCCATTAGACCATGAAGAAAATCACCTTAAAATTGCTGTTCTTTCCATACATTACATGATGATTATATCAGTCTTGTGTATATGATAGATAGTTATGGTGATCATCAGACATCAGTCAGCAAACCAATCTGAAACCATTTGAAACTACAAATAGCATATCTGAAAGAGAGTCCGGAACAAGGAAAATGATGTAAACACCTGCTTAAAGAGAAGCCCCCACCAGCAGTTTATTTAAAGCTCTTGTAGAAAGGTCTTAACATCTTGAAGATGCAGAACAACCATTAACCCCTAAGTTGAATGTCTAAACTGAAAGAGAAAGGCCTCTTTTTTTCCTATAATCTTATATTATTCACAATAAGTATACAAATAAAATGTGGGGTGGTAGGTTACCTAGGTAGGTACATTTTTGGAATATCAGAATTTAGTCACAATTCACTGAAAGCATATTTTTTCAGAAATATGCACAAACTAAAGGACCTACCTTGACAGAGAAAGAAAATCAAAACAATATTATGGTAAGAACAGCAGATGAGAGAGCTGATGTATTCATACCGCTATGAATTTCCTGTTTCCTGTTTCCTCTTTACTCATAAATTAAATGTCCTCACTGTAGGTATGTATTGTCCTCAATGGTAACCTCAATTGGTTAGACCATGTTGCCTCGGAAATCAGAGATAAAAGTTTCAGGAGCAGTGTCAGATGCTCTTTCACTATGCCATGGTAGGGGTGGGTCAGGACCATGCCAAGCTCAGCTCCAGGGAAGCAGGTCAAATCAGGGGCTTGACAGTGCAGGTCCTTGGCACCAACAGAGTGTACCTGGAACAACACAGATGAAATGTCTCATCATGCCCACAATTCTACTTTATATACCTCTTTGTAGGTGCTCATTGAGGTTTATATTCTACTACCACTCTGAATAAATGTCATTGACCATTTAGGTTTATCCCTGATTTATCACTGAATTTATGTTACCTTATATAATTGTATTAGCTTAAATGTGTAATATGTGTGCATATATCTAGTTTATATATTCCTGTGTATATATCTTGATTTTTTATGCACCTTTTCTTCTACATATTTACTCTGAATATTATGTGCATGACACAGTACATATATTTATTTTGTATGTGAATACGTATAATTAATCCTGTTTATGTATATGTATTTATCATTATAACTAAAGATCAATGGATGTGTATATATATATGAATTGATGGTGATGTGTTCATCAATGTATAATCAAATATGTTATGAATAAAATAAACTTTTTAGAATGAATATGAACTCTGTAGTTCTCTCTCTTTTCTAAACACATATACTATGAAAAATTCATTTTTAAATCGTATATTACTGGCTCTATCATCCTTGGTGATAGAAAATTTCAGGTGTGTAATATGTCTTTATAAAGTAATATCTTCTCCAAAATATTAATAACACATATAGAGTCATCTCATAAGATAAAGTGAAAATAAACTCAGCACATTCTTTGTTTTAATTTCAGCAATCCACAAAACATGATGAATGACAAGAAATCATAATTTCTCTTCATCTATCAGTTATACTCTTTATGATGTTAGAAACTCAACACACTCAGGACCTTCCCAGTATTGGCATGGGCCTCTGGGACAACCTTTTTTTTTTTTTGTATTTGAGTCTTGAAAACAATCACACTTCATAAAACATATTTCTTTTCATTATAAAATTTTATTTCAATTAGTGGGATCCTGTGAGTCTTATACATGAATCAAGCTGATAGACATTAATGCAATATTTAGGAGTCAAATAAAAGGCCATGTTTTGCTTGAATTCATGATAGACTTTCAGCTATATATTTCAAAATTTTACATAGGCCTGTATAACCCAATAGTCCCTAAAAGACTGGATGCTTTAATTAGGAGGCAAGATTAAACTCAGTTCTTCTAAAAAATGAATCCCTTAAGCTATAACTTCTAATTTTAGTCTATTTTTCCACCAGTTTAAGAGATTCAGTGAATGTGAATTGATTTGTTTCCTTCCCTCCTTTGAAACTATCTGAATATCACAACATGTCTCTGTCTTTGTCATTCTATTGTACTTAATGGGATCAAATACTTTAGTCTGTGCCAGTTAGGAACTAGGTTATGCAACTGTAAACAGAACCCTCAAAAGAGTCAGTTAAGTGTAAACTGAGTATGTGTAGAGAATAATCTTCATGTAAGCATTTACTCTTTTTGTTAATCAGAAAGATGTAAGTGGATGGAGTCTGCTTTGGTCAACAGCTTCATAAACATGACAAATCTGGTCTGTGCAAGTCCTGACCTTTCTCTCATAAAAATGGCTGATGCTATTTAGGCTGTTATGCCCACATTCTAGGCAACAGGCAGAAGGAAAAGTGGAAGGGTAAGAGGGTTTTCTGAGAATACTCAACCTTCTACTTGTGTTATTATCTCACTACCCACATCATTTTACAAAGAGACCAGTGAAACAGGACTTTTTTAAGTGGACATGTCACCACCTCCAATAATTTGTACCACGATGGCAATGGTGATCATGGGAGATCTCTTAGTAGAAGGGAGAAAATTATGTTTTAGAAAATGAGACTTCTCTGCCACGAAGCTAAGCCTAAAGGAAGACCCTGATAAAGTGGCCACAGATGTGATAGGAACAAGACCTGTCTTTGTCCTACTTTCTTCCTCTACTCAGAATACAAAAGTTCTAATCATCAATGCATTATTTTCTAAAAACCTCCTATTTCTTCATCAATATTTCAGGAAAAGATAGGAGGCATCAATCAAGTTTCTCTTTGTTTTATCCATATCCTGTGCATGCATTTGAAGGTTTCCATTCAGCTGTCTGCTTGAACATATTTTAGTTCAGATTGAACTAAATAAAATTTTCTATGTTGATCTAACTTATGCAATTGATGAATGTTTTACAAGGGTAATAGAATAATAAGAGAATTCCAAATTTCAAGGAAAGTCTTCATAAAAGTGAAACATCATTCAGTAACATTCAAATTCTCTTAAGCAGAGGAATATCATAGTGATAAAATATCCTGTGCTCCTGCTGAAACCTGTGTCCATTGCTTCTAATTTTAGTCTATTTTTCTACCAGTTTAAGAGATTCAGTGAATCTGAATTGATTTGTTTTCTTCCCTCCATCTCTCTCCCTCCCTCTTTCCCCTCCCTCCCTCCTTGTGGGGAGCTAGCTCCATGCTACACCCTTAAGATGGTGACTAGCCATTGTGAAACAGGAAGGGCATGAAGGAAGGAAGGACTATGTGATTGGTTTACTGTTGGTTCTGCAAACGTGATTAGCTCGTGGACAGAGTTCAGGGGGCTTGTGTGCCTTGCCACATGGACAGCTGCTGGCTACCTGCATTGTCTCTGATTGGCCGAATGGCCCTATAAATTGAATGCTTGTTCTGCAAATAAACGAGTGCCTGCTTTGACCGGTCTCCCTGGTGCGTCTGATTGTCCTGCGTGGAGGGCTGGGAACAGAGCCAGTTGGCTCCAACTCTTCCTGACTTCCACTGCTAGGTGAATGTGGCGGTGCCTCTTTGGCCCGCTGGTTCGGGACGGACTGTAACCCCCGCACCTCCCTTCCTCCCTTCTTTTCTTCCTTCCTTCCATCCTTCCTTTCTTCCTTCCTTCCGTCCATCATCAGGGATTGAACCCAGGGGCACTTAACTACTGAGCCACATCCTAGTCCTATTTTTTTTTTTTATTTTGACACAGGTTTTCACTAAATTGTTTAGGGCCTAGCTAAGTTGCTGAGACTGGCTTTTAACTTGGAATCCTCCTGCCTCAGCCTCCTGAGCTGCTAGGATTATAGGCCACCATGCCTCGTTTGTGAATCTGAATTTTTTTTTTAAAAAACCGTCTTTCTCTCTTTCTCATTCTTCTTAATATTTCAGTATTTTCTAACATACATTCATGTAAATATCATGCTCTACAATGTGAGGCTCATTTAAGAGTATCCTGAGAATTAGAGTCAAATTTTTGAGTAACAACCTCTATAACAATTCAATTTTTTTTTATTTTAAATATTTCTGAGTAATCATATAGTGAAAGATCCATTCAAGTTGAGTACTATGGTGCATACCTGTAATCCCAGGAACTCAGGAGGCTGAGGTAGAAGCACCACAATTTGACCCCAGCCTGGGCAACTTAACAACACCTCATTTCAAAAGCTTATTTTTATTCCTCTACTATTGATTGATCTCTCCCTCACTAAAGAAAAAATCTAATAAGATAGCTGCATTGCTTATCAGTGCTGTTTTTGTGTTAAGCACTTAAACATTCATTGTCCAATCAGTTCTGGCTTGAGTGATAGGCCACACATTGTAAAGTTACCCTAACCCAAGTACATGACACTTCCGGAGGAAGGGAATTGCACAAAGCAATCCTGTAGAGCTTTATTCACTCTCATATGCTTTGCTCCTTTTCAGTATAAATATTTTCCAATAAAATAAGAAGGAAAGTATAACTGTAACCTGCATAAGAAATCCATGTAGATTTACTAAGCTTTGGGGTCTTTGTGGGTGAAATGCACATCTGAAGGGAAAAAAAATCAATATTAAACTACATTTGATATATTTCTTTGCTAAAAGCCACAACTTTCAGTATTCTAGAGAGGGATGATTTATAACTATTACATCTCGCAAAATGTTCTTTTTGGCCCTGAAATCTGATAATTTGGTTTTACATGGTGACTATACTTCCAGAAATAAAATTCCTGTCCATCACCATTGTTATTATCAAGGATAACCCAAGAAGTGCTGCAGAAAGCACGGTTAATTTTACTACTTTACTCATGTGTGATAATTGCAGAGTTTTGGAAACGTATTAGCTACAGAAAAAGAAGAATGAAGACCTTAAACCTGTTTTAGGTAGAAATTAACAGGAAACCTTGGTTTTCTATCTTGGGAACACTTTTCTTGGTATACTCTGTATAATATATTTCCTTTTGGCCTTGCAGATGTATTTTTGAATTTATCAGCCTGAAAACATTTTCATTGCCTTGAAAATGTTTTATCAGCCTGCTTTCCTCCCTACACCAGAATACAACACAGATTGCAAGTGAAAAATAGAGAATGAGAATGTAGTGTTCATTTTTTATTTTTAATTCTTTTTCTTTTAGGAGGGAAGTCTCTTTGAACAGGTCATGGTTGTGTGATTGTATATGGATGTTCTGAGGCAAAAAGATTCTCTTTAAGACAGGTGTCCTACTGTGAGCCAAGAAACAGCAAATAAGAATTATCAAGAAACTAGTTGAGTACAGAATGAACAAAGGTATAATTTTAATTATGTTATTGTAACAGCCCTGCTGACCCACTCAATGATGACCTGAAACTGCCAAGAAAAACGTACAATTTCATTTCAAAAGTAAGAGTTCTTCCATGTTTCTTCCTTAAAGAATTAGTTTGCAATTCAAATTGCAATTAAAAAGTTATTCCTTTCCAAAAAAGCAGATCATAGATCCTATTCTCTTCCCATTGAGCCATAGAACAGTTATAATTTGAGTACTGAGAGTAGAAAATTAACTCCACAAAGTATATATAGATCAGTTCCAGAATGAGTAAATGTAACATAGGTAGATAAGATTTCTCAAGTGATTAGATAAGAATTTTCAGAAAAATTTTATGAAAACTAAAATCTTTGAAAATATTTTTGATAAAGGCTCAGTACTTTAAAGAACCTTAAAAATATCGTCTGACCAAAAGTTAAAACTATTTTTAGGAAGTAAAATAATCTAGTATTAGAAAATAACATCCTGACATAGACTTAAAGAAATTAAGTAGAGGATAAAGGCACAGACCAAAACAGCAAAATGTGGAAAACCAATATGCATAAATAATTCAAAGAGGACCAAATGAGACAAAAGTCTGTTTAGAACACTTTGTGCCAATTCTAAGTGATAAAGAATTAAACATATAACATTGATTTGATTAATTCATATCATATTGGAAATACCTGAATATTCATTTTATGTAATTTTAATTTCAGAATAAGCTTACAGTCAGCTTTACTTATATATTTGCTTATGTGTGCAGATGTGCATAAATATATGTCTTCTTTGGACTCATGTTAGAGAAACATCACTACCATTATAGAGAGATGCATATGATAGCTAATGGAAGTTGTATAGTATTGTACTATAGTGCTGAGGCCAGGTGGGCAAAGCAAAGAAAAAAATGTTATGAAAAACACTTCTTGATCCGTATCTTTTATGTAGTGCATGGTTTGATTTTAATTGAGCAGATGTCTTCCAGCCTTAGGAAAATGCCTCACTGGCAAGTTATCTGAAAGTTTCTTTGTCTTGAAGAGGAATACAGCATAGTGTCTAGCAAGTCACATCCATGTTTTTGTAAAGAATGTTTTATTAGCGCTGGAGATGTGGCTCAGTGGTAAAGTGACTGCTTAACATGCATGAGGCCCTGGTTTGAAATCCCCAAGCGTACGCGTGCGTGCGCGCACACACACACACACACACTCACACAGACACACGAAAGAATGTTTTATTAGAACAGAGTCACAGCCACCCATTTCTAAGTTGAGTAGATGTAACAGGGCTGTTTAGTATGCTTAGCATAAAATAGTTAATATTTGACTCTATAAAGAAAAAAGTTGCCAATGCCTGGCATAGCAAATTGTAATAGTTTTTGGTCAGATACATTCATGAGGAGCTATATTCTCCAGGTTGAGCTACGTGTTTTCATGCCTAGGTTGATGATTCCCAACATTTTCCACATTAAACAACTGAACTTCCTCTTACAGTAAGGAAGTATTTTCCCAGCCATTAGAACATTTTCTTAGTATTCTATGTGCAGAATTCTCTAGTAACACTAAAACTAGTTCAATCTCTAGTACTTTTGGCATTTGAGGTGACAAATATAGGCTTATATAAGACTCAGGCCCTACTCACCTAGATCTTGGTCAAGAAGAGGACCCAATATGTCCCTTCTCTTGACACCATGGACTCTTCACTCTCTTGAAGACATACTTCAAGTATGGAGAGAGCCCAGGACAAGCCTTCTAAAATCTTTTCTCAAGAACAACAACATTAATATTCCCTATGCCAGTGGGTCTAACTGGTGTGACACAGTCTTCTAAATAATGTTTTTGAACTTCTGGAGGCATTTCAGATTTTCATTACTGTTTGGGGGAATGCTACTAGTATCCAGTGGGTAAAAGCCAGGGATGCTGCTAGAAAACCTACAAGGCAAAAGATAGGCATGCTAAACAACAAGAACAAATAATTATAGATTCTACTTCATGTACAATGAGATTAGGTCTCAATAAGTCCTTCATAATTTGAAAACATTGCACGTAACTAATTCATTTATTACACCTAACCTAACAAACATTATAGTTTAGCATCACAGCACACAGTAGAGTACTTGTGAGAACGGTTGCTCACTGCCACTGCCCAGCATCACAAAGAATATCGTTCCTCATAAAACTAACCTAAGAAAATACCCAAACTAAAAATCCAAAATGCATTGTCTTCTGGATGATGTCAGTTTTAAAGCATCACAAAGTCAAAATATTGTAAAATACCACTAAAAATCAGAAACTGTTTGTACTTGGTTCAAAATGTTAATGGTGCTACGGTCAAGAGAACCTCAATTAGGAATTTTTTTTTTTTAAATGCAAAAGCTAAGGCCTATCTCAGACCTGTTAAATAAAAATCTGAATGGTGAAAGGATCCAAGAAGACTTAACTGAGATACGCTGTGTTTTCCTTTTCCACAGAGGAAAACCAGGGCAAAAAAAAGAAGTGACTGAATTTTTAAGAGTGTGGCAGCGAGAATAC
Source organism: Xerus rutilus (assembly GCA_028644305.1). Lineage (NCBI taxonomy): Eukaryota > Metazoa > Chordata > Mammalia > Rodentia > Sciuridae > Xerus > Xerus rutilus. The sequence continues at coordinate 23,263,700 of CM053399.1, read as the reverse complement.
TAGACCTTAGCAAGGAATGATGTGAACCATAAGTGAAAGGGAGACTCCGGATGGCAGCATAGAGGGAAGAATAAAATTTTTATGCAATTTGTGTCCTCAGTTCCATAACATGGCAGAGTCCATATTGATGAGAAAAGGTAAGTGGGAAAGCCTCAGAGGCCTTCATCACTGCTGCAGCCAAGCAACATAAATGAAAGTGAGTTCCACAGTTTGAAAGTGAGTACAAAAATGCTTTGAACCCCATTAGGAAAACTGCCTGGGGTCCTTTCAAATGTTTTTCTCCAGAGAAGTTCACACCCCCTCAACAACCTCCAAAGCCCAAGGTGCTATCTTATGGTGCCATCTGCAGAAGAGAGATGCTACTAGAGTCCATAGTATACTAGTGGCCAGCACACAATCCTGGAATTACTGCTGCAGTCACTAGCTATATTATCATTGGTGTTTGCCTTGACAGGGCATGAGGACAGATCCCACTGCGCTACAGAGCCTCAGCATGAGGCTGTTTCCAACCCAGACCCTGACATCTCTGTACATATCTGAATATAGGCTCTTACACATACTGCAGACCCAGAATCACGGTGACCACATTCAGAGGCCCAAGAGACATCAAAAATATCAGAGCTCACATCTGTTGAAAATTTAAGCACTAGACCATGGAACTCCAGGATGTTCTCTCTCTGAGACACAAAAAAAGACACTGCTAACTAGTCATGCCACAGGGTTATTAGAGCTGCCTATGTTTGTGCCACAAGTAGGCAGGGTAAGGTCTGTGTAGAGGAATTTAAATATATATATGTATATATATATATATTGGTACCAGGGATTGAACTCAGGGGTACTAGACCACTGAGCCACATCTCCAGTCCTATTTTGTGTTTTATGTAGAGACAGGGTCTCATTGAGTTGCTGAGGCTGGCTTTGAACTCGCAATTCTCCTGTCTTACAGGTGTGCATCACTGCACCTGGCTGGAATTTAAATATTTTTAATATTAGTCTTTAAAAATTTTCATTGGCCTTGTCTTCTGTGTTGATGGGAATGCCACCCTCATGGTATCTGAAATTACATACTTTGACTCAATTTTATATATTTAAATGTATTGATTGAATATATTCTGTTTATCATATCTTTAAAGAAGAATTAAGACCAATGTTTCTCAAATTATTATATGAAACAGAAAAAGAAGGAACGTTTCCAAATTAATTCTAAGAAGCAAATATCAACATGATTTCAAAACCAAATAGTGTTCTAAACATGAATGGATGCTGTATTTTCTCAAATTCTTTCCTTACATCTATTAAAATAAGATCATAGGTTTTTGTCTTTAAGTCTATTTTTGTGATGTATTACATTTATTGATTTCTATATGTGGAACCAATCTTGCATCCATAGGATGCACCACTTGATCATGGTGTAGCATCTTTTTAATGTGTTTTTGTATGTGATTTGCTAGTATTTTATTGAAAAATTTGCATCAAAGACCTTGGTCTGAAGTTTTTGTTCCTTGATGTGTCTTTGTATGGTTTTGGTATCAGGGCGATACTAGCTTCATAGAATGTGTTTGGGATAGTTTCCTCTTTTCTATTTCATGGAGTCATTGAGGAGGCTTGGTATTAGTTTTTCTTTAAAGGCTGGTATAACTTGTCTATGAATTCATCCAGTCCTGCACCTTACTTTGTTGGTAGGCTTTTGATGTCTTCTTCAATTTTATTACTTGAAATTGATCTGTTTAAATTTTCTATATCTTCTTGGTTTAATTTGGGTAGGTCATATGTCTCTAGGAATTTGTCGATGTCTTCAAGACTTTCTAGTTTTTTGGAGTATATATTTTCAAAATAACTCCTGATTATCATCTATATTTCAGTAATGTCTATGGTGATATTTCCAATTTCATCATAGTTTTAAGAATTTGATTTTTTTTTCTTTCTTTTAGTTAGCTTGGTGAAGGTTTTTCAGTTTTTGTTTATTATTTCAAAGAACCAACTATTCTTTTTATTGATTTTCTAAAAAGCTTTTTTAGTTTCAATTTCCTTGAGCTCAGTTCTGATTTTATTTTTTGTTGCCTTTTATTGATTTTGGTGTTTATTTGTTCTTCTTTTTCTAGGACTTTAAGATGTAATGTTAGATTTTTTATTTTTTGGTGATTATTCTTTTAATAAATGAGCTCAATGCTACGAACTTTCCTCTTAGAACCACCTTCAGACTGTCTCAGAGAATTGATGTGCTGTATCATCACTCTCATTTTCTTGTAGATTTTTAAAAATTTCATCCCTGATTTCTTCTGCTATCCATTCATCATTCAATAGTAAATAATTTAGTATCCAGGTGTAAGAGTAAATTCTGCATTTCATCTTTTCATTAAATTCTAATTTTATTCCACTGTGATCTGATAGAATGCAGGATATTATCTCTATTTTTTTCTTATTGTATTTTTTAATAGTTGCTTTGTGGTTGAAATTGAAAACAACCCCATGTTTATCTCAGTAAATGCAGAGAAACTATTTGACAAAATACAGCATCTATTCATGTTTAGAACACTAGAAAAACTAAGAATGGAATGAACATACCTCAACATAGTAAAAGCTACATATAACAAACCAAAGACCTACATCATTCTAAGTGGAGAAAAAGTGAAAATTTTCCTTCTAAACAGGAACAAGACAAGGATGCTCACTTTCACCACGTCTATTTAGCATAGTCCTTAAAACCCTAGCCAAAGCAATTAGACAAAGGAAATAAGTTAAAGGAATAAGAATCAAAAAATAAGAGCTCAAACTATTTGCAAAGGACAGGATTCTATATTTAGAAGACCCATAAAACTCTCCCAATAAACTTTTAGAACTCACAAATGAATTCAGTAAAGTATCAGAATAAAAATTAATACCCATAAATCAATTTTATTCCTATACTTCAATGATGAATCAGCTGAATGAGAAATTAAGAAAACCATTCCATTCACAGTAGCCTCAAAAATACAACACCATATAATACAATACAGTACTTAGGAATCAACCCAACAAAAGAAATGAAAGATATCTATATTGAAAACTACAGAACACTAAAGAAAGAAATTAAGGTAACATTAAAAGATGGAAAGATCTCCCATGTTCTTGGATAGGCAGAATTAATATCGTCAAAATGACAATACCACCAAAAGCATTGTGCAGATTCAATGAAATTTCCATCAAAATTCCAATGGTATTCTTCATAGAAAAAGAAAAGTTGTCATAAAATTTATTTGGAAAAACAAGAGACCCAGAACAGCAAAACCAATCTTTAGTGAGAAAAATGAAGCAGGAGGTGTCACAATACCAGACATTAAATTATACTACAGAGCCATAATAACAAAAACAGCATGGTATTGGCACCAAATCAGACATGAAGACCAATGGAACAGAATAAAAACCACAGAGACAAACCTACATAATACAGTTACCTCATACTAGACAAAGGCATCAAAAAGATATAATGGAGAAAACATTGCCTTTTTAACAAACATTGCTGGGAAAATTGGAAATTCATATTTAATGAAATGAAAGTCAACCACTATATCTCACTCTGTACAAAAAATAAACTCAAAGTGGTTCAAATACCTAGGAATTAGACAAGAAACTCTGCACATAATAGAACAAAATGTAGATCCCGAACTTCAACATATTGGCTCAGGAAGTGACTTCCTTAACAAGAGTATTAAAGTGCAGGAAGAAAAATCAATAATCAATAAGTAGGATATCATCAAACTAAAAAGCTTCTTTAGAGCAAAAGGAACAATCAATAACATTAAGAGAGAGCCTACAGAATGAAAGAAAGTCTTTGCCACCAGCACCTCAGATAGTGCATTAATCCTCAGAATATATAAAGAATTCAAGAAACACCATCAATACACACACACACACACACACACACACATATACACACACACACATATATATACACATACACATACATGTATGCAGTAGAATATTACTTAGCCATAAAGAAGAATGATATCAGAACATTTCTTAATAAATGAATGGATCTGGAGACTATCATGCTAAGTAAAATAAGCCAATCTCAAAAAAATCAAAAGTTAAATGTCTTCATTCATATGCAGAAGCTAAACCATACTAAAAGGAAGGGACAAGAGAAGTTCAGTAGATTAGACAAAGGGAAATGAAGAGAAGGGAGAGTGTATAGAAATTGGAAACAGTAGAATGAATCTGATATGATTTTCCTTCATATATATATGAACAAACCTAAGTGAAGCCCACTATATGTAGTATACACCCACATGAATGGGATCCTAATTAGAATAAGACATAAACTATTCACATATAATTTTTATCAAAGTGGATTCTACTATCAAGTAAAACCAGAAAGAATCAATAAAAATAAAATAAAATATTTTATTAAAAAAAGAAAACAAATAGAAACACATCAATGACAGCAAAATTACAGCCCAATATCCTTGGTGAATATAGATGCAAAATCTTTACTAAAATATTTTAAAATTGAATTCAACAGAATATCAAATTCAGCAAAGTAACAAAATACAAAATCAGCATACACCTATCAAGCATGTCTATACACCATGTTAAACCCACCAAGAAAGTAATTAAGGAAGCAATTTCATTCACAGGATCTTTTAAAAATTGCCTGGCAATTAATCTAACCAAGAAAGTAAAAAATCTGCACTAGGAAAATTATAGAATACTAAATATCATTTGTAGAAGATACTAGACAACGTAAGATGTCCAACATTCATAGATAGGTCTAATTAACATTGCTAAAATGGTCATATTACCAAAATGATTAAATGAAATTCCCATAAATATACCAATGACTTTCTTCTCAAAACTAGAAAAAACAATTGTAAAATTCATACTAAAGAACAAAAGAATCAGAATAGCCAAAGCAATCCTGAGCCCCCTCCCAAAAAATGCCAGAAATATTATAATGCCCAATTTCAAGTTATCCTACAGATAAAAATATAGCAAGGTTTTGGAATTCAAACACATAGATCAATGGAATGATTAGAAGACACAGAGACAAAATCACACAGCTACATTCACCTAATTCTTGACAAGTTGCCAAAAATATAAACTGGAGAAAAGACAGCCTCTTTAATAAATCATGCTTCTACATATGGTTCTACAAGAAGGAAGAAACTATATCCCTACCTATTACTCTGTACAAAAGCCAAGTCGAAATTGACCAGAGACCTAGGTATAAGATTAGAAAATTTCAACAGCCAGGAGAAAACACTTCAACATACTCACATTCCTGAATAGAACTCTAATAGCTCATGAAAAAGTACCAAAAATCAATAAATGAGGTGGCATCAAATTAAAAAAATATTTTGGGAATAATAGCTAGCATATGGAGATAGCCTATGGAATGGTAGAAATCTTGTCTCTACTCTTCTGACAGGATTACTATCCAGAATATGAAAATAAGTAGAAAAACTCCAGAATAGAATAACCCATTCAACTATGAACCAAAAAAAAATGAATAGACATTTCTCAAAAGAAGCATGAATTGCCAACAGTTTTATGAAACAGTGTACAGCATCCTTAAACATCAGAAAAAGGTGAATTGAAAAACTACACTGAAGTTTCCTTTCACTCCAATTAAAATGACAATAATTAAGGACACTAATAACAATAAATGCTGCCAAGGATGTAGGAGGAAAAGGAACCTTACACATTCTTGAATGAAAAAGACTGAAGCCACTATGGGAATCAGTAAAAATGCTTCTCACAAAACTAAAAGTGTAACTACCACATGATCCAGCTATACTACTCCTTGGCATTAACTCAAAAGAATTAGAGTCAGCTTTCTTTAGTGGTACATGCAAACCCATGTTCATTGCACCACAATTCACAATGTCCAAGTTACAAAAACAGCTTAGGGTCCATCAACCGGTGAATGGATAAAGAGAATATTGCATATATACAATTTTTAAAGCTATAAGTAAGGATGAAATTATGTCACTTTCAGGAAAACAGATGAAACTGGAGGGCATCATATTAAGTGAAATAACCCAGATTCAGAAAGACAAATATTATGTTTATTTCACATGTGGAAGATAGAGGAAAGAAAAAATTGGAACACCATTCTGTGTAAAAGGAAGACTAAAGGGGTAGAGGAATGAGGAAGGAAAGGGGTAAATCAGGAAATATAATAGATAAAGAATTTAATCAAACTATGTTACAAGCATGTGTGAATATGTCACAATGAAATTATTTTAAGAAATCCAAATATATTCAACATTTTCTTTCTGTGATGGGATTGATCCAAAGCCTTGCACATGCTAGGTAAACGCTCTGCCACTGGGCTGCAACCTAAGACTGAGGTAACATACTTGTGACAAAGGCAGCAAGAATGTACTTTGCAGAAGGAGAGTTTGTTCAATGAACTGTACTGGGCATACTGGATATTCTTATGCACAACGATTAAAGCAGATTTCTATCTATTATAACATACAGAAATATATTCACAATGGATCAAAGACACAAATGTAACATCAGAAAGTATAAAACTACTAGAAGAAAACATACTGGAAGCACTTCAAGATATTAGAGTAGGCAAAGACTTTTGGATGCAACCACAAAAGCACAGGCAACAAAAAAAATTATATCCAATGAAGAGCTTCTGCACAGGGAAGGATACAGTCAACAGAGTGGAGATACAACCTGCAGAACAAAGGAAATTTTTTTCAAACTATTCAAAGGACAGGGATTAATATTGAAAATACAAAATAACTCAAACAACTTAAAAGAAAAAAATGCTATTAAAAATGAACAATAATTTGAAGATATTTATCAAAAGAAGGCATACAAATGCCCAATAAGTATATGTAAAGTAATCAGTATCATTAATAATCAGGAGAATAAAAAGTGAGACCACAACAAGTTATTATCTCACCCCTGTTAGAGTGGATATTATCCAAAAGACAAAAAATGCTGGTGGGAATGAAAACAACCTCTTATATATTGTTGACAATAACAATCAATAGAGCATCTATAGAAAACATTAAATATCTTTCTAAATAAAAAAATAAATAAAGAACTACAATATAATTAAGACATTTCCCTACTAGGTGTATATACAAGTGGAAAGAGTTGATATCAAAGAGATACTTAATTTCCCATGACTACTGTCGCTCTATTTTCAGTAGTCAAGATATAAAATTGATTAAGATGCCCTGTGAAGGATGAAGGGATTAAAACATATGTGGTACCAAAACACAACAGAATGTTGTTGTGTAGTCATAAAGATTAATACAATTCAGTCATTTGTTGCAACATGGATGAAACTAGAAGACACTATATTAAGAGAAATATGTAAGGCTAACTCATTTGTGGAAACCGAAAGAGTTGATTTCTAAAAAGGAAAGAAAAAATAGTCATCATTACAGATTAGGGAGTACATGAGGAGGGAGGATAGAAAGAGGTAAGATAATGAGTACCAGAATACAGGTAGATAGGAGGAATCAGGAGTAGTAGTTGAAGAAAAGCTTAGAAGATGGAAAGATTGTCCATGTTCTTGGATAAGCAGAATTAATATTGTCAAATGGCCATACTGTCAAGACCATTGTATTGATTTAATGTAATTCCTATTAAATTTCAATGAAGTTCTTCATAGAAATAGAAAAAGCAGTCCTAAAATTCATTTGGATAAACAAGAGGTCCAGAATAGTCAGAGCAATCCTCAGGTAGAAAAGTAAAGCAGGAGGCATCACAAGACCAGACCTTCAATTATACTACAAAGCGACAGTAATAAAAACAGCATGGTATTGGCATCAAAACAGACATGAAGATCAATAGTATAGAATAGAAGACACAAAGAAACACCCATGTAAATACAGTTATTTCATATTAGACAAAGACACCATAAACATACATTGGAGAAAAGATAGCCTCTCCAACAAATAGTGCTGGGAAAACTAGAAATCCATATGTAGCAAAATGAAATTAAACTCCTATCTCTCACCTTGCTCAAAACTCAACTCAAATTGAATCAAGGACCTAGGAATTAGACCAGAGACCCTGCACCTACTAGAAGAAAAAATAGGACCAAATCTCCATCATGTTAGCTTTGGAACCAACTTCCTCAACAAGACTCCTAAAGTGCAAGAAGTAAAATCAATAATCAATACATGAGAGATGGTATCAAACTAAAAAGCTTCTTCTCAGCAAAAGAAACCATCAAGAACATGAAGAGAGAGCCTACAGAATGAAAGAAAATCTTTGAAGAAAAGCTTTGCTACCTGCACTTCAGATAGAGCATTAATCTCTAGGATATATAAAGAACTCAAAAAACTTAACACCCGGAAAACAAATAACCCAATCAATAAATGGGCAAAGAATTGAACAGACACTTCATAGAAGAAATATGATTGGTCAACAAATACATGAAAAAATGTTCGACACCTCTAGCAATTAGAGAAATGCAAATCAAAACTACAGATATTTTATCTCACTCCAGTTAGCATGGTAATTATCAAGAATGCAAGTAACAATAAATTTTGGTGATGATGTGGGGAAAAAGGTACACTCATACATTGCTGGTGGGACTGCGTGATTGCAACTACTCTGGTAAGCAGTATGGAGATTCCTCAGAAAACTTGGAATGGAATCACCATTTGACCCAGTTATCCCTCTCCTGGGCATATACCCAAAGTACTTAATATATCAGCATACTATAGTGACTAAGCAACATCAGTGTTTATAGAAGCTGAGATGAATGGATAAAGAAAATGTGGTATATATGCACAATGGAGTATTAGTCATAAAGAAGAATGAAATTATGGCTTTTGCTGGTAAATGGATGGATTTGGAGACTATCATGCTAAGTGACAAGCCAATCCCCCCCAAAACAAAGGCTGAATGTTCTCTCTGATATGTGGATGCTAAAACACAACAAAGGGATGAGGGGAGGGAGAAATATAAGTTCACTGGATTAGACAAAGGAGAATGAAAGAAAGAGAGTGGGATGGGAATAGGAAAGACAGTAGAATGAATTGGGTATAACTTTCCTATATTCATACATGAATACACGACCAGTATATTCCACATCATGTACAATCACAAAAGTAGGAAGTTACATTCCATGTATGTATAAAATGTCAAAATACATTCTATTCCCATGTATAACTAAAAAGAACAAAATAAAAATTTTTAAAAAGAAATTAGTTCTAGTGTTTTATCACAGAGTAGCATGACTGTAATATACAGTGATTTATTATATATTGCAAAATAACTAGAAAAGAAGAATCTGAAATTCTCTAATACACAAAAATTTGGGATGTTTGGGACTGTGGCAGTGCTAATCATCCTCAATGGATAATTGCACACTATATTTTTGCAACAGATTACTCTAGTTGTATCCTATAAATATGTATGAATATTTTGGGTAATTTAAAATTGAAAAGCTAAAAATAAAGTTACATTGTATCCAGTTAAAATTAAATAAAAACCTTGCAAATGTACCAATCTGAGCAAGAAAACAGAAGGCTCTGAGTTGTAAGCAGATCTGCAATGTTCACATTGACTTTTTGGAAGCACTGCTGCAAACTCAGGTGGAGGTGGAGGTCCTGCTCTAGCAAAGGCCGTGCTTTCTGGAACAACTTGCTATGTATGCTCTTACAACACTTTCTGAGACTGATGTTTGTTGTTATGTTTCCCAGCACTGGTTTCCTCCCTGTTGGTTTGTTTCTTTTATAATAGAGTCAGAAAAAAAAAGGTATATCTTGTAATTCCATTTTTTCTTATACATTGAATACAGCATGGCAAATTCAATTTAGAGGAAGATTTTTGAAGGATATTGGAAAGGTTACATCAATAAAGTTCAGAATTCCTAATCAGCCATCAAGTGGTTTAAAACATTATGATTATCCTAAAACGAACCTTCCTGGTTGCCTTGACTCATATCCTGAATTTTATGAAATGGGAAAAAGAAAACATTTCATAGACAAAATGCATCATAACATTTTTAGAGGATTTCATTATCTGAACAGGGCAAAAGGAGGCTTTTGGGACTGGCCTCTCCTAATATGACTCATTTACTGATGATGTCAAATGTTTTTCTCAGACTAGAAAGTGCTAGGGAAGAAAATAAATAAAATTCTTTTTAAAAAAAATCTAGTCTTAGATTGATAATTTATTAATAGAACAAAAAACTGTACCTAAGTTGATTCTTGTTTGGCTCATGTATGTCCAACCTAAGGAATAGTCTAATGTGAAAAGCAAAAAACTTTGGAAGTATATTTGTCTTATCAACAAGGAAGATATTTCTGGAGGCAGCAGGAAAAAAACAGGGCCCAACACAATGATTCAAAGAGGCTGCTATAGTTCGGATCTTGTTTTGCTTTGGAATTTTGTGCTAGGGCATGAACCCAGGGCTTACGTATGCTAGGCAAGCATTGGGCTACTGAACTGTACCCCCAGCCTACACCTTGAATCTTATTTATTCCTCAAAAGTCCACATCTTAAAGCTGTGGTCCTAGAATGGCACTATTGGAAGGTGGTGGAAACTTCAAAAGATGCGGCCTAAGTGGAGAAGGTCTTTATGTGATCAGAGGCTAAACCTACAAGGGAGTATGGGAACCTACCCCCTCTTCTATTTTGTCTCTTTTCTTTTGCTTCCTGGTGATGATGTTCCATGGTGTTCTGCCTCATTTAAAACAATGGAGCCAACTGATCCTGGGTTGAAACTTTTCTCCTTATAAGTTGATTATCACAAGGTTTTATTTTAGTAACAGAAAGGTGACAGTATTGCCAGTGTTCTGGTTGACAATCTTTTTTTTGTTTGTTTGGTTGGTTGTACTGAGTATTGAACACGGAGTGCTCAACCACTGAGCCACATCCCCAGCCCTTTTATTTATTTTATTTAGAGACAGAGTCTCAATGCATTGTTATGTGCCTCGCTAAGTTGCTGAGGCTGGTTTGAACTCACAATCCTCCTGCCTCAGCCTCTTGAGCTGCTGGGATTACAGGTGAGTAGCAAGGTGCTCGGCCCACAATCATATTTTTGAGACCTATCATATATTTAGCACAATGAGATTTCTTACTCTCATTTGTATACATGACTCAATGAACTTCACCCTATCACCTGAAGTAATACTATCATTTGGTAATTTCTTTCCCTGCCTCATTTCTGAATATTGTTTTTATATTTATCCAAAGTAAGTGTTATACAAAAATATTCATTGAGAATCTGCAGCAGGTAAAACACTGTGCTATTAAGTACTGGAAATAGCAGAATATTTCTGTTCTAGGGCTGACAAGTTTCAAGTGTCTATGATATTTTTTAAAAATTTAATCCCTAAAAAATTTCTTCCCTATTTCTACCGCAATTTAATAAGAAGATCTGAAACTGGAAAAAAAATATATTATCATATATTTGAGTTGATTGAAAAATTGGGGGATAATGTGGAGGTTCAATAAGAACTTTAGGGTCTTGAAATTATTAAGCATTGATAGTCACTTTTTTGTACTTGATCATTAAGTTAATTCTTTTGGAACCCTCACCAGAATTTTTATGTATTTGGCACCTGAGATTGAACCCAGGGGCATTTAACCACTGAGCCACATTCCCAGACTTTTAATGTTTTCTTTAAAGACAGGGTCTTGCTAAGTTGCTGAGGCTGGGAACTTGCAATCTTCCTGCCTCAGCCTCCCAAGTCTCTAGAATTACAGGCAATTGTCACCATGCCTGGCCAGAACTTTTTGCTATGCTATTTAATCACTTGTTTATAAGTATATTTCAGAGATAATGTTTATTCCATTAATTTCTGGAACCAGCATACACAACTTGATTGTTCAGCCACTTCCCCAGAATAGAAGTATTTGTTCTAAAACTTTGTAGCACAAATCTTGAGTTACATAAAGAGGAATCTACTGAGTCACTGTAAATTAATGAGAAACAAACCTCTGAGGTTCCCCATCTAGTGACTTTTGATTAGGTGGCAACCTTGACCTTTGACAAACCTATAAATTAATTCTTGTTTAGACTTTTCCATTCATTTCCAGCAGGGATCCTAGGTACTTGTAGATGTAGTGAAGAACACATTCTTTACTGAGAGGTAGTGAGTGTTAGTTTTGTCAGATGGATTTCTATTAATTAGGCCAAAGCCCATCTCTTCCTTTGTGATTTAACCAGGAAAGTCATAGCCTAAAAATAAATGTATATGAATGTCTGTGCACACACATACATTTAATATCTAAAAACACTAAATGCTGTCCTCTCATTCCCGTCCTCATGATTCAAATTTCTATGCAAGTATTTTCAGTATAAAATGAATTAAATGTTTATGTAAGTGTATATTTTTTTAGACTCTTAAGGTCAGATACAATTTTGTTTCTCTTTATTCAGATAAATGGTTGATATATCTTGACATAGGCCTTGTAATTGTTTTAGTCAGGTTTTTCATCACTGTGTCCAAAATATCTGATAAGAATAATTTTAGAGGAGGAACACTCATGGTTTCAGAGGTGTCAGTCCATAGACAACTGGCTCCACTGGTGTCTGGGACTGAGATTAGGAAGAACATCATGGCAAAAGAGTGTGGTGGAGGAAAGAAACTCAAGACATGTTCAGAAAGGGGAGAGAGAGAGAGAGAGAGAGAGAGAGAGAGAGAGAGAGAGAGAGAAACAGCGCTCTGATTAACAAGGACAAACTCTATACCCAGTGGCTCATCCCTAGGGACACATATCCTCTAACCACACAACCTGTACACAGTTACCATCCAGTTAATTCCTATCAGGGGATCAATGCACTGATTAGGTTAAAACTCTCATTACCCAATCATTTCTCCTCTAAACTTTTTTACCTTGTCTCATACATGACCTTTTGAAAGATATCACGTATCTAAACCATAACAGTAATAGACATTGTCATCTAGAGAAATTGAACACTAGCGTGTAGTGGACAAAAAGCATAATTAATATAACAATTGTAAATGTATATGAAATAGTTTTGTCCTTTATCTCAGTAAACAGGAGCTGACGTCAAGCAGGCTCGATGATTTGTGTTCACATTAAGAATTGGAAGTTTGTACGATGACTCATATACAATGGATTGCACATTGTTATTTTTCAAATGACTTTATTTCTTTTGTCTGTCCTTTCCTCTGATTACACATCAGGAGGGATTGTTAGGTAGATTATTTTAAGATGCTGTTGAAAACTACAAAGCCAAAAGCAATCACGTGATTGCATAGTGGTAGATCATTGGAATAAATTATGTTGAGGATTTCTTTTAGGCTATTTCAGCTTAGAATTTTGAAATGTAGTTAAAGATGCTGAAGGTACAGAATTAAAACATGCAGTAGCTCATAATGAAGTAATGTCTTTCTAAACAATATCAAGGAAAAATGAATTATTGAAGGAAAATATCTGTTATTTGTGGAGAAGGAAGCTTTACCTATCAAAATCTTATTTTGCAGATGATAATGATACCAAGACTAGATTTTCAAATGCAATAAATATGCAAAATCAAGAGTTTTGGGAAACATGAATTAGCTCAAACAAGTTAAGTGTTACAATTTTGTATTTTAGAGAAGAAATGTGAAAAATTCCACATCACTTAGAAACATTCTAAGGGAAAATACCAGGACACTGTAAAAGTAATATATAGCTAGTAATTATTTCAAAAGTCATAATAATTCTAGATAACTATTATGGAATTCCACTATGTGAATATTAGTTCTGAAAAAATAATTTAAAAAAAAACTAGAAGAAACACAGCAGAGCTTTAGCAGAAGTAAACATTTTCTTACCTTAGATAAAAAGTGGAGAAAAGTTTAAATAAAGACTAATTAAATTATTCTAGGGCAATAGTACGATTAATAATATATTTTTATATTTCAGTGCAGAGAAAAACTCCTAAACATTCTGAAAGAAGAAAAACACAATTTCTAGAAATAACCCCAACTCAAATTTTTACCAAAACATATCAACAAAATTAAATACAGAATTTAGGCTTACAATACATCATAATCATTGTCTTTATCCAAGTTATCAGTTATATTTGAAAAGAATAAAAAATAATCTTTCATATATGAGGCTTCAGACAACATTACACCTAGATATGTATCATAAAAAAATATATTTTTTAGTAGTAGGGATTGATACTGTGGCACTTAACCACTGAGCTATATATAGAGCCCTTTTATTTTATTTTATTTTTTTATTTTGAAGCAGAGTATTACTAAATTGCTTAAGATCTTGCTAAATTGCTGAGGCTGGCTTTGAATTTGTGATCCTCTTGCCTCAGCCTCCCGAGTCTCTGGGATTACAGGTATGCACCAGCAAACTCAGCTGAAAATTTTTAATTAAAACTGGAACTCAGAAAGCAAAATAAAAAGAACAAAAGAATAAATTATATAAAAAGATGGCATTTTTTCTTACTCTTTTTACAAAACGTTAAGGAATCCTGAAAATAATACCTATATTGTCAAGAATAAAAACAACAGGCAGAACCTTAGAACCTGAGACAAAATCAACTCCTATTATGAAAAATAAAAGTAATAAACACCTTTTATTTTCTGTAGCAATAGTTCCCACCAACTACCGAGGAGCTATCTAGTTTCAGTCTCCCTTTTCTCACTTATTTATTCTGCTTAAATAGTCTTCCCCATGTTTCCATTGAAGTTGATCACATCAAAGTCAACAATGGCTTGGTTTCAGAACACAAAAGTCATATATTAGTCCTTATCATGCCTGAACTTAATTTCTGAAAACCCTGAGAACTACATTTTAAATCAAAATGATCTGGCATGGCATACATAGCAGTCTTGTTTACTTCTTACTTGGTCACAGACTTTTCTTTCTCCTTTGCTGACTCCTCCTCCCCTTTCAGCTCTCTACACTGTCACTATGTCTCAGAGCACAGTTTGCATGTAATTTCTTATCACTAGCTCTACTCAACTCTATATGACATTATGTAGATCCATGGTTTCAAATGTAATCTAAACTATTGATTCTCCAAAATATATTTCTGAACTCCAGATGGATATCTCTGCCAACATGACATCTCTATTTGAATATTTAATGGTGTCTCAAACACTACATGACTGAAACAGAATTTTTGATTTCCTCCTTAAAATAAGTCTTCCTAGTCCACCACTGCCCTTAATAATATGATCATTCATCCATTTGCTGCAGACAAGGACTTAGGAGTTATTCTTGCCTTCTGTTTTTCTTGGTATTCATTTCCAGGTGAACCTGTCTACTTCCTAAATTTACTCTCTTTTTCAATCACCTCTCAAGCAGCTACTACTGTTACTCTAGATCTGTTTATTGCCTGAGGATCTATAATCGCCTCCTTGTCGTACTCTTTTCCCTTTGTAACCAGACTTGACCATGTGCCAGATTCCAACACACAATTGCTCTTAGAATATTTTGTAAAATTTCTGGGTGATGACTACATATTTTTTGTCACCTTATCTGCTTATCACTTTTTCTACCTCTCTCAAAAGTCTACATATATCTGCATACTTTCTGTTATTATCATAAACGAGGCTTATCGTTGTTTCAGGGAATATTTGTTGTTAGCACACTTACACTCTTCTGCATAGATCCTTTTATATGCCTGGTTCCTTCTTAACTTTCAAATCTATACTGCAGTATCCTTTGCCTAGAGATAATTTTGTTGACCATTTCTCTTTAAATTTACGTCTTCACAAATATCCTGTTGCATAACTCTCATCCTATGTTGAGGATATGTAATTAAAAACAAACATCTAATTCTACTCTAGAAAATCATTCCCCAAAGGTAGAAGAGAAGCAAAATGATTTTATTATGGAATGAGCATTACACCGGAGTGTGATGTGCATCACAGGCAATCTGCTAAGAAATTGCAGATAAGTAAATAAATTTTTCCCTTCTAAATAGCCAAATGGATGCAGCCAATTACATACATATTCTTGAAATAAATAGCAACCACTCCTCACCTGAGAGGAATTGACATCCCCATTTGTCGCACATATTTTATACTAAACTATGGGTCTATCCTCCCAACTTGATAGTTGTCCTGATCATCTGTGTTAACTGGTTTGTTTTATCCAACAGAAAATTAGAACTCCCATGTTTGTGATCATAGACAGTTTTAAAACTTTAAGCACAGTGTCCAGTGAGGTTAGTCTTCTACACTCTGCCCAAAACCAAGAGATGGAGTGTTTTTTTTCTTTGTGATTAATTTCACAGAGATAGTTCCCAGCTGCTTGGGAAAGACATCTCTGGGTCTTAAACCTGTCAAGAGGCTTATTTAGCTGTTAAAAAGATTTACGTGCATTTCAAAGAAACAGAAAAGAACTTGAAATTACTATTTTCCCAAAATAAATGCTCAAGAAAGGGAGAGGAAAGTGTCTCTTTCCTTATTTGCAACAGGAAGAATTAAGTCATTTATTTTTAATTTGTATTAAAACTTACATTCATTAACATTTTTGTCATTATTATTGTTTTTTATTTATTTTTATATGTAAAAGAAAACTCATCTTATTAACCACATTAAGAAGTAAAGGAAGAAAACAAATATAATTTTAAAAAATTTTGAAGAAGACATTTGGTAAAATGCAATACACATCCATGACATAAAACTTTAAATAAACCTGAATAAAAACAAAAGGTTTTTTTTCATCTGACAAATGCTAATTATGAAAAACCTAAAGCTAATAAAGAGCTTCATGAAGCAGTAAACATTTCTCCTAAAATTGTGGAAAAAATCAAAATAAGAGATAAATTGTGAGATATGCAATAGAGTACTGTTCCCAATGTTTAATATGATAAAATGTTAATTTTCCTTAAATTCATCTATAGAATCAGTGTAATTTCAATGATACATTAACACATATTTATAGAAATCTATAAGCGGATTTAAAAATGTATTCAGAGTGGCAAGAACCTGTAATAGGCAAAATAACATTTAAAAAGAGAAATGTTTGGAGGAGTTATATTAACTGACTTCAAGAGTCATTTTAATGCTATAATGGTCAAGATTCTGTGATTTAGCTAAAAACAGAAAAAAATCAGTAGGACAAAATAAGGAGTCTAGTATTAATTTACACCAATATGGCTCAGTCATAATTTTGGCAAGTTTGCCAAATCATTTCAAAGAAGAAAGATTTTTTTTTCGATAACTCATGGTAGAAAAACTGGATATCTGTATGGAAAAAAAGCAAATTTGACCCTTCATTAACCATTCAGGTCATCAATATATGATGGATTATATGCCTAAATGTAAAAATAAATAAAATAAGTAGTTAAGACAATAAGGTTACTAAAAGAAAATTTAAGGATATTATCATTATATCAAAGTAGGCAGAGATTTTTTTAAAAAAAATAGGACATATGACATACTGAGGAAAAAATAATATATTGGTATTCAAATGTTTAAAACTATTCTACTGACCAAACATGCACCATTGCCTATGCCTTATACCATTTGAGCATGTTATATCACCCCTTGTTATTTACTCAAAGGAGTTAAAATCAGCATACTACAGTGATGCAGACATATCAATATTTATAGGAACTCAATTCACAATTTTTATTATCTACACATTGATATCCAGAAATGCTCTCTTTTTTCCAACATGTTTTTTAAATTTTTTTTTATTTTTCAATTTTGAGTATCAGATAACTGCATCTATCCAGGTTTTTCATTGTGTCTGTCTGATGGTAATGCTATTTTTCTTTTCTTTTCTTTTCTTTTCTTTTTTTTACTATAGCTCTGTAGTGTAATTAAATAAGGTATTACAATGCCTCCAGCATCAGATGTCTTGTTCAGAGATACTTTGACTATTCTGTCTTTTGTTCTTCCATATGAATTTTAGGACAGTTTTTCTAGTTTTGAGAAGAATGTCATTGATACTTTGATGAGAAATGCATGGAGTTTGTATATACTAACATATGTCCATTTTGACAATATCAATTCTGCCTATCCACGAACATCGGAGTTTTTTCTGCCTTCTAAGATCTGCTCTACTTTCTTTTATCAGTGTTATATAGTTTGCATTATAAAGATCTTTCACTTGTTTGGTTAAATTTATTCCCAAGGTATTTATTTTTATTTATTTTTTATTTTTATTTTTTGGAAGTTATTGTGAATGCAATAGTTATCCCAATTTCTTTTTTAGCAGGTTCATTATTGG
Organism: Xerus rutilus; assembly: GCA_028644305.1. Classification (NCBI taxonomy): domain Eukaryota; kingdom Metazoa; phylum Chordata; class Mammalia; order Rodentia; family Sciuridae; genus Xerus; species Xerus rutilus. Next base: position 23,245,565 of record CM053399.1, on the reverse strand, counting down.
AGTACAAAAAAGCTATTGATTTATGTATGCTGATTTTTGAATAGTGCTACTTTGATGAATTTGTTTATCAGTTTCAGAAGTCTTTTGGTGGAGTTTCTCTGTCTCTTCTACATATGGGATTATGCCATCTATAGAGATAATTTGACTTTTTTTCTCTTCCTGTTTGTATCTCTTTGACTCCCTTCTCTTGCCTGATTATTCTGCCTATAATTTCAAGAACTTCATTGAATAAGGGTAATGAGAGTAGACATACTTACCTGTTTTCTGATTTTTAGAGGAAATGTTTTCAGTTTTTCTTCATTCAGTATGATATTAGCTTTGGGGTTGTCGTATATATCTTTTATGATGTTAAAATAATTTTCTTCTATCTCAACTTTCTCCAGTGTTTTTAACATGAATGAGTTCTGAATTTTGTCAAAGGCATTTTCTGCATCTCTTGAAATGATCACTTGATGCTGGTCCTTATTTCCATTTATATGGTGAATTACATTTAATAATTTGCATATTTTGCACTTTTTGAAATAAGCTTGCATCCCTGATTAAAAATACACTTGATCATAGAGTACAAATTTCTTCTTCTTGTTTCCCTCTCCGTACCTCCTCCGCCTTCCTCCTCCTCCTCCTCCTCCTCCTCCTCTTCCTCCTCCTCCTCCTCCTCCTCCTCCTCCTCCTCCTCCTCCTCCTCCTCCTTCTTCTTCTTCTTCTTCTTCTTCTTCTTCTTCTTCTTCTTCATACTGGGAACTGAACCCAGAGGCACTTAACCACTGAGCCATATCTCCAGCTCATTTTTTACTTTTTATTTTGACACAGATTCTCATTAAGTTGCTTTAGGCCTCACTAAGTTGCTGAGGCTGTCTTTGAACTTGTAATCTTCCTGCCTCAGCCTCTTGAGCCACTGGGATTATAGGTGTGCACCACCATGTCTAGCACAATCTTCTTAATGTTATTTAATGTGGCTTGCTAATATTTTATTAAGTATTTTTTAAACTATGTCCATCAGGGATTTTAGTCTGTAGTTTCTTTCTTTGATGTTTCATTCCCTCTTTCTGGTATCATGGTGATACTGGTTTCATAGAATAAGTTTTGTACTTCTCCCTTCATTTTCATATAATGGAATGATTTGAGGAACACTGGCATTGTTTCTTCTTTAAAGATCTTGTAGAAGTTGGCTGAGAATAAATCTAGTTCTGGGCTTTTGTTTGTTGGAAGACTTCTTAATTGCTGCTTCAATCTCATTGCTTGATATTTGTCTGTGTAAGTTTTCATACTATCTTGAATCAATTTGAGTAGGCCATAGGTGTCTAGAAATTTGCCAATATTTTGTAGATTTTCCAGATTTGTGGATTTCTGAAATGTTTATGGTGATATGTCCTTTTCCATATCTGTTTAATTTTTTCTTCGCTATGCTTATTTTGTTAGTTTGGCTAATATTTTATCATTTTTTTTAACTTTTCAAAGATCAGCTCTTAGTTGCATTGACAATGCAGTGAGTAAAATTTGAGAATTTTATTCTCAATTTCATTGATTTTAGTTCTGGTTTTCATTATTTCCTGCCTTCTACTGATTTTAGAATTAGTTTGTTCTTGCTTTCCTCAAGACTTGAGGTGTAACATTAGATTATTAATTTGGGATTTTATTTTGTATGTAGAAATTCAAAGCTATAAACTTTCCTCTTAGAGCTGCCTTCATACCATCTCAGAGACTTTTTATATGTTGTATCTCTATTTTTATTTGTTTCTTAGAATTTTTAAATCTCTCACAATCTCTTTAATAACTCGGAATGCAGATGATCTAAACTCTCCAATCTAAAGGCAGATTGACAAATTGGATCCAAGAGACACAGTCATATGTTATTTACAAGATACTCACCTTAGAGTGGAAAACATTCAAAGGTTGAAGGCAAGGAATAGAAAAAGATATACCAGGCAAATGGAGACCAAAATCAACGAGTAGCTACTCTCATATCTAACAAATCAGACATCAAGTCAAAATTATTAGAAGAGACAACAAAGTTCACTTCATAGTAGTTAAGGAAATCATACAACTAAAACAAGATATAATGTTTATAAATATTTGTATCCAAAACATCAGGGTACCTGTGCACATGAAACAAACCCTACTCAATAAAAAGACTCAAATAGACCTTTATGCAAAAATACTGGGTAATTTTAACACATTTCTCTTACCAAAGGAGTGGTCATCTAAACATAAACTGAGTGAACAATCTTGAGAATTAAACAATACTGTTAATTAAATAGAACTAATGGACATCCATGGAATATTTCATCCATCAGCAACTGAATTTGCTTTCTTTTCAGCTACACATGGGACCTTCTCTAAAATGGACCATATTTCAGGACACAAAGCAAGTCTTAGGAAATACAAAAGAAAAGAAAATGGGGGGAAGAGAGGAGGAGATTCTTGGTAGTGTATCAGATTATAATGAAAATTAGTTACCAACAAGATAAAAAGCAGAAACCATTTTAACACATAGAGGTTGAATAGTATGCTTTTGAGGAATGGGTCATAGAATTTTTATTTCTTGCAATTTTGATTTATTTCTAATCTTTAATTCAGAGTTGATTCTCCTTTAATGAATTATGTTTTAATAAAAATTATCCATATGATGGTTATGATACTTATTTTTTATTTATTTTCTTCTGAATGACCTATTTCTTTGAATTTTTTTTTGTTTAGTCATATTAGCTTATTGGTTATAAATTCTTTTGATTTGTTTATCATGGAAAATTTGTGTTTTTTTTTTTCATTCTAAAGCATACTTTGATGGGCATAGCAATCTTGGCTACTACTCATTATCTTTCAGGGCTTGGTATATATTATTCCAAGACTTTCTGGCTTTCAGGTCCTGGGTCAAGAAATCAGTAGAGAGCCTAATTGGCTCAGCTGTAAATATAACCTGCCATTTTTCTCTTGTGTTTTTAAAATTGTATACTTTTCTTTGTATTAGTATTTTTATTTTAATATGGATAGATAAACCTTTTTTGATCTAATTTATTTGGAGTTCTAAATGATTCTTGTACTTGGATCTCTATCTTGTTCCTAAGCTTTAGAAATTTTTTTCATTGAAAAAGTTGTGTATTCTTTTAGTTTGTATCTCAGTAACTTCTTCAACACTAATGATTCTTAGATATTATCTCTGAATGTTATTTGAGATTTCTTGAACATTCTGGTCATGGTCTCAACATCTTTTTCTTTATTATTGACCTTATTTTCAAGATTACATTCTTTGCTTTTGAGACTTGAGAATCTGTTTTCTGTGTGGTCTTTTTGTTGATGATGGTTTCAACTGAATTTTTAATTTGATTTATTAAAGGTTTTGTTTTTTGTTTTTTGTTTTGTTTTTGTTTTTAATGATTTCCAGGATTTCTGGTTAGGTCTTTTTCAGAATCTCTATCTCATTATTGAGATGTTCTTTTACTTTTTTATTTTCTGTCTTAGTTCATTCTTTACAGCTTCCTTTAGCTTATTGAACATTTTCACTATGTACTTTCTAAATGTTTTCTCTGATATTTCCTCCTTGGTGTTGTCCGGGGGATCAGACATGGAAGTGTTATGGATTGTGGTGAACTAATCTCTTGCTTTTCAATATTATTTGTATTTATACCCATCTTATGAGATGGTTATCTTTTTGCTTTTATAGAAAGTCATGGCAAAAAAAAGATTAACGGCCTCTGAGGTGATAGTGGCACAGTTCAATGGTAGAATGTGAGCTTAGCATGTCTGATTCCCTGGGTTCACTCACCAGATATGTACACACACACACACACACACACATACAGTCTCTGAGATACATTTGTTAAATTAGTTTTAAAAATTTCTTTATTGAGTTCAAAGTTGCATATACATACTTCTATTGATATACCACCCGAGTCACAAAATCGTGACAATACATGAATTTACATTGACACGGCAAGAAGACTCAAAATCTATAGTTTACATATCTATGTATTATGTGGTCACATACTCTACATTAGGGTTCACTGTTTGTGTCATGAACATTTTATGGATTCTAACAAAAGTATAATGACATGTATCCACCACTGTGGCATCATAACTCAGTTTCACTACCCTGAAAATATTGTGTTCTCTGTCCATGCATCCCTATCTTCCCCCTAACTTCTGGAAACCAGATCTTTATTATGTCAATAGAATTACCTGCTCTAGGATGTTTTTTAGCCAGTTTTTGTGTCACAGTGACTAAAACACCTGACAAAAACAACTTAAATGAGAAAAAGTGTATTTTGGTTTTAGACGTTCTATCATCCATGACTGACCAACTCCACAACTCTAGGCCCAAGGCAAGGCAGAGCATTGTGGTGAAAGAGTATGGGGAAGGAAGGCAGCTCAGGACATGATGGCCATGAAGGAGGGGGGCGGGGAGAGAGAGAAGCACTCTCCACTCACTAAAGACAAAATATAAACTCTAAAGGTGTGCCCTCAGTGACATACCTCCTCCAGCCACAACTTTCCTTCCTACAGTTATCAATAAGTTAATGCATCAATGTATTAATCCACTAATTAGGTTACAGCTCTCATAATCTAGTCATTTCACCTCTGAAAATTCTTGCATTGTATCACACATGAGCTTTTGCGGACACCTCACATCTAAACCATAACAATGTCATATAGTTAGAATCATATAATGTACAGCATTTACAGATTGGTTCCTTTCATTTTTGCATACGTATTTAAATTTCCTCCATGTATTTTCAATGACTGATAGTTCATTGCTTTTTACACTAAATAATATTCCATTGTCTAGATGTACCACAATTCATTTATTCATTCACTTATTACAGGGCATCGTGGCTGCTTCCAAGTTCTATCAGTTATTAATAAAAGTTTATATAAATAATTTTACACAAATTTTATAGATATGTTTCCTGACTCATTTGGATAAATGCCAAGGATATAACTGTTGCCTAGTATATTTAGTTGTATAAGAAATTACCAAACTCTTCCACAGTGGTTGTACCATTTTAGATTCCTACAAGAAAAAAATGAAAGTTCCTGTCATCCAACATCTTCACCAGCATTTGGTATTGTCAGTGTTCTAGTTTTTCATCATTTAATAAGTATGTATTGGAGAGTGAAATCTACATTCAAAGTGAATCTATATTTTCATTTTATAATGAAAAATGAATTAATCTTTATAACTGGACCATTGTCTTGGAAAAGATGCAGGCAGGAATTGAATCCAGTGCTTTTATGAAGAGTCTTTTCCACAAATGTTTCCTTCACATATTTATTGGTGTTTTTTAATACACAATCCTTTTTATGTATTTTGAGATGGAGCTAGCCTTAGGGATGACATCTTAGTGAGAGTGCAGTTTCATCAGTGTTTGAGAGAAGGCTTATTTGTCATTACCTCCAGTGTCTTAGGAAACTATAGAGTTCTATCAAATTGCCTACTTCACATTCAAGCTTCTACACTGTACTTCATTTTTACTCAATACTGCTTTAAAAGATTTTTGAAAAGCCCAACCCTGTAGCAATATTTCTTTGAAGAGTAAATTTATTTCTTTAATCACCATCAAAAATTAATTATTGATAGTCTTGAAAGGAAGTGGCGGAAAATATAAACAGATCTCATTGAGTGTTTTTTGAATGCAAACATGCAAAACATCCTAAAATCAGAAACATGATGTCAAATCCATGGCATTTTTCCTGCTTCTTACTTCTGCATGCTTCATATCTCTCCAAAATTTTCTTGTATGCCCATGAAAATAAGCATTAAATATTAACTGTACAAAGTCCACAAATTTCATTTCAACATCTTCTATGTATAGTAGTAGCAAGTTTTACTTTTATTAAGATTCTGAGAAAAAATCATATGAAGTAAACCCTGTAAAAATTTTATTAACTCAAAGTAGAACTTTTTTCTCTTCCATTTCTTAATCTAATTCACTAATTATTTTAACACCATACCTTTGAGGCTTCAAAGTGATTTAAAATCATCTTTCATATTATGGAAGCTATACACTTGGGATCATAAAATGCAGAATATGCTTTCTGGTCATAGAAAATTTCTAAGGGTCAAAATTTTCTGGAAGTAATATAGATGTCATGAAGAATATATAAAGTCAATCATTTTATAAGTTCAGGTTCTAATAGTTTCATCACAGAATAAGAAATCATTCATTTGAGTTGTGTTATAGTCTATGTCTATATGAGTCAGAATGTTTAGGTCTGTGAACAGTAAAATCTCAACTGTACTATGTTAAATTGTGACTCCAGAAAAAGACAGGTCCAAGTCTGAACTTTGGTACCTCTGAATGTGGCCTAGTTTGAGAATAGGATTTTAGCAGATATAATTACGTATCTCTATATAATACCTTTCTAAATTTCAATTACATATGTTATACATTTGGTAGGTCAACATCCTCAAATTAATAGAGGGGTAGATGGACAAAGAGAAACATTCACGGGAAATTCTATAAGGAAAGCACAAGGCTAGGTCTATTCACCCAATGTGTAATCATTGCATCCTTAGAGATATTTTTCCTAATGGGGTTGAAGAAACAAAACTGCGAAAGACTAACTTCTCCAGTGTTGCACAGCTATTCGGCAGCCTAGATGGATTTTGAATCTTGCTCCAACTTCTAAACTCATGCTCTCTCCAAAAGAAATTCTTGCAAAACATTGTCATTGACAAGAATGAGTTACTGATAAATTATTTGTTCTATCATTATTTACTTGTAGACTAAGAACTGCAGTTTTAAAGCTGATATTGAATTATAAGAAAACTATTTTAGTTCAAGTTCCAGAGAGGCAGAAGTTGGTGAGCATTTGTATTCAAATGAATAATCAAATTATTAGGAAGAACTCCCAAGATAGATTGGTGAAAAAAGAAGCAAAAAAACCAAAAAAAAAACAAAAAAAACAAAAAAAAAAGGATATGATTAAAAGCAAGGCCCCATGCAAGTGGGTTCTGAGGAATTTCACTAGAGACTGTTTCTTTGTCCTAAGGCCAGAGAACTGAGCTTTCACACCTCAATCTGTCAGTCTTTGTATCACTGGCTAAAAACTGCATCAAAAGGATGTAAGCTTTCTGTGCTCAGGTCAAAGTAGCTCCCGTAGCCTGAGGGCAACCCAGAGGAAGAGAGTTGCAAGTGTAGACCATTAACAAATACACTGAAGCTCTGAGAAGGAGATTACAGATATAAAAGAGATTCAAAACATCTGGATAAAGAACCTCGTTTTTGGTAACATCAGTTTTATACAAAAGCAATAATGCATTTATAGAAAATCCAAATCAGAAACTCTCCCCAAAGCTTGTTTTAAAATAGACACCACTGAAGCACTAATTCTTAGATTACTGAACACCTCACAGTTGCATAGATTTCAGGTCAATGATCTGTTGGTAAGGGAAAAACAGACTAAATGTTTCCTTATTTAGCAAAAGGGTAAGTACACATCCTTTTGAGTGATAAATAAGAGCCAACATGTCATCAAAACTAGATCGATTTAAACTTATATTACCACCTCCCAGGGCCTAGGCTGAGAATTGTAGAAGAAGAGCAATTAACAGGATAAATGGATTTGGGACCACATTTATGATGCACAGTTGCTTTAGTTTATGTCTTACAGAATTGTCTGGGCTGGTGGCAATTGATAATAGGAACTTATGTAGCCCTCTAAATTCCTGATTTGGCTTTCAAGTCATTCTGGAAGTAATGTCCCATGGTATGCTGTTATAAACATCAGTTGGTATATAAGAATTGATGTCACAGAGTTACTTGGAGTTCCTTTTAGCAATGCCTTAGCTTCAAATTGAAAAAGAAAACCACATGAAGTTACTTAATAATGTAGGATGGGTTTGATTGAAACATATTGCTAATATTATTAAGTGTCCCAAAGAGTAACTGAAATATCACATTGTTGATATTCATATTGCTATTTTGTGGCACAGGGCTTATAAAACACTTACAAACACATTACTGTATGCAAAACATAATGCTTTTTCTGGAACTCTGGTTTTTATGGACTTTTATGGCTAAACAATTGATATTTACCTATTGAGATTGGCTTAGAAGACCCTATAGCAGCACAGTAGAAGATAAACTATGACTATTTGCCTATAATATGAGAACAGCAAAATAGCTAAAAGGCTCTTTAAATATTCTTGGTATTAAACCAGCATGACTGCTTAAAAGTTCAACATTTTACTTTCATACTAAGCAGTCTGCATTCATAGTCCTGATAGGCAAAAAGGACCTCAGGAGATCCTTTGAGGGAATTGTGTGTCTTCTGTTGTTACCAAATGCATCAATGTACTTCCTTTTTACATCTCAAACTGCCTTTATCAGCACTGAAGACACTACCTGCATTGGCAGGTGCTAATTGGCACCCAATAGTCTCAGATGATCTGACACACACTTAATATCAAAGAGGGTTTTAAAAGTGAAACTAAAGATAGTTTTCAGTGTGAAAACAAATGAAGAAATAGTCTCTTTTTAAATATACTCTATTGTGAAAGTCATTCTCAGAAAGGGTATGGTCACAGGTCCCAAAAATATTAATCAATCCCTACATTTTGGCACCTAAGAGAAGAGAATATATTAGAGTTAGAACAGCTAGAGTCAGAGTAAAGACAATTATACTTTTCTTAACAGAGAAAAAAAATAATTCGTGAACAAAAACAGAACAATTCATGTAGGCACTAATAAGTACTATGGATAAAGTTATGAGGCTTCCCCCAAAACTAAGGGTTGTTCGGAAGAAGACTTAAAGAAGAAGGTGGTATATTAAATTGACTATGTGGAAGAATTGAGTTCACATAGGGAAAAGAGGTATGAAGGTATTTACAAAAGATGTAGTGAGGTCTTAGAAAGGGGAGTTGAGAGGATTTTTTTAATTTTTAAGTTTGAATGTAATTTTTGCATATTCACTTATTTGTTTTTGCTTGGAGAAAAATGGACAGTCTTGACATAGGAAAAAAAAGAGCTTCAGAGTAGCCGTAGTGAAAACAAGACTGTGAAGCCCAGCCCAGCTCTGTACCTGAGGATCTCAGGCTGCATTCAAGATTTTTTTTCCTGTTGGTACTGGGAATCCATTTAATGCGGCTCAGTAGAGGAGTGACAATTGCAGGCTTTTGCTCCACTTCATGCCAGAACAGAGACTATCAATTACCAAAGATTCTATTCTCTCTCTCTGCAGAATGGAGGCTTGATGGGACAATTCCTATTGTGGGCAGAGAGTGGGAGGAGAGAGGAATGGAAGGCTCTTTGAGCAGTCAATATTCCCAAAGGTTACACAGCGTGTTCTTTTCTGCACATAGAAGGGAATGATTAGGCCCAGTGGGTGTTACATCATAACATGCACTTTATGACTGGGTTTACACAAAGCCAGATGACGGGAGAGCATTGTTTTATTGTTCTAAGTGCTCATTTTAGTTCAGTGCAAGCTAAGCCTAAGGCTAATACTTCTACTAATGCAGCTGGGAGCATTTATATGATGGAATTTTCCATATTAACTTTCAGAATTACAAAAAAAAAAGAGGTCTTCATGAGATATCTTCATATTCAAAGCATCAAAGCACAGGGAGCTACAAATATATTGACCAAGACTTTAATTTTTTTAATGTTACTGAGGATTGAATTCAGAAGTGCTTTATCACTAAGCAACATCTCTCATCCCTTTTTAATCAATTTATTTTTTTAAATTTTGAGACATGGTCTCAGAAGTTGCTGAGGGTTTCCCTAAATTGCCAAGGTTGGCCTCAAATCCATGGGCTTCCAGTCTCAGCCTCCCAAGTTTCTGGGATTATAGACATACACCACCATGTCTGGCAGGACATTCTTCTGCATAAGTAAGAAAGAACATATGAATGATCTACTTAACTTACAGCATTGACCTCGTCTTTACCACCTAGAAAGATGTGTCTGGGTAAATCACATGCATTCAAAAATTATAAATTTTATGTTAGAAAAAACAACCAGTGTTCTGTTGTGGATGTAGTATGGGCTTTGAAAGCGATAAGATCTCTGTTATTTTACCTTTTCAGTGCTTATCAGCAGAATGACCTAAATAATTATTTCCTTGAATATCAATTTTATACATCATTTAGCAGAAAATTAATCAAACTTTTAAATGTAAATTCACATACATAAAATTGTAACTGTTTAAAAGACACTATGGATGCATATTTCCCAATGTAAAATTTTGCCTACCATCCATACTATACAGAAACATATTCAAAATGTCACACATGAACTCTGTCGTGTTTAGTACATGCACATCTACACACATACAACCATGATGTCATGAGTTTAGAGAAGGCATCCCTGAAATTTTAATGATTTCGCTTTGTGGTGAGGTTTGAAAATTTTTCTTTTCTTTTGAAATTGCATGTGATTTTCCTTCACTGCTGAATACTTGAACGTCTTAAAGAATACAATGCTTTTAGCCTGGAAGGGTGGCATATGTCTGTAATCCCAGCACTTTGGGAGGCTGAGACAGAAGAATTATGAGTTCAAAGCCAGCCATAGCAACAGCAAGGCGCTAAGCAACTCAGTGAGACCCTGTCTCTACATAAAACACAAAATAGGGCTGGGAGTGTGTCTCAGTGGTGGAGTATCCCTGAGTTCAATCCCCAGTAGCCCCCCTAAAAGAAGAATACAAGACTTTTGAAAAGACAAAAACAAAACAAAATCCATGAATTGGAGAGCATCCCCTTTAGTCTTTGCATCTCACCAACAGAAGTACCAATGACACAGGATTAACATTGAAGATGCTCAAAGTGATTATGCATGTTACCCAGAACATTCAACTTGGCTAACTGCTAGGAAAAGAACCAGAAGTCTGCAAGACTTGCATGTCCAAAATGGCAACAGCTCTGGGAGATGTTTGTGATATAGTCACCTTATCATTACAGAGAGCAGGTACTATTAAACTTATAATATGATAGAAGACAGGAATAAAATTTATATATTTATTTATATGTCTTCAGTTGACAGAAGACGGAAATAAAATTTATATATTTGTTAAAAAGTAGAGACAGGGTGAACCCCAGGCAAATTTGATCTCAAATCCTGTGTTCTTTCAATAAGACAATACTGTATTGCTTTCCTGTTTCCCAGTTTAGCATAATATAAGGAGTGATAAGGATCAGTGACTTGAGAATGTGCTACATTTAGGCAATCATATAGGAGTAATTCTGAGTAGTGTTTCTTTTCGCCCTCAGAAATAACACTGAGCCAGGCATGGTGGCACACACCTGTAATCCTAGCACTTTGGGGGATTGAGACAGGAGAATCGCAAGTTCAAAGCCAGCGTCAGCAATGGCGAGGCACTAAGCAACTCAGTGAGACCCTGTGTCTACATAAAACACAAAATAGGGCTGGGGGTGTGATTTAGTAGTTGAGCTCCCCTGAGTTCAATTCCCAGTGCCAAAAAATAAAAAATAAAAAAAAATAAAAACAAAAAAAACCACCCACAGTATTTAAACATTACAATATCTCTCTTTTTTTTTTCTTTAAACAGGAAAAAATGACAAGGAATTTCTTTGCAGTTGAAGTTATAAACTTGCAAAACAAAACAGTCACTAAGTTCTATGGATTTCCCTTGTCACACAAATGTTTGAAAACAGGTTAAAACTACTTTGACTTAGCTGTGCTGGGTGTCCAAAACAGTCTATTATGTCCAAAACAGTCTAGTATATTTAAATATACATTAATACAAACACAAAGTAAAACACTGAGAAAATGGAGAAGATGATTTAAGAAGCAACAACAAAATATCTGACTTTCCCTAATATTCCTGTGCCTTTGGGATTGCTTAGATTTCATAGGTGAAATTTTCAAGTGATCTCATGTGATAAAACTGCAGTCATGTCACTAACTGAATGAGTGCTGGGCCTAGAGATTGATAATGCTCTGTAGTGTAAGGTGAAAAACAGCCCCTTTCTAATTTTCACATCCCCTCTCTAAAAGCGAAGGCAGTTGCTACCCCAGGGGGTTCCTCTCCGAATCTTCCATCTGGGAAAAAAAGCCTAACTGCTCAGGTTAGCACATCAAAAGAAGACCATGACTGCTTATCTGTTCCGCGAATTTTAAAGTGACCAATCCCTGGCTCGCCATGCGGTTTTGTAGTGGGCTCTATAAAATCCCTCCCGCGCATCCCCTCTCTCTCTTTTCCTCTTTCCTTCGCCTGGGCGCCCACTCCCCTGAATAAAGGATTTTCCTGGCTGTATGAGGTGTCCGTGTCTGGCTGGCCGCTACCCTAACATGTAGTACTTAATTCTCCTCTCAATCCTGGTGCTAATTTTAATAGCTCTCAGTTTAAAGATAAAGTTTCAGAAATTTGTGTAATTTAATAATTACTCCAATATTTTCACACATTCAGGAAGCTCTGTCTTCTTACTCAATTGAATTTGTTCTCTATCTGCTTATTAAAGGTGGGGACAATAGGCAAGGACCACTTCTCTTGAATGTGATTCCATAACAGTCCATAATAGAATACATGGGTAGGAACATCTTGGCAGTAGTTTGAGGAAAAGTGACTTTTTATTTTTTGTATCTGATTTTTGTTTTGTTTTGGGTGATTTTTGTGTAGTGCCTGACATATGTGAAAGGAAGAAAAGACATGAGATTTTCTGCTATACTTACTTTATTTGGAATCATTTTTTTTTAAATTTTTTTTTAGTTGTAGATGGACACAAATATCTCCATTTTATTTATTTATTTTTATGCACTGCTGAGGATCAAACCCAGTGCCTCATGCATGCGAGGCAAGCACTTCACTACTGAGCTACAATCCCAGCCCCTGGAATCATTTTTCTTAATGGACAAAAACAAACAAACAACAAAATAAAAAAATAGACATAATACTTTGTGACAGCATATAATAGTATACCATGTAAGCTCTCCATCATGTTTATAATTATTTCCATAGATATCAAAGCAAGGGCCATGGTTTGTTTACTGATGATTCAATAGGGAATTTTTAAACTAGAATCTTATATGAATATTACTTAGAAGTGGATCCATCTAGCGTCTTATTTCTCACATGCATTATGTTAAGTAAAAACTAATAATAATAAAAGTGAGGGAAAGAGAATGCTGTGGTGGAGAGAGAAAGAGAAGTTTGTACCACTACCCTCTCAACCAAATACACGCTGTTAATAGGTGATGGTGGAAATGAGATGCTGGTGTTTACAATGATAACTCAAGAGGAAAGAGACAAAGAGCTGAGAAAATCCTCTACTTCTCAAAAGTCTGAGAATTTATTCCCAATATATTATCAAATGATTTCAACTTATAATAAATAGAAGAATAAGAATTCACATGCACACTACATGCAAAGTGAATAAAAAATGCTTGGTTCTCAATCATGAAAACAATAGCCTCCTCTCGGTCTCCACTCCCCCGGAATATATACACACAGCAAAAACCACAACAGACATTAAAAATAGGCTTCTTTCTTGAATTGAAGTTAGTAGAGAAGCAAAAGGATATCAGAAGTCTATGAGCATGCTCTGAGACAGTTGCCCCATGTGTCTTAATGTGTATTTTTAAATCTGATTTAGTGTGGTACTTAGACTGAAAAATGATAGACTTTTCCAATGCCTAACTACATTACCATTTTCTGATCTTGGCATTGGATGTTTCTGGATATTTTGTGAATTAAGAGCCAACCTAATACTATGGGGCACACTTGGTTTGCCATTTGCTTCTAAATGTATCCATTTTCTCCTAATGTTGCTTTTCATAGGTAAAAGCCTGTTCCATCAAAGAGCACATTTACATATCTTTCAAATCCCATCACCCTAAAATAATCATCACTTGGTTGTAAAATATCTTTCCAAGCATTGAACACCATTGAGTAGTTTGTCATATTAAGTGTGTGGGAAATAAGCAAAAATATGTGTTTTGTGTCTAAAAGACTTCTTTAGAAGGGAATATATTGATTTCTGATAGATTTATGTGCAATCTGCCCTTTTAAGAAGCATTTGTATTTTCTGGTTTATATAATTTAAATATGCTATAGCTTAATTTCTTTGTTTATGCAACACTTTATTTGCATGCATGAAATCACACTCTAAAGATGTTTCCAAATATGATAAAAGCAACCTAATAATACTGTTTGAAAGCTGGAATTTCCCATTATTTTGCAGTGTGCCCTTCTATAATTTTAAACAAAATTGGTGTATGTAAGTACCTGTCTCTAAAGGGAATTGTAACAAATACATGAATGAATAAAAATTTCATAAAACATTCACAGATATTTGTAAGGAAGAGTGGGCCAACATCAATGTGGTGTTATAAACAAAAATATCTTTTCATGGCTATTAGAGTGAGACTGACCTAAGTTTGAATTTTCTATATTTTACTATTAACCCTATCACTCTGAATGATAAACTTAATTTTTATTCCATTTTCTCGTGGACAGTCAACTATGTTGTACAACATACTCTTATTGAATAACAACTCTCATTTTGATTATTAATTAACTTTATTCTCTCCCAATTATATTTCCACACCTTTTTGATTTCTAAAGAGAGCAGCAATTTGGAATGATATTATCTAATGCATTTTGTTAAGTAACCTTCCAGAAGTCTTGCACAGACTGGTGCATACTCTGTCACATTTGCTTATTCTTCCACCTGAGCATATAGATCAGTTACATTTTTCAAACCACTTTTGTGATTTTTGTGACCAAGAGAGGAGGTATACCTTTTCAGGTCCTGGTCCATAACCCTTATGCATGTGATGTTCTCTGTTTTTTTCCTTTTCAAGTTAGTTGTGATAAAGATGATCCTAATGGTGATTTTTAACTGGTATAAAACATAGTGGAAGTTATGCAATGCAATAACCAACACTAATGAGATCTCTCAAAAATTTTCACAATAGAAAAGGTTTTCCAAACTGAATCAAGGTTGAATTGTATGATAAGTAATGTGAAGGTGATGATAGGTGACTCCTAAAGCTACATCATAAAAAGAAGTACAACTTCTACTTTTTTCTTCACTTGCTTCTTCCACCAAAGAAAATCTGTGGAGAAACCTATATGGAGAGAAAAACAAAACTTTTCACTAGCCAGCATTGCTGGCTATGTCGGAGTCTCTTGGAAGCTACTACGAGGCCTCATTCTTCTTCAAGCCCTCAGAGAACTGTATCTCCAGCCAATATCTGACTCTGTATGAGAAATTCTTAACTAAAACTATACATTGAAGATGCTCCCAAATATCTGTCCATAACACCTGTAGGATATAATTGATGTTCTATTGTTACTGTTGTTATGTAAGCCACTTAAAGTTTTGAGTAAATTAAACGAGGAGTAACTTATTACATAGCAATAGGTAGATAATATACCTGAATCTGAATCCTTGAAGGAGAGTCTCCTAGTCAGAAATAGTTGCACTGGACTTTCAACAGAAGGATATATTTTTATTATGTAAGCAATTAAAATTTGATTTTATACATTGTACTAACCTAACTATCTCAGCTAGTGTCTAGAGTTAGTTAGGCTAATGTGATGGTATGTGACTCCTAAAGCTAGGTCATAAAATTCTGAATTTTGGACTTACTGATATTTTGGACTGAATAAGTATTTGCTATGAATCATGTCCTGCACATTGCAGAACATTTAGCGGTATCCTTGACCTCTCTACCCATAATAACTAATAGAAATCCCTTTCACCAAACTATGCTAATCAAAAATGTCTCTAAACAATGCCAGATGTCTGCTGGGGTAAAAAAATCACCCAAGATTGAAAACCACTGAGCTAGAGATGGGTAGTATTAATTGGAGCAAATTAATATAACATTAGTCAAGTTACTTTGTGGAGAGTGGTGACTTGGATCATGGTCTCTGACTGCCTCATGGTTGCATCTGCATTGGGAACTTCTTGTGTGAAGATGCAGATCAAGATTGCTCAGTTGCTATAGTGATGTCCTGCCTGAGGAGGCTTTGTGTAAAGGCACAGAACTATACCAGTCTGGACCTTGACCTCAGGTACCACTGCCAGAGATAGAGAATTCTGGACAAAATAAGATAACCACAATGTCTTGCAATTGGCCATGACCTTCGAGTCTGTTTTGCAGAAACTTTCCCACAAATAACCTTTTGATAATGAAACCTATATAATGAATGTGCTGTACTAGCTCTGGGTCAATGTTCCTCCATCAGAGGATGATGTCCCACTTGATCTCAGCTTTCTCTCTATAAGTATTTGTCTTTCTTAATTCCCCATTGCCCCTCAGTGTATCTAATTAATGGACATAATTCATTCATAAACTCAAAGTGAATTAATTCTGAAACCTGACAAATCTTCCTGAAAGTCTTCCTCTTCCTTTTATACTATTATCATTGTGAAATCACTTAGTGATACTACAGTATTTTTGGATGGAACATCTAAAAAGAGGTCTTTTAGAAAAGGGGAAAAGAAAAGAAAATGCATAAAATCTTTTTATACTACTCATTGCCATAGGGGTCATGCTTAGGGAAAAGCAAAGGCTTGATAGTATTTGAAGTGTAAATTGTAGATTAATTTTGCACAATCTGATAGATAGTCTTCAATATGATTTAATAGCTCCACTTTTAGTGTTTATGTATCGAGTTCATACTTCATTGGGTATCAAAAAGCTAGGAGGAAGGTCAACATATCTGTTGATATATCAAGGAAGTTTTCCATTCTCCCCTCTCTCCAAAGTTTGTGAAATTCTAAGACTATGAAGATGCAGTAAAATGAATTCCCTTCCATTCACGAGAAGACTTTCCCATAGTGGTATTTTTAGAAAGGGAAACCAACATATATCCTGCAGTCAGACTGATTCATTCTAGTTAAACAGGACTTTTGAAGACACGAATAATTTTTAATTGTCCTTTCTGATGACTTAATGAAGACAACAGAATATATTTGTTGAGATTAATGACTGGATTCAGAGTGCCTGGCCAAGTTGAAGCTCTGTTGCTTACCAGAGGGAATATTATTAAAACTCCATGTGCCTCTATTTTGTCGTATGTTGACCAAGAGGAACATAAACACCCACCAAAGTTCCCATGCTATCAGAAATGCTGAAAAATGCCTAGTTTTACTTCCATTTCCTTGCTTTGACCTTTAAACAGAAAAGAAGGACCTCTGTAAGGATTCTGTGTTGTCAGTGCTGCAGAGACAAAGCCCTCTCACTTCCGTCTCCCAGGCTCACTCCTGCTCTCTCACTCTTCATTCTCTACCTCTCCTGTTCTCTCCCTCCATAACTGAGTAATATGCAAGCTACATTCTACAACTTAGTTTGTCCAGTAAGATACCTGATTATATAATTTATATCATCATTTTTCTGCTTGAATTTTTATCATATTTGAATAGAACTTAAAAATTTCAAAGTTCCCTTTTATTTTTGTGCTCCCTAGCTCACTTCTAATATCCAGAACCTGATAGCTTTTGAAATTTTAATTTTATTTTTAAATTAATTATTATTTCAATAGTAGAGATTTTAGGTGTATGCTGTGATAATGTTGCATATGTATGCAACATGTAATGATCACATCAGGGAAGTTAACATTTCCATCTTAAACTTGTAGGTACAATGTAACATTTCAATATATGTATACAATATGTATTAGTTAAATCAGGGCAATTGACATTTCCACGTCTTTATCATTACTGTAGTATTAGTGTCTTTAAGTGCTCCTGTTCTAGCCATTCATAAAGTATTTAATAGATTATTTTTGTGAACCACACTCTCCCCTCCACACAATGCAGAACAGAACAATAGAACTTAGTACTTTTGTCTGGCTGTATTTTGAATAGAACTGACTTTGGGATACCCAAAACCACTTTACCTATAGGATACTGCGAGAGGAAGTGTCTACACATTTATATCCCTTGGATTTAATCCAGTGAGAGGCCTATTGTGAGCTAGAAGTGCAATTTCTCTTGTCCCCTGGGAAATACTGGATTTTGTTTTGTACCAGGGTTTGAATCCAGGGGGCAATCAATCAATGAGCCAAATGTCCGGCATTTTTTAATTTTTATTTTGAGACAGGGTTTCACTAGGTTGCTTTGGGCCTCTCTAAGTTGCTGAGGCTGGCTTTGAAATTGTGATCTAATTGCCTCAGCCACCTGAAGTGCTGGGATTATAGGCATGAGCCAGCCATTGTACTCAGTTAAATAATTGATTCTTTTTCTCCAAGCCTGTTCTGTGAAATCAAGCAATATTTCTTTCAGTAGTGCTATATTTGCAAGTTCTCTCACTAGTGATGTTTAGGTGTCTGATGATCCATCTAAACTGAATAAAGCCCTTTCTTCTCTACTTCAGCCACTTGGGTTCATTTATATGATATTTTTCCTCATCCACATAAAGAAAACTAATTATCTAGAAACCTTTCTAATTCTACCATAGTAGTGCCAGGACACAGAAGCTACACTGTTTCTTCATAATATATGACAATGACAATGTTTATTACACCCTTCAAACTAGGATAGGTGAATGACTCCAATGTTTTTTCCATAATTCTGAAAATGAGTAAACTTTCAGTCAATGTAAGTGTTAACATTGTTACATTTTCCTTGTGATGGCCTCTTCTCTTTTGTTCTCTTAGCATCTTGAAAGTTGGTAGCTATCTTCTAACAACAGAGCTAATGCTTATCATATTTCTCTTACTGTTTCACCAATGTTAGCCTCCCACATTATCAATCAACATAAAACATTCCTGTGGCATCAACCTCATGTCATTTCATAAGCCTAACTAGTTCTTGGCTCATACTTTGTGCAGGAATGAAGGAAAAATATTTACTGGAACAAATGTTCTTTGTGCATAGAGCAACTGATTTACTGTTGGAAGTAGACATCCATCCAAGTTCCATCTCAGAAAGAGTAGGAGAAAAGAATATAAATTCCAAGGAGTCAGCAAAAAGTACATGAAAGTCCAGAAACTTGGCAAGAGAGGCAGGAGATGGGTTTGAGAATAAATTTTCGCATAGCACAAATTTGAGAATCTCTGAGTCACTTTCTTCTGCTTTCTCTAATTTTATTTCTAAAAGAATGGGTCTATGTGGGAAGTAAAGCACTGACATTGAGAATAACTTGTTAAATGCCTTAGGGTACTATAGAGGAATTGATTTTATAGCTATAGCTGAAGTAAAAAGAAAATCAGGAAATGAGTCATCTTGTAAAATGATGGTGTGTTCTGATAAATTTACTCTTTAGCTTTCTTTTGCCTTATTGCTTATGTTGATATTTACATCACATTTTGCTATACGGTACCCCACAAAAAAGAAAGGTTTTCAATAAAGACAGGTAATTTTACATGGCTGTATTTTTAAGGTATTTGAGATTTGATAGCTTAATAAAATCTAACTGTATTTGAGCAATTAACTATGTTCAAATGTACACTTAATAGGAATGAAATGTTAAAGTACAAAATGAACCCTGATTTTGAAACTTCAAATCCTGATCTGTCAATTAACAGTAAATTAAATTAGTCAAATTCCTTAAATCCGCTTGGTCTTAATTTCAGTTTCTGAAATTACAAATACCTTAAGAATTTTGATGTAAGGAATCTACTACGACATGTGGAACAATAAATAACTCACTAAATGTGTATTGATTTTAGGCATTGTAATGTCATATGTACTCTTTTATATATGGCCTTCATTATATTTACCATTAATATTGTCTCATCATGTTCATAAATGATACACTTAAGTAGTTATATGCTCAATTAAAAAGTAAATATTATTCAAATACTGATTTAAAAATTTTTTAATTAACCTGATTTGAAAAATAAAACTCTCTTCTTATAATACAGAACATTTATTTCTATATTTTGTCTATGGAGAATTTAATTTACTTTTGGAAATTATTTAGACAATAGGTACATACAATGATTGTCAAATTTTTTTTTCTACTGAGAATTGAACCCAGGGTGACTTTACCACCGAGCTACATTCCCAGCCATTTTTAAGATAATTTCAAAATTTTAGGAGAAGAGGAATGGTTGCATAGATAAATCAAGGGGATTTTTGTTTGTTTGTTTTTGGATAGTAAATCTGTTCCAGAGTGTGCTTCAATGGTAGATATATGGCACTATGTATTTGTTAAAACCCATAATACTTCATAGCACAAACAGTAAATTTAATAACTTTTTTAAAATCTCAGAAGTTAAAGAATCCATGAATGGATTCAGAATGTCACTGAATAATTTGACTGTATTACAAATGTACATCTTCATTGAAGGGTATGGTCAGGAAGATGCTGATGTAACTTTGGGAATGAACAGCATTTATAAAACCAAAAAAATCATATAAATTTATATTCCAGTTAAAACAATTCTTTCCCATGGGGGAGAAATTAACAATTCTGACTTTCCTATAAATTCATAATAGAACTGAACACTTAAGCATATGGATGGTGGAAACCAGTTTTTTTACTCTGGTGGTGGAATTTTACAGGTAATCAAGGGGAGGATAGAATGATTCATGGGACAATGAATTAAAGTTGGAGACATGAGTACAAACTCTGATACAGTTGTTTATATACAGAATTTTTATGCATATGTGTGTATACATGGGTTAGAGTACATACATGAATCTTCTCCCTCTATCTGGAAACAGTGAGAATCCTGTATCAATAAGCATGCCTACAACCCAGATTTTGGTTTCTAGCACCTTTCCCCAATAAAAAAAGGAGCCAGGGACCACTATAACAATGCCTGACTCTGGAAAAAGGAAAAGAAAAATTCAAGATGAGTCTGGAGAACCTTCAGCTCCAAACAGCAAATAAATTCTCAAACAAACATGTACATACAGATGCAATGATATTAGAATGCTAAGGCGACAAACAATCCAGCTATAAGAGCACTCAGTGAACAAATCTGGGAAATTTGAGCAAGAAAAGAGACAAAATAGTATTTTTTTGTAAAATACATATCTTTATGTCTAAACTGATGTAAATAAATGTCTTATAAATAAATGACTGAATAATGACCGAATTTCTCGGACAGAAGAATGGCTACTAATTTATTTTGACGACCTTCCCTCAAGGCTGTAGCCAAACCCTCTATTCTTAATATGTGGGCTTTACATATTAATTTCAATAAGTATATAATGGAAAAGGGAGGAAAGCATCACTTAAAGGCTGAGAATGCTCACAATATTCAGATGCCAAAGTCAACAGGCTTATCCAGATATCAAATTCAACCTGGTAACTGCTGTCATGTACATAGCATGTATGCTTGTTTTTTTATTAAAATAACACTTTACCTCCATGGTCTTTCTCTTCCAAATCCATAGCCCCAGTGTAGTTAGGAGAATAACATCATTTGAGTCAAAATTGATGGACATTCTGTTAAATACCTGATGAGTACTCCTTAACGCTGTCAAAGTCATTAAAAATAAGGAAAGTCAATGAAACTGTTACAGATGCAATACATTCATAACAGGGCACAAAAATTTAACCTAAAGCATGGCTAATGAGGAGTCATCTACATGTAACCTTCTTGGACATGAAGAGAAGAATTCAGAAATAATAAAAGAACAAAAACACCGATGTCACTTATCCATGAGACTCAATTGAAAACAGCTAAGCATGGTGAGAATACAACTTCAGATAATGAACTGAGTGCCTTGTTATACAAAGAACTTAAGACTTTCTTTTATACTGAGAAGCTCATGAAAAGCATTGTCATTAGACATGGAATAATGGTTAAATATATAATGAAAGTTAATATTTCTGACAGCAGTGGTGAGGTGATATAGCAAACAAAAAAACAAGAAATATAGTGGCCCAATTATTAAGTAATCCAGGAGGGATAATGAAGGGGAGGCCCTAGAAATGGATTGTAAAATACTTCATCTGTAGATTGGATTTTAATGAATGCATAAGGTGAAGGAGAAGGAGAAATGAAAGGTAAATTAGGATTAATGCTTATGGAACAGATCAAATGTTGATACCATTAAGTAACATGAGTACAGCATTGGGTTGGTAAGGGTGAAGGGGTGGAGAAAAATAGGAGTAAAATAGCAACAGGTGGATTTGAGAGATTTCATGTGTGATAAAGATTTCAGAGCTATCAAGGTTGGGGGAATTTGAAGTACATGGAGTAAATATGATGATTTGATGGGGGTCAGTAGACACAAAATTGAGGGCCAACACCTGAGGTATAGTGAAGAAAATGGAAAGAGATACAAAGAAAGTAAGACACTTTAAATATTTTCAACAGTCTGCAATTGTTGCAAGAACTGGTTACATTCAAACTGCTTGTGGATTAGGGCCTGGCAATACACCAACACTGAATTGGCTGTTACAACTCTTAAAAATAAATGAACACAATATCTTAATAAAAATTCTCTGTAACATTTGTGGAAAATTGGTGGTAATTACTTAACAATAGTGATTCAAATAGTCACCAACAGCTTAAGAAAAAAATATCAATTTATAGAATATTTTAAAAATTATTTGTCTTTATGATTACTCAGTAAAATTTTTTGAGTTTTGTGGACAGATGTATTTTGTTTTAATTACTTCCATTTTTACTTTTCTTTATAATTCAAAATTATTTTATTTTTCTCAACACTTGCTGAGGGTACTCTGATGCCAACTTTTGTGTAGTAGGTACTGTCTCAGGCTCTAGGTCTTCACTTCTCCCTGTGCATTACATTCACTAATTGGTATTTTCCATTAAAGGATAAAGGAAAATTTTAAGCCTTTTAATTAATTAATTAATTACTTTAGGTAGGCAGCAATGGATAACTGATACACATAGTGAGAATGTTTTATATATGAAAAGTCATTCAATATTACCCAATTTCTAAGTTAAAGTCAGTGTCTCTCCAGTGTTTTAGATTTGAAAGACACTGTCAAACATGAAAGTTCTCAGTTTAAGGTGACAGCCTTCGTGCATGTGCTTTGCATAAAATATGTGGTAATTTTAAAAGGCTTCTGTATTTTTCTTCAGATAAAAAATATAGCAATAGATCCAGTAAGGGTAATTTTTCCTGCATACGTCAACATTGCAAAAAATACTAGATCAAATCATGGAGTATCTTTTTGAATAGATATAGTATTTCTAAAACAAAATACCAACTCACAATGAATTAGCATACTCTAACATTCTTGAGGAGAATCAAAATACACTCTCATTTGTTTTGGGGCCATGAACCCCAAGTATTATCTAAATATAATTACAACAAATTATTTGACCTATATTTACCAAAAAAGTAACAGCGGCCTTTGTTTTTCTCAAAGATAGTAAAAATACGAAAATGAAATCCATTCACAAGTAAATGCATAGGAACCATTACATAATAATGGTAACAATAATGATGTTGAATGTAAATTAATTATAAACATTTAAAACTGTATTTTACTTACTGCTTTGGGAATTATTTAAAGATAATTACATACAGAACATGTTTTATTTTATATTACCTGGTTATTTAGGAATTTACTTAAATCTATTGCACATAGAATATATTTTATATATTTAATATCTTTAACAAATAAATAAGAGCCCATGCATCTTGTTATGTCTCCTCTTAGATCTAATAATTAATTACAACCAAATAGTTTAAACTTAGTAAAGTATATATTTTACTTTGTGGGAATTCAAATGTTTGTTGTAAGATTTCTAAATAAAATTGTAAGTATTTTTCAACTTCCCAATCAAAATATTTTCTTTGTCCACCAAAGGCCTAAAGCATGCAGTCACTAGATAATTTTGTTATAAATCATATTATCGGTTTATAATATACATAAACATGACTTTAGTAAATTACCAATTTGAATTTGGTATGAGGGTAAAAGTTTATTATTTTTCCTAATTTTAACACATCATATCTAATAATTATCCAATTGTGTGTGTACATCTTAGCAGCTGTTCAGATTTTAAACATTGGTAAAACTATTTCAGAGCATCATCTTGAACTTTTGTTTTACGTGTTTGTTTTTATTTTTAAGTATTTACTCTTTGAAAGTGAAGTGCTGAGACATCAGATATTCCTGTGGTCATACCTTTGTACCAAACCTTGTGATTCTGTTTACATGGCTAGATAAAGAATGATATGAATTTTTAATCTTATTAGCATTTGAACTTTAGAAAAATCTCTAATTAGCTGAGAACCTTTTCCTGCCTTCTGAAATGAAGAAGCCATGCTTCATGTAACCTTTAGAGTCCTTAAAGAATAAAGTCATTAATAAGCAATGCTCACACTTTATATCATTTAAAGGCTAAGGATGGTAAAGGTAAGAGCATTCAGTTGGGACAATATGAGAATATGGAACAGAATGATTGATTAACCATTTATTATGTGGCCTGAATCTGTTTTATTTATGTATATAGGCATACCAAGTATATAATTGTATAAACAGTTTCAATAGTTAAATGTCTTAGAAAATGATTCTAATGGGATAAATGTGTGGAGTAAGGGAAAAGATGGAAAAAAAACCCTACTATTACATCAAGGAAGAAGGGAAAATACTGGATTCCATCCAACCACCATCTGCTGTCAGTTTCAGCTTTATCTATAAAGCATATTTACTACTAGGTGATGCAAAGGTAATACTTCTCTGTTTAAAAACAGAATTTGTGGATGATTAAGTTGGGGAAAAAATTTAGTGATCTAAAAATGTTCTAGAAAAATAAAAAAGCAATTGTAGAAAAACACAGGCTAGGTAAATGCTGTGTGCTGCAGTCATTCATCTATAAATTGGGTCGGTGGAATAAGAATCTTCAGGCATTATTCTAAGACAAATAAGTAAATACACATACTGAGCATAGAAAAACATTTGTCTTATACTAAGCATTATGTCACCATGTATTTTGTCCTACTTAACTTAGGATTAATTCTGTGTCATGTGTCTCCACTTTCTAATAAAGACCATCGTAAAGTTTACTTTTTAGAGAAAATTGAAATCATCACAATTGTAGAAAACATGTATCTAAGCAACTAATACCATCTTTCAATCATGTGAACAACTCTCTTGTCTTGGATACATCCATCACCAACTGGATTCATTCTCTACCAAATTTGATTTATTTTACGTTTCTCCATATATCTATACTTTGCAATTCAAAACATCCCCCAATCATTATTTTGCCTTCTCCACTGTGTATCATTTAAAATGAATTATATTTTGTAGTTCTATATAGCAGTTATATAATCCTATATTGTAGTTGCCAGTTATATTTATAGCCCAAGTTAGAAAGTACGGAAAACTGAAATAATGAGTGGAAAATCTCTAGACAATTCATAGCATTTAAATCAGAAGAGAAAGACATACAAAAGACAGAGTTTATAGAAGACATTTTCTCATAGGTAACATCATAATTAAAGTAATGTTTTGGCCACTGAATACTTGGCTATGTTTTTTGAGTTTAAGAAAATTTGAATCTGCATTACATGAATAAAGAAAATGTGGTATATACATACAATGGAATATTGCTCAGCCACAAAGAAGAATGGATTATGGCATTTACTGGTAAATGGATGGAACTGGAGAATATCATGCTAAGTGAAATAACCCAATCCCCCAAAATCAAAGGCCAAATATTTTCTCTGAAATGCGTATGCCAACTCATAATAAGGAGTGTGTGAGGGGGGAGTAGGGAAGAATAGAAGTATATTGGGTTAGAAAAAGTGGAATGAAGGGAAGGTAAGGGGAATAAGGATAGGAAAGATAGTAGAATGAATCAGACAGTCTATCCTATGCACATGTGTGATTACACTACCAATGAAATTCTACATCATGTACAACCAGAAGAATAAGAAATTGTACTCCATATATGTATAAAATGTCAAAATATTTTCTACTGTCATATATAACTAATAAGAACAAATTAAAAATACATAAAAGAATTACACTTTTATAAAATTTTTTATATTAGGTAAGTCACCTTACTTCTCCAAGCATGAATTCCCATATCAAGAAAATGAACATATACTGGTTGAAAACTTCCCAGCATTGGACCTCTTTGATTTCAGATAAAAATGATAATGTAAATTTTTTATCGTGAGGACCCCAAATGACAATGAGAAATGTGTACATTCACCTGTGTACATAATCTAGGAACACCTACTACTTATTGCTTAATTCAAATTCAAGTGAAGAACACAAATAATAGCATTCACATTATAGATACAATTATTTTCACTCTTATTTTTCACTTTCTATTTTTATAAAAATTTTTTTAGTTGTAGATGGACAGATATCTTTATTTTATTCATTTTTATGTGGTGCTGAGGATCGAACCCAGTGCCTCACGCATGCGAGGCAGGCGCTCTACCACTGAGCCACAATCCCAGCCCTCACTTTCTATTTTGATGAATCAGATATTATTTAATAGTCCCTTTTATTAACAAATAAATTTGCCCTAGGATAACTATATTATAACAGCATTCTGTATTTGCCTAATTGTGCTAATATAAGAAGTACGTTTTGGATTCAGAATATTATATAACATAACTAAGGGTAATATAGTGGAATATTTCTGAGATTTGGAATATGATTGACACATGAGTGAATATTGACTTTGTCATTTCTAAATGTCAACTCATATAAATATTTCTCAACTCACACCTTACTTTTACCTGAAGCTAAAAATGGAAATGATAGTTATTTAGTGGTTGGGGATTAAAAGTAGTATACCATATAGCTCTGGTTCATGAGAACTATATATTGACCCATTTCTACTTAGAATTATTGCATAGTATAGTAGGATTATTGTACATTGGATTTAATTTCTACTTTGAAATTCTCAAAAAGCCATTTGTAAACATAATTTTATGCTGTTAGTCTGTACTAAGATACTGCTAAGAGTAAACTTATTACTTAAAAAATAAAACCCTAAAGAGAGATTATTTTTTTAAATAAAGGTCCACCTAATGGGACTTACCTCTATCTCTCTGGGGAAAGGCACTATCTTACTCATTCATTTGCCTTTGTATTACTGCAAAAAATATAGTCATACTAGTCAGGAGAGTCACAGTTTGATGATATAGGTGATTTCATAATAGAGTTATTGTTCTAATAAATTGAGAGCCAATAAGTATTGCAACAGATACCTGTTATTTGTTCAGAACAAAAAAAATATTTTTCCCCTCAGCTGCTATGTGCACTGTCCTGCAGATTTAAATTGATTGAACCACAAATGAGCACTTTCCTAGGCCTTCAGAATTGCAGATGATTAAATCTAAGGTTCAGAAATAATTGCTTTCAAAGAGAGAATTTAGTTTGTCACCTATTCGATTTCATATTTTTATGATAGCCTGTTTACTTTGGTTTAGAGTCAAGATATTCTTATTACCTGCACTGTTGCTGTCTGTCACTTCACATGTCTGGCTGGGGATAAGAACTACCAAGAATGCAATAAAAAGGAGCCTAAATCTCCAACTTTATTGACCTGCTGTCTTTTAATAAATAAACGAGACAAGAATGAGTTCTGAAAATATGTGCAATGAATGGAAGACTGAAGAAAAGGGAAAATGAACATTTGCTTAGATTTTTAAATAACCATGGTCTATGTGGAAAAAGCTGCAGAAAAATGTTTGACAAGTGGCAATTCATACAATGATAAGAAGCATCAATGACCAGGATCATGTCTGGCATATAATCTCTCAGTGCTCCATGGGAATGAAGAGGCTGCTTAGTATCCTCTGGATACAATGGTGGGAGCTATCTGTTAAGAAATTTGGATCACTGATGTCAAAACGGAACTTCATGAACTTTGCTCCAGCACTGTTGCTGTGTTCATTATTCTTAGAATATGCCAATGTCTCTGGCCTTATATATTCTTTCTCAGCAACTAAGTTGCACCCACTCAGGATAAGCAATTAAGAAATTGATCTATACTATCCTAAATCCTAAAAGAACTACACACACACACACACACACACACACATCTATAATCCACTTATTTGCACTGACAAAAAATCTTGAGATGGTTGGAGAACTGAGTCACCTTTACCTCTGTTGTGTCGGGAAAGCCTGCTTTGAAATCAAATAGGAGTAGATACCTACAACATGAGGAAAAGACCTGAATTAATTAAGAGTTGATGTAAAGTACTCAGATTCTTCAGAAAACTTAGAAGGAACCACCATTTGACCCAGTTATCTCACTCTTCAGTACATACCCAAAGGACTTAAAATCAGCATACTATAGTGATACAGCCACATCAATATTTATAGCAGCTCAATTCACAATAGCTAAGCTATGGTACCAATCTAGAGACCCTTTAACAGATGAATGGATAAAGAAAAATGTGCTATATATACACATTGAAATATTATTTAGCCATAAAAATTAATGACTTTATAACTTTTTCTGGTATATGTATGTAAATGGAGACTATTATGCTAAGTGAAAAGAACCAATCCCACAAAATAAAAAGCTGAATGTTCTTTCTGATATATGGATGCTAACACATAACAAGGACAGGGGGTGGGGAAACATAGAATTTCAGTTGATTAGACAAAGGGGAATGAAGAAAAGGGAGTGGATATGGGAATAGAAAAGACAGTAGAATAAATCAGACAGAACTTTCCTAAGTTAACATATGAATACACCACCAGTGAAACCCCACATCATGTACAACCACAAGAATGGGAATCTAATTAGAGTAAGTTATACTCCATGTATGCATTTGTATCTCATGTATATCTAAAAAGAACAAATATTTAAAAAGAGCTGGTGTCCATAATTTACATTAACTAAGAGTAAAATCAAATTATTACCATCTGATATGCCCATTCTACTAACAATAAATTGTACCAAGGGCCTAAAAATTAGTTGACCACATGTTCCAATTTGCCCAGGAAAATCTTGCTTTGTATATAAATATAAAGCAAATCTTGCTTTGTATATAAATAATGTATCTGTTTCAATATGCCTTTCATTCTCAAATATTCCGGAGTTTGGATGCTTAAAAAATTCACCCACATAAAATTTTGACCAAAGTGTGAAAATTATGACAATAATTATTTGGTTTAGGTAGAATAATTTGAGAAAATTTTCAAACTTAAAAAATAGTATGGCTATTATTAAGTATTTGAGTTTCAGTGCATTGCTAGTTTATTTTTTTTAATTTATCTTCTGTAGAGACAGAGCTTATGACTCGTAAAGGCATTAAATTTCAATCTACAACATACATATGAACTACAATATTATCTTTTTGAAGTTTACTCATTCTTACCTCTAACATCTCTGGTTTTTTAACCATGAATATTCATTAGTTAATTAGATCTTGAACAACCACTGTTGACCATTTCCTTTTCCAAGGAACATATTTCTCTTCTGAATTATTATTATTTTTTAAATTATTTTTTGGGGAGTAACCATGGATTGAACTCATGGGCACTAGACCACTGAGCCACAACTCCAGTCCTTTTTTTTTTTTTTTTTTTTTATTTCATTTAAAGAAAGGGTCTCACTGAATTGTTTCGTGCTGCATTTTTGCTGAGGCTGGCTTTGAACACTCAATCCTCCTGCCTCAGTCTCCTGAATGCTGACATTACAGGTGTGAGCAAATATGCCTGGCTTTTTATCTGAATTCTTCTTTTTTTTATTCTTGGTACTAGGGAGTGAATCCAGGGGCGCTCAACCACTGAGCCACATCCCCAGACATTTTTTATATTTTATTTAGAAACAGAGTCTCCATGAATTGCTTAGGGCCTCACTAAGTTGTTGAGGCTGGCTTTGAATTTGTGATCCTCCTGCCTCAGCCTCCCAAACTGTTGGGATTATAGGCATGCACCACCATATCTGGGTTATTTATTTATTTATTTATTTAATGTCATTTTAGTAGAACCTTTATGCATAAATTTTACCTAAGTACTTTATTATTATTGTTATTGTTGTTGTTGTTGTTATTTTTACTGGTCCTGGGCTTCAAACCCAGGGGAACTTTACCTCTGAACTAGATCCTAGTCTTTTACATTTTTGCTAAGTCTTGCTAAGTTGCTGAGGTTGTCCTTAATACTTTGATCCTCCTGCCTCATCCTCCCCAGCCCCTGGGCTTATAGGTATGTGACACCCTGCTTTTTGAAGTATTTTTCACCCCACATGTCCACATGTCTGTGGACAGCACCAATTGCA
Organism: Xerus rutilus; assembly: GCA_028644305.1. NCBI lineage: Eukaryota > Metazoa > Chordata > Mammalia > Rodentia > Sciuridae > Xerus > Xerus rutilus. The sequence goes on along the minus strand of CM053399.1, from coordinate 23,215,508 downwards.
TATCTCAGAGATAACTAAACTCAACATGCTCAAACAAAATTTTTGATTCATTTAACTTGTTTTAGTTTTCAAATAAAAAGTAAATAATTTCATAAGCTGGCTGTGGGAGCATATCCAAACATACTTTTTCAAATAACACCTCAAGGAAGCAAGAAAGGGCAGCTAAAATTAAATCAAATATATCTGAAATGTTCTCAGAAAATAGTTGGGTGTTATAGAAGAAGTACTCTCAGCGAAAGCCCCTGAGGGTGCTGAATTTAGGACAGGGTGGAAGAGTTATTTGCTGTAGAGCTCAAAAAAATAAAAAATAAAAAAAGCAGATATTTAGAAATAAGCCCACTGAGAAATAAAGGGAAAATATAGTAATATAAAATTTAAAAATTTGTTTGGAAAGTTAAATTAATTGAGAGTTGCAAGTATGCATCACAACACAAAAAAGTAACAAGGAATAATCAGCAATATTAGTTGTATACAGTTATCAGATAGTTATCTAATATTTAAAAAGCCCAACTGTCTTGTGCTACTGGAAAGCATCATTACATCATTTGCAAAAATGGTGGCTGAGTTACCCTTGCATATCTTAAAATAATCAATATGTAAGCAGCAAATTAAATAGATCAATATTTAGTATAGAATAAATTATGGCAATAGAGAAAATAAAAATACATTGTTATGGTTTGAATGTGAGGTGTTCCCCAACAGCTCACGTCTTAGACAATGCAAGAAGGTTCAGAGGAGAAATGATTGGGTTGTAAGAGTCTTAACCCAATCAGTGATTTAATCCCCTGATAGGGTTTAACTGAGTGGTAACTAAAGTGGTAAGGTGTGGCTGGAAGAGGTAGGAATTAGGGTATGGCTTTGGTGTATATATTTATATCTGGAAAGCAGAGTCTGTTTCTTAATAACCATGATGTGAGCTGCTTCCTTCTGCCACACACTCTGCCATGATGTTCAGCCTCATCTGGAGCTCTGAGAAATGGAGCCAGACTTCTAAGGCCTCTGCAACATGAACTCTCAAATAAACTTTCCCTTCCCTACAATTGTTCTGGTGGGGTCCTCCTAGTCACAGCAGAGAAAAAGCTTGCTAAAATATTCATCATTTGCCAATAATTTAATTAATCTCTTTGAAGTCTTTTGTGATTGAATTGTCCAAAAATTAATGAGGATATATAATACCAGGAAACATAAGTCTTTAGATTCATCTAATTAATGAATTTTAAGAAGGATATTCTATAAGCAGAGACTGCAATTTTTAGTGTTTGTGTAGCATTCATAAAAAATCAGTGCCACATATTGTTGAGTACCAAATAAGATTTTAATAAATTCCCAAAGTAGATTAATATATAGAAATAATTTACAATCACCATAAAAACTAGTAATTAATCATAGAAAATTGCCCAATTAGGTTTCAATTACATCATAGAATATTATCAAACCATTAAGAAAAAGATCATTCCAATGATATCCTATGACTTACAAAGGAAATCTCCTAAAACAATTCTATTGGGAATTAATTCACTTTGATGTAACTACATCTTTGATGTAATTTACTCAAAATCAGTCTCACAGATAATCCAGATAAATTAAATAGAATTAAACAAACTCATTTATGAATAATAATGTAAAACCAATAAATATTAACAAACATAATTCAACATCAGAGCAAAGAAAAATCAATATGGTACTAATTGCAGAATTGTGGTACTAATTACAGAAATGCAAGGTTGGTTCAATGCAACTAAACATTTTAAGATAATTTCTTATAAATTTTATGTCCTAAAATTTAAAAAAAACCCAAAATCATCCCAGAAAAGAAAATAATGGTTTTTTCCAGTAATAATTATCTGCTATTAGGTTAAATTGAGTTAATAGTAAATAATGATATTTTATTGAAATATATAGTTATAAATTGTTAATAAATTCAGGACAAATAATTATGTTCCCATTTACAAATACCCATCATCAAGTTGAGCATTCTTCCCAGGGAAGCTATACAAGTTGATTTTTATTTTTACCCTATACTGAAATAGATTTCAAATAAAAAAGTTTTAAATATTTAAAAAGCAAGAAAAATTGAGTCCATTTTTGTACTGATGTTGGACAATTACTAAGATGGAGACTTAAGTGAATAGAGAAACAGCTGCAGAAACAGATATATACTACATTTCCAATCATAGATTTTTAAAAAATCCTCAGTGAATATACTCACTAATGATGTTATGTATTTAGATACAGGGTATATTTATGGACACAAAGTCTTTTAGATTTGGCAGTTGCTGAGGAACAAGTGTAGGCGTGAGACAAGAAATTGTCCTTTTCATAATATATATCTTTTCAAACCTCCTGACATTTTCCCATAAGCATGCTGGCTTCTGTTACAATATTTGTACTGTGTATTTTTTCCATGAGCATTACACAAACAAATGGAATAAAATCGCCAAAATGTAAATTGGCACTATCACTTGATTTTTACACCAAATGAACATGCTTTCTGCTGCCAACACAGACCAGGTGGTTACTTAAAATGCCATTCAGGTCAAAATGGTGATCAGGGAAAGAATATTTAAAACAGGTGCATGCTCACTTGCCCTTCCTCTTCTTTATCAGTTAACCAGTATGCACTGTCCTAAAATATATGTGGAAAATTCACCTGAATTTGCATACTTTCTACAGGAAAATCATTTAAAATTTCAAAATGTAACTGATTTGGTTTACAAAAAAACAAGAATAAGCACCATTTCTATAAAGCCATGGCAATAAAGGACATTAAATGTTCCTGTGTCACTAGCAACATGTTAGTGGAAAGATAGAAAAGCCCTTTCAGAGAACTGAGAATGAAGTTTAAAACGCTGGAAACATGAGAACAGCATGTGGTAGCATCAAGGTTCAGTTAGTGTTATAAAAGCCTCTCTTGGAAGGGGAGAGTAGCAGGCTAAGGGAAGCATCACTTCTATATCAAACCACTGAAACAGAAAGAAAAAGAAGGCAAGGATCCCTAAGAGTCTTCGTTGCAGACAAAGCCTTTGTCCTAAAAGTGATGGAGTTGTTTCTGATCTCTTGTTTAAAATTTTAAAGCTTCAAAGACATTACCACACCCACTTTCACAAATGAAACTTCTTTTTCATGTAAAATGCTATACTCACCAAGTATGTCCCTACTAAAATTGAAATATGCTTACCACCCGGGTTGCATCTCCTGCCCTTTCTCCCTACCCACCTCTCCTTCCCTCTCATCCTTATTTCTTTCTCTAAGAGTTTGATCCCATACCATTCTCTCTTTAGAAACTCCTGAGCCCCTGCTATCTTTATTGTATAAGTCAATGATGCCAGGATATTTGCACATAAATATACAGTATTAGGATAGAAAAGCATATTGTATTTTTAAAACTTCTAAATACATATTATGCTAACCCTTGTACGTATTTTTCCTTCTTTGATATTAGAATTATATCTTGACCCCCTTATTTCCTATAGAAAAAAAAAGTATTTCTTTAAGTGGTCTATAAGGAATTCACAGCTGGCCCCACTGAAATTTCTTGTATGATCTTAGTTTTTTCTCTCTTCTTTATAATAAAAGTCAATTCTGATTCCATGAACATCATGCTTTTTACATGCTGTTTTCTTTTTCTAAAAAATACTGCTTAACTGGTTTCTAAAAGCCCTGTTAAAGCCCTAACTTTATGTATGACTGCATATATGTTGTGATTCTATACAACGTACAACTAGAGAATTGATATGTTATCCTCTATCTATGTACAATGAATCAAATTGCACTCTGTTATCATGTAAGCCTAAATAGAACAAATAAATAAATTAAATATGAAAAAAAAATACCACTCCATGCATCACTATCAACAGGCAGGAACAAAACAACAATAGTTTCAGGGCATAATTACATACATCCTTCCTTTTCACTGACAAGTTATTTGCATACAGTTACACAATAATATATTTGACAATTAATTAATTCCTTAGATAGGTTGCCTCCATTAGTGGCTAAAGAAACGACATAATAATTAAAAGCATAAGATTTTTCTGGTGATAGCAGACTTTTCTACATATCCAAGTACCATAGATAATTAAATCATATTCTGAGGGTCTTTCCATATGTGCAAAATGATAGTATAATCAAATTCATATGTTTAATGTTAGGAAAAGCAATACATGTCTGATGTTATCATCAAATGCCTGTTGCTGGATTTTTCCCTTCTGAAGAATAAGAAATGTATTTTATTATTTTATGTGTGTGTTTTGACACATTTCTTGGCACATATAAGGTAGAAAATAAATGCTGGATGCAGAATGAGAAACAGTACAATATTATTCTGTTCTGACTTCCTTCCATTACTAAATGCTGGACACCCTACATCCTGGATGTTTACTATTTGGACTCCTTTAACCTGTTTGATTTTATGTTATGCTGAGTTGAGTTTCATGACATCTCACACTGTGAATGAGGCAAGGTTTATGCCAAGATGTACAATGTCAAAACACTGTTGCTCTTTTCAATTCCAATATTACTCTAGCTTTTCTGACCTGAATTTCAAACAAGCTTCAGAAAAGAAAATATCTAAAGAGCTCAGATACTCCCAATCCTTCTGCAAATAGCTTTTGTATTTTTTAATACCTGGGGTGAAGAGAGTGCAAATCTTTTAGAAAATTGTATGCACTTTTGCAGCAGCTTGGGAAAACATTTTGGTGGAGCCCACATCCTAGAATGTAAAAGTAAACACATAAAACAATCACTTCAGGCCACTAGAATGTGTACCACTCGGAAAGCTAACTTGCTACCACTGAGAATTTTTAAATTAGATTTATAAATAAGAAACAAATGCAACTGGTATAGTTTATACACTGAGTTTCCATCCAGACAGTAAGTGATATCAACATGTCATTCACCTACCTTCATTCTAAACCTCTTCTTTCTTCCAACCTGAAAAATCTTAGTATTAAACATTGTTTCCTCACTTACTTCAGCTTCTAATTGAGTTACCTTAGAGAATTATTATATATTTAGGAAATTTCAGTTAACTAAAGGCAATGGCAAATCAGAAACACCATGTTATTAACAATATTTAGAATACTTAGCTATAAAATATGTATGTAAGATATACATTTGAATCTTTAAAAAGTATCTGTGTGTTCATGTTGTGATATATATGTGGATTTATATACATATATGTGAATATATATACATATATATAGCATAATAGAAAGTCTTGATTTGAGAACTTTAAATTAACTACTGACATCTTTAATATGTTGATGTTTATAATTTGTAGCATAGTGTATTAATATTTTTGTTTCAAGTAGAGATGTGTTTTAGAAATACTAATGTGAGATTCTATATTTAGCAACTCTCTAATCACTGTCCATCTGGTGCTGATGCATTAAGATATTCATCTAGTCCAAAGCAGTTCATTACTTTGAAATATCTATTGTGATATTTACAGAAAGGATTAAATATGATATCACTCCAATCATTACACATTTAAGCACCTTTTGTCAAAAAAGACAACAAATACCTAGCCTGTTTTAGAAAATGCTTATCTTTAACCAAATTTACTTGTGAGTGTGCTCTGATTTTTATTTTAACTGCTTTAGTGTTTCTCTTTAAAGTTTTGGGATGAAAATGAAGACAAGAAACATAACTGAAAAATGTATTCTTGCTCTTATTTTCTTGTTATCTTTTCCTTCCCTCATCTCTCCTTCTTCACTGACTCCTCCTCCTCCCCCGTACCCCCTCTATACCTTCCTCTTTATTTATGGGGAAATATGTTGTAATGATTTCCAGCCACTGATATCAATCTGCCTCAGTTTGAATCTTACTTCTTCCAGCTTCTGTGTGACTTTTTGCCTCAATGTCATTATTTTTCATAATTTGCAATTCAGGATATTAATAGTGTGTACTCCATCTGGGACCTGAGATCACATGTTTACTGAGTAGAGAAAAAACCTTTCTCCTGGGACGTGTGTGCATAGCACACTGTATTTTATTAAGATGACTGAAATTATCTCTATTTTTTCCCATATAATCTAGGATTTATCACTAATTTAAGAGAAGTTAAGACTGGTCACTTAGTGATTGTGCATAAGGTAAAAAGATATATGTAGATTTGGATCATAAAACAACATAAAATTATATAAAATAAAAAAGTAAACAAAATACTATGTCAGATCTCAACAATTTGTAGTCCTTTAAGTCCTGAATGTTAATAATACTTTTGTCACAAATTATCAGTGTGATAAACTTTTACTTAGTATCTGCTTCTCAATTACTTCAACTCTAAAATGAACCCAAATTTTCAAATTTCTGTTTGAATTTTACTTATTCATTAGGTTTCTCCCATCTTTTTTTATACCACAAAGTAATTCCCTCCGTGATATTCTCCCATGGGCAAAATATTTTTTAAAAAATCTTGCTGGATATACAATGATCAAAATGAATATATTGCACTATTTTCTGTTCAATCCATTTGAAATCTACACATGTACTGGTTTCATAAATTTCCAATATATGGATTGTAAGGTTGCTTGTGTCTTTTGTTCTTTCATTTCCCAGCCTGACTCATTGTTTCATTAATCTCACCTGGAACAATGTGCTTGTCACTTACATATAGGTACTGCTTTTCTCAGCATGTGGCATGCTTGATTCTGAATCTCCTAAGATAGGACTTTGGTTTCTTCTTAACCTAGTTCTCCTAGATTTTCCAGGTAATAGATTCTTGTAGTTTCTAACCATCTCAATTTCTTTTCCCACTGATCCCAGATATGCATCATCAGTTCTGTGACTCCTGTCATGGACTCCAGCCCTCCATCATATGTTATTTCCATTGTAAACTGTAGAGTTGCTAAGCAGATGTCAAAATTTCTTCTTATTTCTCATCCTTTTTGGTGATTTAGGACAGAGTCAGAATGCTCTGAAATTCAGTGAAAAGTGGTGACAGGTTAATCCAGATACTTTAGGTATGCATCCAGAATGCGCCAATCAGGTTTGATGGCCTTATAGAAACAGAATTATAGTATCATATGCTTTTTGAATTATTTATCTGTGATACTGTCAACTTTTCACATTTTGTATAAATGCAGGAATGTATGTGAACAGGCTCTTTGCAGAAAATTCATTTTACACTTTTTACAGCAGAATTCTTCCAATTCTTTTAAAGCTTACATGAAACTTGTATATATACTTACAAATGCGTGGCTCAAGGTTAGCCTTATTATTTACCAGTTTTCTAAATAATTGAGATGCAAGAAGGAAAGATAAAAGTTCGTAATTTCAAAGCATGGTAGAGTAAATATGGTAAAGATTTGGAGTATAAAGAGAATGCACTTTCATTGTTTCCACATTTTTAAGTTCAATCACTTGTTATTTTGTGTAATTACCAGTATTCCAATATTTAATAAAGAGAAAAACATCTCTATGAAAAGTTATTATCAAAATTAAGTAAGAATATGTGTTAGCCTAGCATGGTGGCACAGAGTCCAGGCAGCTCAAGAGGCAGGAAGTTGCAAGGTCGAAGCCAGTCAGCAACTTAGTGAGACTCTAAACAACTTAGTGGAACCTTATCTCAAAATAAAACATAAAAAGGGCCAGGAATGTGGTTTAATGGTAAAATGTCCCTGGGTTTAATGCCCTGTCCAAAAAATTGTGTAGTTACACCTTACAAATAGACTCTCATGTACTTCTTGATTTTTTCACTCAGAACTTAATTTTTCTATTCTGTTCAACAGGCATAAGATGCACAGAGATGTACCAGAAAAAAACCCAGAACTTGCCTATGATGCCCTTACAAGAATCTCTAAAAAATGAAATGATCTCTGCTTAATGAAAAGTAGCCCACTTTTCTTATATAGCAGATTTTTAAGTCACTTCATATATACCAAGTGATGTGAATTAAAACAAAGTTAGTTTGATATACAGCTCCTGTCAATACCAAGTATGTCTGTGTATATATATATATACATATATGTAAAATATATGTATATATATATATATATATTTAACTTTACAAAGTTCTAAATAGATTTGTTAATTGAAATTTCCTTGTAAAGATGCTACTTTACATTTCTGTGAAATAGACAACTAACAGAATAAAATTAAGCCTGGGCTGCCACCAAAATACCCACATATAAAATAGTATGCAAATGAGAAATTCTATCCATATGCTTTTCATAGTAGTCACAAAGTATTTTCTAAATATATTTGTAAAGAATAATATTTGGAGAGGGAAAACAATTATGAAATGTCAATCCTAGGCTGTCAAATCATTCCATAATAAATTTTATGCGCTAATTTTGTAACTTTTCAGTCCTTCAGGAATGTTACTATTAAATCTCAGAAATGAGAAATGTTAGAATATAGTTATTTCAGTAACATCTAGCCAAAATGAAATAAATCTATAATAATGAAACCAAAATGTTAACATTGGAAGGAATATTTGAAAGCTCTTCAGTTTATAGTTGACAAAACTGAAATTCAGATAGATGTAGTATCTTACCTAAGGTTATACAGCGAGGAAATTTTGTATTATTCTTTCTATTATTTATTTCTTTTCTCAGTAATACCTGAAGATTTTAAAGATTTTTAAATTTTTAAGAAATAATAATTACAAAATCAAAAATATGTTTATGCTGTGTTTTAGACAGCTTTTTCACTACTGTGATTAAAAGACCGGACAAAAACAATTTTAGAGGAGAAAAAGTTCATTTGGGAGCTCAGGTTTTCAGAGATCTCAGTCCACAGATAGCTGGCTCCATTCTTCTAGTCTCAAGTGAGATTGAACATCATGGCAGAAGAGTGTGGCAGAGGGAGGAGGCCCAGGACATCACACCAGGAAGCAGAGAGAAATTAAACTCAGCTCAACAAATATACATTCTAAAGGCATGTCCCCAACAACCCAACTCCTCCAGCCACAAACTACCTGCCTATAGTTACCACTCAGTTAAATCTCTATCAGGGGTCTAATTCAATGATTAATTTAAGGTTTCATAAACCAATCATTTAATCTCTAAACATTCTTGCATTGTCTCATACCTGTGCTTTTAAGGGAACCTAATATCTAAAGCATAACACACTATAAAATCATTAAAAACATTATAAGAAGAATTATTTAGTTTGAAATATTTTAAAGACATGATATCAAGATATATTGATTATTTTTGTAGGTATTTGTAGCTGTTTATTTTAAAGTCAACCTAGCTAGGATCATTGGCCTATGCCTATAGGTTCCAGCTACTCAGAAGGCTGAGGCAGGAGGACCAACTGAACCCAGGAGTTGAAGACCAGCCCAAAAAACAGAGTGATATCACCTCAATAAATAAATGAATGGAGAAGGTGGAGGGAGAGGGGAAGTCAACCTAGAATTAAGCAGGCATTAACCAAATAGTGATGATAACATGGCTCATGGAAAGCCAGGAGAGAAAGCATACACACGCTCCCACAGATGCAAACACATACACCTGCCCACACTACTTTGAAATGGCCTACAAAACATGGAGGAAATAAATAATACATGTGGAAATATATGTGTGAATCATGTATGGAGGTTAATTTGCAATGATGTTCTCCACAAATAAGAACTACAATCTTCATAATGATTTGTTCTGCATGTGTTTAAAGTGTGTATGTCCTCCTTCAGGAAAGATTGAAGAATGCATGTTTTCACTGTCTTTCCAAATTAGACGGCTCTATTGCTATAATTTGGATGTCACACAAAGGCCCATGTTGGCACTATATAAGAGGTGTGGCCTTGTGAGACACATTAGTGACATGGCCTTGAAGGGATAGAAGGCCCTGGCCTCTTCCTCTTTGCTCCCTGACTTGTGATGTAAGTGTTTTTGCTCTGCCATGTCTTCCCAGTACAATGTGGTGCCTTGCCACAGGTCCAACGCAAAGGGGCTAACCAATCATGAATTGGAAACTCCAAAGCTGCGAACCAAAATAAGTTTTTTCTCTTTATAAATTGATTATAATTTTATAGTGAAAATTATTTGTAGTAAAGGGAAGCTGATGAACACAACCTTTGTAAAAAGATACACATAAACCCGAACTACATTCCTCCATTGTCTTTTACTACACTGTGTTTTCCATTTACTGTATGTCCACTCTGTTAGTATTTTACATACCTATTACGTTTCAAACTGCTTTCTATTTCTACTACTATGTTTACTTTGGCAGCAATATATTTCTAGTTCATCTTTTCCTCACAAAAATTGACTCTGGTTTAGCAAACACAAAAAAAAGTTTGAACAGAAATTGAATTGTTTTAAAAATATGCATGAGAGCTTCACAATTAGGCTTCAGACAAAGCTTCCAGCAACAAGTCCTCAAACTATAACCCAGAGCTAGAATAAGAGGAAGCAGCTGCCACTTCTTGCAGGTGGAGAAAGTTGTGCTTTGTTCTAACTCCACTTCTGTTTTGAAGATGTGAAGTATTAGGTGTGTGCTTCTGTGGCTAGAGTTACTATTCTTGCAGTAAGAAAGGGAAAGCTCCCTACCCTGTCCTCCTCTTGTATCATAGCTCCTGACTCAGTCTGTCTTAGGACCCCATCATTTTCCCTAACTCTATCGGGCTCTGGCAAGGAGTACAGATTTCTCAGCATAAGCAAGTCTATGACCTTCAACAAGATTCATGGGATAAGAAACTTCCCAAATAGGCTGTCAATTATGAGTAACCACACTAAACAAAAATGTTCACCTCATATGCTATCGATTACTATTTTCAATTTTTCATGAATGATAATATTTTATAATTTTGTTATTCTTAAAATAGACAAAATTAAAAAACATTAACAAATGTCCTAATACCAACCTACAGGATAATCTTCTACACAATCTAATTGTATGGCAAACTTGTCACTACTTTTTAAATGACATAAAACGAGAAAGATACTATTAAATTCCTGCCTGGAAAGTTTATTGTCTTTTTCTATTACCCTCTTAATAATGTGGATATGTATTATTGTCATGTAGGATTATCTAATTTCAGTACAGATGCATACAGCAAGAACAATATTGCTTGGCATGTGCATAAACTTTAAATAGTAACAAGTTGAATATATTATTATTATGAATATTTTTTTCAACACCATTTTTCAATTTTCCTCAGCATATATGTAGGTCTGTTTCCTTATTTTTACTGACTACAAGCAGTTATGTTTGCATCCCACTGATGCATGCTGATTAGTTCCAATTTATTTGCTATTATGTACTATATCCTGTGCATAATTTCTTGTCTTCTAACACAGTATAAATTTTCCCAAAGACCGACATCTGGAGTAGAATTAGTAATGCATAGGATGTACTTATGCTAACTTCTTAATACCCTCCTTCTTTCCTTCTATGTAATAACACCCTGATTTTTAATCCATGTAGCAGTGTGGCCATCCAGGGATATGCTTCTTAGTCTGTCTTTTTTTTTTTTTTTTTGGTACAGAGGATTAAACTCAGGGGCACATGACCACTGAGGCACTTCCCTAGCCCTATTTTGTGTTTTATGTTGAGACAGGGTCTCACTGAGTTGCTTAGCACCTCACCAACGTAGCTCAGGCTGGCTTTGAACTCTTGATTCTCCTATCTCAGTCTCCCAAAGTGCTGGGATTACCGCGCCCGGATTCTTAGTCTGTCTTATACATAAGAATTGCCAGCAAAACACAAATAGAGCTTTTTGGACAGAACTTTTGGAAAATGGCCAGAACAGGATAGTGGTTAAGGGGATGGGTTTGGAATCAGACAGTAGGGATATAATTTTAGTCTGTGACACTCTTGTCACTTTTGGACCTTGAAAAGTTATACTACTTTGTATTTTATTTTTCTTATTTCTGCTATGTGTATAATAATAGCACAAGATCATCATCAATTGAAAAATGTTAATAAAATTGTATATGTAGAACATACTTAACAATTCCTGGCACTTGGCAAGCATGACGGAAGTGTAGGATTTATTTATTTATTTATTATTGGTCTTTTTGGCTTCTCTTTTCCTGTTAGCTTTCAGTATGGATGTGATTAAATAAATGGTTTTATTAATATTGTCATTATTTTATTGACTGCCTTTAGGAGGAGGTGAAGGCAACAAGATCCTAATATGCACTTTAAATATTCATTATGACTGTGCTTTACATTTTACTAAAATATCATCTTATAATTTATTATTTTATCCAAGTAATTGTTGTACAAAGTTTAAAGAGTAAAACAGTGAACACTACCAATGTTTTCATTTCTTAAAAGTAAAATAGCACAGTCCTATATTCGATCATAAACCATGCCCAATTTCATTTCCTCATATTGTTTATTTTTCATTTTTAGATATTATGTATTTTGGTGCTAAATATTGGGCATCATCAAATTGGGTAGAATACAATAACCATGTATTTGGTCAATATACATCTAGATATTGAGAATAGATACAGTTTAGATGAGGTCATTCTAAAATTTGAAGGCTTTTAGTAAAGCAGATTATTTTCTCTAGTTTGGGAAAGATTTACCCAGTTATTTTAAGGCATTAGCAGAAAAAGATTGGTGGATCCATGAAAGAAAGAATTCTGCCAAAAAGTTGCTTTTGAACTTGAACTTCACTATTTCCCGGTGCCTTCTGCCTACTGTTCTGTCCTGTGGATTTTGGACTTACTAACCCTCCGAAATAAGTGAGCCGACTCAAGATAAATTCTCTCTGTATTTGTCAATCTGTCTACCTACCTACCTACCTACCTACACACCTACCTATGTACCATTTATTTACATACCTGTTAGTTCTATTTCTTTGGATACTCAGATAATAGATAGATAGATAGATAGATAGATAGATAGATAGATAGATAACATGGCTTTCAAATTTGGAAAATAAAGTTGTAGTCTTTTTACTGTCTTTTTTAAAGAAATAATTTACTTTCCTCATTCTCATAACATAGTTATAACAATTTTATTTAAATCTATATTTTTATGAAAGCATTTTTAGGACTAGATTTTTATTGTTTTCAGCTATATATATTTATCCTAGTGTTAATCATGGCATCAATTTTCTCAATTTTCCATCAATATTAGGACATGACTCCCAGTATTTTCTTCTATCATTGCCACTGGAAACTGGATATAGTTACTACTGACTCTCATCATTCACAGAATGTTATACTCATTTTTCTTCTTCTCTAAACCTCTGATTTACACATCTAGGTTTAGGATGGATGCCTCTGGTTGATTGAGTCTAAGTCATGTGTTTATATTATTGTAGATGAGAGACAAAATGAAACAAAGAACACATATTCAAACAAAAATGAAAATTCTCAATCTGATATCCAACTTTAAAAAATTATCAATAGGTAGCTTGAAGTAAAGCAACACCTCTCTGAACTTTGTACTACTTTTTATCAATACTAATTTTATGTTTCTTTCATTCCTTTTTTCTGTTTTTGTCTGTTTGTTTTTGCAGTGCTGAGGATTGAACCCAGGGACTCATGCATGCTAGGCATTCTCTATGCCAATATAAAAGTCTAGCCCCAGATCTTCAAAGCGTTATATATTTTTAATAATCTACAACTTACAAACACCAATCTGAAATCTTCCCTCCCTCCTCATTTGTAAGCAATTCCTTTGGTTTATATCACAAGGAATAGAAAATTTTCACTCATGAAAGTGATGAAATTTGAAACAATTGAAACTTGTGATACACACATTAAAATAAATTCTCATTTCTTCCAAGAATAAGACACTTTCTTTATTCCTGGAATTTATTTTCCTAAATTAAGGTTGTTGATATTTAACTACTACCTTTATTCACTACCTATGTGTTCGAGAAATCTGTGATTAACAGATGCTTTAACAAACATAGATGGGAGCCTTATGGATGGTCTCACATTGTGGAATCTAGTATAATCTCAGTAGGAACTTCCAAATTCAATAAATTTTGGAAATTATTAATTACTCTTTCCTCATTACTTTCCTTTTTACATATTATGCCCCCTTCATACCTAAATAGCATTTAAGATGAAGCTTTGAAAATCTCCTGACAGAAGGTATTACTTAGGTCTATCTTATTAAGTTGCAAATTTTTTTACTGTAGCTTATATAAAATATTGATAATTTTTAAAAGTATGCTTACTGGCAATTAGCTAAGTGAACACTAAAACCAGACTCTGACTTTCACTAGAAATAACAAACTTTGATTATGTACAATGGTCTAACAATCTCTATTCTATAAACCTCTAAGGAAGAATTCAAATTTAATTTCTCAGATTCTTTTCAGTTATTATTCTGTTGATATGGATGAATCTTGATGAATGAATGCAGTTGATTATGAAAACCAAGGAGTTTCCTAATATGAAGCAAGTGTCGGGATGAATTGATTATAGACAAGTAATTTTGACGGCTCAGAAATTGAAGCTCTTTTTACTATTTTGGAAATGAAGTCAATTTCACAGTCATGTGAAATTGAGTCTCCCTCTCACGATAGAAATTATACATGGACATAACTCTATGTAATTGTATCTAGGAAGTTATTGTGCATGTGCAATTATTTTCCTTTGAAAAAGTGTGCATGCTTTTCAAAATAAAACATGTTCTCTTTTGTAGACATGCTTCAAAGATAGAATTGTGTTCAGGAATTGCAGTTTCTTAATCACTAACAAATCTGCTGAAGTAGATTATTGACTTGCAGAGTTAATTCATTTATTCATCTAACAAATATTTTGAACATCAGTTATGAGAACTGCAAAATGCATGTATGGTTAATCTACTGGAATTTAATATTGTATATGAACTATATATTACAGAATACAAATTTGACCAAGATAAAATTTTGAACAGTTGCTGCCTTTTTGAAAATAGACATTTTAATTATTTTTTATGCAAAGAGATATATAGAAATTTATAATAATCTATCATGAAAAGGTATGATGTGCATTTATGTTTATAATCCCCTTAGAAGAGACAATATGTCATATACTGAAGATGTAAATTTAGGTTAAAATATTAGTAGCATGTGGTGATATTATGTCAAGTTTTAAGGTGATAAGGATCATGTATTATAGATGAAAGACAAGTAAAAAAGAATGCTGCCCTATAAGGGAAAGATCTTTGAGGAAAATACTTATATTCACTCAAATATCTCACAATATTACATCAGTACTGCAATTTGTACTGACAACATCTGCTCCTTGTCCTGGCCCAGAGTGTCACAAACTAGGTATAAATTCAAAAATGCAAATGTTATTGCTCCCTTTCAAAGCTAAATTTTTACAATACACCTGAAACCATGAATAAATTCTATAGATTTATATTTTCTTCCCTTTCATACGATCATTAATCCTCTTTATTTGTTTAAAATGTGCTTGACTCTCAATGTGTGTATGCTTTAAATTTCCATTCAGCTAACCTATCACACAGATGAGTGTTTATAATTCTGATAGCAGCAATGATGATGATGATGATACAATGACAATGACGGACTATGATGGCAACAACGATTACATTGATGAGGTTGATGTGGACACCGATGATCACAAGGATGATGATGATTAAAAAGGATTTTTTTTAAAAATATTTTTTAGTTGTAGATGGACACAATGTCTTTATTTTATTGCTTTGTATGTGGTGCTGAGGATCGAACCCAGGGCCTTACCCATGCGAGGCAGGCGCTCTACCACTGAGCTACAATCCCAGCCCCTTAAAAAGGATTTTGATGACGATTATGATGATTATTTTCAACAGCAGTTCCTGATTCTTGTGTTTTCATTATTAATTGGAGGGAAGCTAATGAAGACCAGTAATATTATCAGATAATTTTAGAGTGTTGGTACATCAGAGAAGATACTATCGTAAATAAACTTTATATCCATTCTTTCCATTCCAAGTGCCGTCATTAATTCCTTTACATAATGGTTTGATTGTTCATGCAAAAATGCATATTTGTTACAAATAAGATGCCGAAATACCATTGGAGATAAAGAGAGGTAAAGGTATTACCTACGCGGAACATAAATTTAGTGGAATTTATAGAACCTGGTTCTATGAAACTAAATAAAACTTTGCCAATTTGATAGGTACAATTTATGAAAGTGGCAGGAGGCTGAAACACTTATAAAAGTAGATTTTTGTTAAAATTAATGAGCAAAGGATTAAATAACTTATAAGAGTGAAAAGAGAAATAAAAGAGAAAAAGCACTCCAGAAAAAGAAATTAGAGAAAATACATTTTAAATGTGAAGAATTCAAATCCATTTTTATGTGGATAAGAGCATGTTGAGAAGATGGTTTCAGATATGGCCACACAAGTAGTTAGACCCATTCCAGGCAGAGTCGGGTCCTCTTTGTATTAAGTGAAAGGAAAAATGATGAAAATATATTGTGTTGGAGTAGGTCCTGATAAAATTTGCATTTGAAAAAGTTGTTCTAACTTGACTGCTATCTAAAGAATTAGTTGGAAGAGCATATACTTACTCTATAAGAAGTTAAAAAATTTTTCTAATTACTTAAACTTAGCATGTTTTATAGCCAACTACACTGAAATTCAAGTCAGAGGTGCATGATTACTTTTATAATTAGTAGTAGAGCTAGGACAAACAAGCAAAATTAGATTATTAGCCACAAATATATTATTTCCATGGTACTCTGCTGTATATCTATTAGATAGTCCAGCAAGTTAGATAAACTGTCTGCTCTTGGATTATTCATGTCACATTTTACTTTTGATATTAATATAATCCCCTTATGTCCATCAACTGGTGCCTCCTCTCTCCAATGCCAAAGTGCCATGTTGCTATTTGAACTTTAAAGAAAATTGTACATTCCTAAAGCTTTTCTTGCATATTTCCATGATGAAACAAATTACTAATAAACAGATTATCTTTATAACAAATTGCAAGTTTTCTAAGGATAGTAGCAATAATTTGATAATTATTTGTTAATTAGATAGTAATAATTTCCTCTCACTGACTCTTATTTGATCTTTTGTATGTAATAGGTATGTAAAGAGCAATAATATTTTGAAAATTTTTAAATTCTGTATGAATACATTACTTTTATTACATATGAGTACATTACATTTTATTGCCTATATTACTAAAAACCATTACTTTTATGTAAAACATTTTGTCATTAAAAAAATGGAAGTGACCAGTTTCTCCTACTACTGAGATTTTACATAGCCACCTTTAAAAATCATGGAGAGGAAGGAGACAGTAGATTCAGGACAGAGATTCATTTAATATGGAAGAGAGAAGATTATCACATGAAATAAAATCCTTTTGTGTGTGAGAATAAGTTGTTAATGCGGTCATATATAGTTTGATCATACTGTAATAATAAACATAGCAACAAAATTTAATTTTTCAAAAAGTGAAAATAGAGTTCCATGCCAGAGTTCCTGTCCACCATTAGTACTGCAGGCCAAGGCCCAAGACCATCTTCAGGGATCACTGCAGGAGCCCAGCCAAAGTCAGACAGCAGACTGCTAGCACCCAGTCACAGGGGAACCCAGACCTAGGAGAAGGATTGCTTACAGGGACCCCTGCAGGAGTCCCGGCCTAAATGAGGCCCAACATTGCCCCCTGTTTCATGCTGGAGTTCCTGCTGACCAGCCAAAGGATAGGCCAGGGCCCAGGACAACCTTCAAAAACCACACAGGAAGCCCAGCCAAGGCCACTCCCACTACCATCTTGAGTTACCTCCACTACCACCACCACCATCTTTAGTGGTGGTAGTGTCCATCTGGTGTCACCTGCTAGGGACTGGAAGTGAACTCCAAGGTGAGATACAGGTAATCTCTAGTGTCACTATAAGATTATAGGATAGAAACTGCAATACCTCAGATCTGCATTGCAAGAAAGGAAGATACATAATCAACATGAAAAACCAAGGGAAGAAAATGCTCCAAATAAGCCTAGATACTACAATAATAGAATCCATTGACAGCACACTTGATGAAATGTCAGAGAATTCAGAATGTATGTAATTAAAATGATCAGTGAATTAAAGAACGACTTAAGGGAACAAATATAGGCAAAAAATTGATCACTCCAACAAAGAAATAGGAGAGCAAATAAAGGCAACCATTGATCACTCTAACAAAGAGATAAGAGAGCAAATACAGGTAGCAAAAGATTACTTTAAGAAAGCACTAGAGATTGTGAAAAAAAATCAGAAATTCTTGAAAGGAAGCAAACAATAAACCAAATAAAAAATTCAATAGAAAGCATCACCAGCAGACTAGATTACTTGGAAGACAGAACCTCAGATAATGAAGACAAAATATACAATCTTGAAAATAAAGTTGACTATACAGTGGAGATGGTAAGAAATCATGAACAGAATATACAAGAATTATGGGATAGTATCAAAAGACCAAATCTAAGATTTATCATGATAAAAGATAGAAGGCATAGAATTTCAAACCAAAGGAATGCACAATCTCTTCAATGAAATAATATCAGAAAATTTCCCAAACATGAAAAATGAATTGGAAAATCAAATACAAGAGGCTTATAGGACACCAAACATACGAAACTATAACATCTACACCAAGGCACATTATAATGAAAATGCCCAGGATACAGAATAAGGATAGAATTTTAAAGGCTGCAAGAGACAGGAATTAGATTACATATAAGGGGAGAACAGTTCTGATCTCAGAAGATATTTCTACCCAGACTTAAAAGCCAGGAGATCATGGAACAATATCTACCAAGCTCTGAAAGAAAATGGATGCCATACAAGAATCTTTTATGCAGCAAAATTGAGCTTCAGATTGGATGATGAAATATAAACCCTCCACGATAAACAAAAGTTAAAAAAAATTACAGTAAGAAAGCCTTCACTACACAGCATTCTTGGGAAAATATTCCACGAGGAGGAAATGATAACCAACAATGAAAATATACAAAGAGAGGAACTACACTAAAAAAAAAAGAAGAAAAAAAGTAGGCCAAAGGAGAAACCAAGTCAAGGTGGACACCAAAAGTAAACCAAAATGAATGGGATTACAAATCACATTGCAATAATAACCCTGGATGTGAATGGCCTAAACTTATCAATTAAAAGACGTAGACTGACAGACTGGATGAAAAAAAAAAAAAAAAAGACCCAACAATATGCTGCCTTCAACAGACTCATCTCACTAGAAAAGACATCCACAGACTGAAAATGAAAGAGTCAGAAAAAACATATCACTCACATGGACTGCGTAAACAAGCAGGAGTTTCCATCCTCATATCAGATAAAGTGGACTTCAAATGAAAGTTAGTGAAAAGGGAAAAAGAAGGACATTTGATACTTCTTAAGAGAATCATATATCAACAAGACATAAAAATCATAAATATCTATACCCCTAACAATGGGACATTTATGTATATCAAACAAATACTTCTCAGCTATAAGAATCAAATAGACCAGAGCACAATAATACTTGGTGACTTTAACACAGCTCTCTCACCACAGGATAAATCTTCCAAACAAAACTAAACAAAGAAATCATAGAACTCAATAAAACCATCAATAATTTAGACTTATCAGACATATATAGAGTATTCCATCTATCAACAAGCAAATACACTTTTTTCTCAGCAGCACATGGATCTTTCTCCAAGATAGATCATATGTTATGTCACAAAGCAAGTCTTAGCAAGTACAAAAAAAAAAATAGAAATACTACCCTGCATCCTATCTGACCACAATGGAATAAAATTAGAAATTAATGACATATTAAAAAATGAAAACTACTCCAACACCTCGAAACTAAATAATACACTGTTGAATGACACATGGATAACAGAAAACATCAGGGAAGAGATTAAAAAAATTCTTAGAGGTAAATGAAAACTCCGATACAACATATCAAAATCTCTGGGACAACATGAAGGCAGTGCTAAGAGGAAAGTTCATTGCATTAAGCACATTTATTAAACGAAGAAAAAGTCAACAAATAAATGACCTGACTCTACATCTCAAAGCCCTAGAAAAAGAAAAACAAACCAACACCAAAAGAAGTAGAAGACAGGAAATAATCAAAATAAGGGTTGAAATCAATGAAATTGAAACAAAAGAAAGAATTCAAAAAAAATTGACAAAATAAAAAGCTGGTTCTTTGAAAAATTAACAAATTTCACAAACACTTAGCCATACTAATGAAAAGAAGGAGACAGAAAACACAAATTACTAAAATTTGTGATGAAAATGGAAATATCACAACAGACACTACTGAAATACAGAGAATAATTAGAAACTATTTTGAAAATCTATACTCCAGTAAAGTAGAAAACCATGAAGACACTGAAAATTTCTAGAGGCACATGATCTACCCAAACTGAACCAGGAGGTAATACACAACTTAAACAGATCAATTTCAAGAAAGGAAATAGAAGACACTGTCAAAAGACTACCAACCAAGAAAAGCCCAGGACCAGATGGATTCTCAGTCGAGTTCTATAAGACCTACAAAGAAGAATTAATACCAATACTCCTCAAACTATTTCATGAAATAGAAAATGAGGGAACCCTTCCAAACTCACTCTATGAGGCAAGTATCACCCTGATACCAAAACCAGACAGAGGCACATCAAAGAAAGAAAATTTCAGACCAATATCCCTGATGAACATAGATGGAAAATTTCTCAATAAAATTTTGGCAAATTCCATACACAAACAGATCAAAAAGCTAGTGCACCATGATCAAGTGGGGTTCATTCCAGGGATGTAAGGTTGGTTCAACATATAAAAATCAATTAACATAATTCATCACATCAATAGACTTAAAGATAACAATCATATGATTTTATCAAATTGATGCAGGGAAAGCATTTGACAAAATACAGCACCCTTTCATGTTCAAAACACTAGTAAAAGTAGGGATAGTAGAAACATATCTCAACTTTGTAAAAGCTATGCTAAACCCAAGGGCAACATCATCCTAAATGGAGAAAAATTGGAAATATTCTCTCTAAAAACAGGAACAAGACAAAGATGCTCTCTTTCACCATTGCTCTTCAACATAGTCCTTGAAACACTGGCCAGAGCAATTAGACTGATAAAAGAAATTAAAGGGATATAAATAGGAAAAAAAAAAAAAGCCTCAAACTATCATTATTTGCCCACAACATGATTCTATACTTAGAGGATCCAAAAAATCCCACCAGAAAACTTCTAGAATTAATAAATGAATTCAGCAAAGTATCAGGATAAAAAATCAACACCCATAAATCAATTGCATTTCTATACATCAGTGATGAAATCTCTGAATGAGAAATTAGGAAAACTATACTATTCACAATAGCCTCAAAAAATAAAATACTTGGGAATCAATTTAACAAAAGAGGTGAAAGATCTCTACAAGGAAAACTACAGGACACTAAAGAATGAAATTGTACAAGACCTTAGAAGATGAAAAAATCTTTCATGCTCTTGGACAGGCAGAATCAATATTGTCAAAATGGTCATACTACCCAAAGTGCTATATAAATTCAATGCAATTCCAATTAAAATCCCAACATCATGTCTTATAGAAATAGAAAAGGCAATCATGAAATTCATTTGGAAGAATAAGAGACAAAGAATAGCTAAAGCAGTCCTTAGCAAGGACAGTGAAGCAAGTATCATCACAATACTAGACCTTAAACTATACTACAAAGCTATACTAACAAAAACTGCATGGTACTGGCACCAAAATAGACATGTAGACCAATGTGCAGAATAGAAGACACAGAGACAAACCCACTTAAATACAGTTATCTTATACTAGACAAAGGTGCCAAACATGTACATTGGAGGAAAGATATTCTCTTCAACAAATGGTGCTGGGAACACTGGAAATCCATATGCAGCAAAATGAAACTAAACCCATATTACTCACCATGCACATAATTCAACTCAAAGTAGATGAAGGACCTGGGAATTAGACCAGAGATCCTACATCTAACAGAAGAAAAAGTAGGCCCAAATTTTAATCACGTCGGATTAAGACCTTACTTACTTAGCAAGACTCCTATAGCACAAGAAGTAAAATCAAGAATCAATAAATAGGATAGATTCAAACTAAAAAGCTTCTTCTCAGCAAAAGAAACAACAAATGAAGTAAACAGAGAGCCCACATTCTGGGAACAAATTTTTGCCACATGCACATCAGATAGAGCACTAATCTCCAGGACATATAAAGAACTCAAAAATCTTAACAGCAAAAAACCAAACAACTCAATCAATAAATGGGCTAAGGAGTTGAACAGATACCTCTCAGAAGAAGATATACAATCGATCAACAGACATATGAAAACATATCTAGCAATCAGAGAAATGCAAATCAAACTAATCTAAGATTTCATCTCATGCCAGTCAGAATGGCAATTATCAAGAATACAAACAACAGTAAGTGTTGGCGAGGTTGTGGGGGAAGAGGCACGTGCATAAATTGCTGGTGGGACTGCAAATTGGTATAACCAATCTGGAAAGCAGTATGGAGATTCCTTAGAAAACTTGGAATGGAACCACCATTTGACCCAGCTATCGCACTCCTTGGTCTATACCCAAGACTTAAAAACATCATACTGCAGTGAGGCAGCCACATCAATGTCCATAGCAGCACAATTCACAATAGCTAAACTGTGAAAGCAAAGTAGATGCCCTTCAATAGATGAATAGATAAAGAAACTGTGGTATATATCCACAATGGAATATTACCCAGGAATAAGAGAATAAAATTATGGCATTTGCAGGTAAATGGATGGAATTGGAGAATATAATGTTCAGCAAAATAAGCCAATCCCAACAAATGAAATGCCAACTGTTCTGTCTAATAAGTGGATGCTGATCCACAATGGGGGAGGGAACACAGGAAGAATGGGAGAATTTTGGTCAAAGAGGAGGAAGAAGGGAGGGGGATTGGGGACAGTAAAGATGGTGGAATAAGATGGACATCATAGCCCTAGCGTCCTGTATGACTGCATATATGATGTGATTCTGTATCACGTACAACCAGAGAAATGAAAAGTTGTGCTCCATCTGTGTACAATGAATCAAAATGCATTCTGCTATCATGCATACCTAAGTAGAATACATAAATAAATAAATAAATAAATAAATAGTGAAAATATTTTAAAAATGTAAATACAGTAATATTGTATTTTTTCAAAAAAACGTTCAATGAGTTACCATTGAGCCTAGAATAAAGTCCAGATTTCTTATTAGGTATCATAGGTCCTACGTGAGGGAGCCATGCCTGGTTTCCCATCCTATTCTCTTAGGCTCTACCTTAGATCACTCATTCAGCTAACAGATTTTTTTTTTCAAGCTCTGCCTACAGCCTTGGCACTTACTCTTTCCCCTCTAAAATTTTATTTCCCACAGAGTCCAAAGTGTTGTCATTTGATCCTGAGCTGAACTATGAGCTGCTTAAAGGGCCTCTCTGGGCATTTCACCATTTCCAGTCACCTTCTAAACACATCATACTATTGTCATATTTCCTACGACTCTTATTACTTAAAATTATGATTTTTATGCATTTTCTAATTTTCTCTCTTCCATAAGTTCCATAAAGACAGAAAATGTCTGTTTCACTATTTCACCTTCATAGTATAGAATATAACCTGTCAGCAAGTACCAATAAATATTTGTTAGATAAAGAAATGATGAAGTGACAGAAGAAATCACAACTTTCTTAGACTTCCTTTATAGCAGGACGTCAAAGCAGCCTCAGGCACACAGGATTGCAGGTCTTTCTTTTATTGACAAAATTCATAATGTTGATATTACTTTTCAGTTTTTCATTAGATATGTTTAGAGAGAGAATTATGGGATTTTATGGCTTTGTCAGATAAAGAAAATATTAAATGGCTTAGAATAATAACTGACTTTTTCCCTGATGGGAGTTAAATTTCTATCAATATACTTCCGACAAAACTATTTATCAATCTATTCTTTTACAGAACTGTGAAAGGCAGTTATTTTTTAAAAAGAAAGTTTGGATACTTTAAGTGTAAGAGAAGAAAGATTGAGAGAGTGAACATTGACAGAATAATTTGAATTACCTGCTGTACTGGATTATGTTAATAAACAAGCTATAGCAGTTGCAACTGTTTGAAAATAAAAGAGCTTCATAAAAATTTTCAGGTACCAAATGAGTTGTGAGAGTCTATTCATCCTATTGGCATTACATAGACTTTTAAGTGAACCCAGTGGCTTTCCAGATGTACATCCAACAGACACCAAGAAATAATTCTACATTGAGCTTGGTTGGTTATCCTGACAAGAGCAAATGTTTTTATATATCCCAGTTACTATTTCAAGCATACATGTGTGTGCATGTGTGTGTGTATGTAAATTTAATATATATATATATGAATTTAATATTCATGATAATCCTCCACAATAACTCTTTCCTCCATTAATGGATTAGGATAAGTGGCCTGCCCAATACAATTCTCAGAGCCTGATTTTGAACCCAGGTAGTCTAACAACACACCAACCCTCTTGACCAATGTACTACAATTTTTATACAATTCTCTTCTGTCTGAAAGTCAAATTATGTGTGTATAGATTCAAGTCAATTGTAGCTGATAGAACTGAGGAATTCTGTCAGAAAGTCAGAACATTAGGAACCAGAGAACTAAGGAAAATTACATAAACTTTTAAATGATTCAAAGAACTTTAATTGAATTTTAAAGGGATAGATTTTGGCTGCTTTCTCTTGAACTAATTTTGCCCACCATAATTTAGACTTGAAAACATATTTGTCAAGTTTTCCAAAAGAGGGTTAATGACTTTACAATAGCTAATGAACTCTGCTGTACCTGTTCTTTTAGGTAAGTAAGTGCTTCACGCATGAAAGACAGGACTCTGTTCTAAACACATTTATTACTTTGGCACTTATTAAAATGCTAATGCAGTTATTAATATTGCCAAAATGCCTAGCTCTCTTTGAATATAGTTTTCTTCTTTTTACAGTGAGGTATAGAATTCATCAATGTATTTGTCTCCTCAGTATTATCTTCTGTGGGAAATTTTTCAAACCCTATTTTTGAAGTTCTGTGGTTCTTGTAAGACTCTTCTCTCCTTCCCTCTCCTTTTCTCTCCCATTCTGGGAATTTTTTTTTTTTATTTAAATGCATTTCAAGTCATAGTACATCAACAGAGCTCAGTTTTTCCATTTCTCTGGTTGCAAATCATAAAGAGTCATACTATTTGTGTCTTCATACATGCACCAGGGGTAGTAACGACCCATTCGATCAATCATCATTACTATTCCCATTTCCCTTTCCTTCCTCCCCCCTCCC
>CM053399.1:22905538-23189762 GCA_028644305.1 Xerus rutilus | reverse complement strand
AGCCTCTTCAACAAATGGTGCTGGGAAAACTGGAAATCCATTTGCAGAAAAATGAAGCTTAACCTCTATCTCTCACCATGCACAAAACTCAACTCAAAGTGGGTCAAGGACTTAGGAATCAGACCAGAGACCCTGCGTCTAATTGAGGAGAAAGTAGGCCCAAACCTCTATCACGTTGGATTAGGCCCCGAATTCCTTAACAAGACTCCTATAGCACGGGAAATAAAAGCAAGAATCAATAAATGGGATGGACTTAAACTAAAAAGCTTCTTCTCAGCAAAAGAAACCATCAATGAGGTGAACAGAGAACCTACACTCTGGGAGCAAATTTTTGCCATTCTGGGAATTTTAATCTTTAGGGATTTGCCCTGGGCAAGAGAAAACCAGAAAGAAGTGTTTTGTAGCAGTGTGGAAGCGCAAGTAGGTGACTAGCCTCTGCTGCTAGGGTCCCTGCTGTTGTCCTATCCCCAGTCTGTTGCAAGGACTGGGTCTTTCCTCCAAAAGCAAGATATGCATGATACCCTTCCTCAAAGTCATTATATTTATTCTTAAATCATGGGAGTTTCTTTCTGCTACTTACCACCAGGGAACCTAAATTATACTGGGAAATAATTTTTTTTTTTTTTGTTACTAGGGATTGAGTTCAGGGGCACTCAATCACGGAGTCACACTCTCAGCCCTATTTTGTATCTTATTTAGAGACAAGGTCTCACTGAGTTGCTTAGTGCCTCTGTTGCGGAGGCTGGCTTTTAACTTGTGATTCTCTTATCTGTGCCTCCCAAGCAGCTGGGATTACATATGTGCACCACCGTGCACAGCTGGGAAATAATCCTTATCCTAACCATTTTCAGAATTATTAGTCTCAGTCATGAAGTAATGCTTGTGAAAGTATGAACTAGAAAAAGTTGCATAAACAATCCTGAGAAAATCATCTAGATAATTTGTGGGATTCAATGTGAAATGAAATTGTAGGGTCTATGTTGAAAATCAATATCTATTTTATATTTTGACAACAGTGCATTAAATCAAGAGTGGTCTCTTACGCACAAGGCTTTGTGGGACTTAATGGTTTGTGTACTCACAAAGCTGGCCCTCAATGCTATTACACTGACTTAAAATAAGAATATTCCAGCCGGGGGCGGTAGTGCAAGCCTGTAATCCCAGCACTTAGGGAGGCTGAGACAGGAGCATCGCGAGTTCAAAGCCAGCCTCAGCAACAGCGAGGCGCTAAGCAACTCAGTGAGACCCTGTCTCTACATTAAACCACAAAATAGGGCTGGGGATATGGCTCAGTGGTCAAGTGCCCCTGAGTTCAATCTCACAGTACCAAAAAAAAAAAAAAAAGAATATTCCATGGCTGTTTTAAACTTTTTAAAAATAAAGTTTATGGGCTGGAGGTATGGCTCAGCAGTAGAGTGCTCACCTAGCACGCGTGAGGCACTGGGTTCGATCCTTAGCACCACATCAAAACAAATAAAATAAAGGTATTGTGTCCACCTACAACTAATATATATATATATAGATAGATAGATAGATAGATAGATAGATAGATAGATAAAGCTCATGGCTAATCCCTCCATTTCCCTTATTAATTGTAAGCAGAAAGGAAAATTAGAAGAAATACTTTAAGAATTATATGTAGTTTTATAGTAATTAATTGAACTTGGGCTTGCTATAATCAGACTAGAAAAATTAAATGTATATCTTACTAAGGAATGACAAAAAATGTAAATATTCTAATTACCAAACAAAAAACTAATCTACAGTAAAATCTATAAAAACTGTTAGTATGTAAGAATTTTTATCTTACTAAATTTTATCCATTAGGGTGCTTAGATATATTTCATCTACAACTATCAAATATGATCTTTTGTAATAATAATAAAAGTATTTTTAATAATATATGATCCTAAAATCTAAACCTATTATACTAAAAAATGTTTAAAGATTGTGTCATACCTCAAAAAAAAATTTTCAATATTCCTCTTTTCCCTCATTGACAGTAGAAAGAATAAAATGGGAATTTCCTGAAAAACTCAAAATGAACTGCATGCATAAGGCAGTATCAACACTGTTGCTTCTATTATTGTGGTCTAATGCCATTCTTCACATACTGAATGCCAGGATAGGGTCAGTAAGTACAAATATTGTGATATTTAACATTTTTGTTAAGACATTCTAAGTTAAGAGTTAGAGGAAAAAAACTTTTTTGAATGACTTATAAAGACCAGATAGTAAGATATCTTTCCCTGAACAAACATTGTGTTTTGATTATGTGTCATTGTCAACACTGTCTAGGAGTTTTATGCATGTAGTCATTAAGGACCATAAGCAACATTTTGCTCAAAGTACTTTCATAATCTAACTTTAAGGTAATCCCTTGCCTATGGGAATGGATTCAGTAATGTTTATGTACATATTAATTATCTCTAAGATATTACTTTAATAATCAAAATACTTTATCCAGGAGCTTTGAATTCCACGCACAGTGAATGTTTTCTATCACACTTTTATTTGTCATATGTGTTTCTTTGTTCTTGAAACACAGGCTTACACTTTTTAATTTTGGCAAGTAGTTATAAAACAGCATTGCAGGTTCTGATTTTTTATATGGTGAATTAATGCCATTAAATGTTACCATGAAAGAAAGTGAACCAGTATTAATCATACAATCATACTGCTGGAAGGAAACTTCAAAGGTCACATAGTTAATTCTCTTGACTCCAAGTACACTGCCTTGAAATTAACCTAGACAAATAGGTATCTGTCTGAGGATTTAAAGGTCAAATGGCATCATGGATGTATGAACACCTACAGCTAAGTGGAGTATGTGATGATAATTTAGGTAATTCAAATACTTTGTTTGAATCACCTGATTATATGGATATTTCTGCTTTAACTGCAGAGGAGTTAGTAGAAAACAGTGTTTTGGAATCAAAAAGTTAATATTGAAAGGTTTTGTTAAGAATGGAGAATCTACATATAAAATTCCTTGCCTCAGTTGACTACTGTATAACAAACCAACACAAATTTCAAAATGAGAATTTAAAAGAACTAAAAATCACTTATTAATTGATTGTTCATTTGATTACATAGTAGAAATGGAAATTCTCCTCTACTCCAGCAGTGTTGTCTGGGGAAGATTTTAATATCTGTCTCATTTACTACTTTGCCAACTAAATAACTATCAAAATATTTGATTACTTAAGAATAACAATGAGTTATTATTTTCCCCAATTCCATGGGGAGACATGCCTTTGATGGAGAAGTCCTCTGGTAACCTTCAGTTTTACTTTGATGAGATTCAGAGTAATTTCACAAAGTACCTTCAAATCTCTTTGCATTGCCAATATTGAGAAAGAGACCATAGAAGTGTGTTTTTCAAGAATGTCAGCAGAGACCTCCCCTGCTCACATGAGCCTCATGGAAAAGGGTGGAGAGCTGTGTGTCTTGATATTTTTTCCCACTTGCTTTATGCAGCTCATGCTCACAGTGCAAGAAGGAAAGAGAAAGGAGCCAAAGTCAGGCTAGGGATATAGTTGTGATGGGTGCCAAGTGGGTCTCCAGTGAATCTCATCTACGTGCCCTGATCAGAAAAGCTTAACGTGGAATAGGAAGTGAATTTTGGGTGATCTGAAGAGCAAAGCTTCAAAGGACATTCCTGTGGAGATGGAGTGAGCCAAGGAAAGAACCATTAGTCACATCCTGAGGGAAAGAAAATTTCAATAATTGTGCTCTGTGTTTATATAAGCAATGTGTTAAACCCCCAAAGGAAGGATTATTGTAGGGATGGGAAGCGTAGTGAAGAGACTCCTCGAAGCAACAGGAAATAAAGTGCAGGTTTAGGCAAAAGATAAAGAGAAAAATTGTGAGTGATTTAAGCTAATCATATGAAGGCTGTTATATTTTGTTCATACTAAAAATGTATTAGCTTCTTTCTTCACAAAGATACTACTAGGCATAAAATAGAAAAGCCTTTAATTTTGAGGCAATTACTTTTCACATTGTGAAAACTGACAGGCAAACAAATAATTGTGGTTTAATGCTGAGAATAATAAAACATTTAAAATTATAATTATCATCATAGTTCACAACATCTCTTTCCATATATATATATTATATACATGCATAAATTTTAAAACTTAAAAATTATATTTTTTACTAGAAAAGGTTGTACTTCAAATGTAAAAATGTCAGTATAAAAATAAATTTATCTAGTACTAGTGGATTATTGTCTTCTAATAGGGGTAGACTCCCACTTTATTTTTTATTTCTCTGCTTCAGTTGTGACATAGCATCATATCCAGGGAATTTTTCCATCGACAGATTTCTCCTTGAAATTTCCCTGTTCATTTTTTAAATTTCTACACTTACAAGTAGCTTGCCTACAGAAAGCCAACACTTCTTTAGTTCATCATATAATATTTAAAGTGATACTCACATTATGTACTTGAAACTGAAATTCATCTCTTCCAGTTGAAGTTGCCAGTTCAAAAACATATACACAGTGGAGGCTCTAAGCAACTCATTGAGACCCTGTCTCTAAATAAAACACAAAATAGGGCTGGGGATGTGACTCAGTGGTTGAGAACCCCTGAGTTCAATCCCTGGTATCAAAAAAAAAAAAAAAAAAAAGGACACAGTGGAAAGAGTAGGGTAAATTATATACTAATAACAGTATTAGCATACATACTCACCAAGAAATATGCTAATAAATTGACATTATAACTATCTTTAATATTTCTAAAACCTTAACTCAATTTATTTTTTTTAATTTTCATGCATAAAAAGAAAATAGAATTTTGGTGAACTAAAGAAAATGGATCAAAACTAAAACTTTAGTAAGTAACCTATTATTTCTAAAAATTTATACAGTATGTCACAAAAGATTACTTATTTGCCAATTAAATTTTTATAATGTAAAATTGAGAGTAGAAGAAAGGAATTAATGCATCAAAGATAATATTCAACATTCATGAAAAAAATGAACTCTAGAATATTTGGATCTCTAGCAGTAGGCACATAATTTAGGTAAATGAAGAAAAATTTATTCTTCAAAAAGCAAAATTTCCAGTTGAAGGTGATAAGATCTATATAAAATGAAATAATATTTTCCTTCCAGAAATATGAAGTAAGCATACTTTTCCCCATTCATTTTCCTAAGTAGTCTATAGCTGTAACCTAACACAAAGCAATCCTCATTATATTAATGGGAAAAAAGAGGAGGAATGGTAGAAGAATCTCAAGGTGGGAGATGGGGAAGGAGACCAGGTGGGGATCTCAGGACTCAGATAGTGGTAAGGATTTCCCTATGTTTCTTTTTTTTTTTCTCATATAAAGCATACTTGGAGATAAGGAAGTTGGCAACTTAAAAGTACTAATGGATGCAGACCAAATAAAACCCTACCAAATATCCACTCTCTCTTCTTGAAGAGCTAGGGAAATCAAAAAACAACAACAAAACCTTTTAGACCATACCTTTAGACTATGCCAGGCAAATATTATGGGAAATAAATTTTGACTTTATTCTACCAGACAGAAAAGCTGAATGGGTAGTGAAGATATGGAACCATGTCAGGCTTTAACTAGGATCACCAATCCTTCCCTGAAGATGGAGTTAGGGGAAGCCAGGTAAGCTTTCATCCCTGCTTGACATGTACGAAACTTGCCCTGTGTAGGGTCAAGGGAGTTAACTTCTTCCACCTAGCTAGCAGTAACAAATTCCTCCTTCCTCACCTTACCAGGTACTAGAGAAGTCTAGTGGAGAGTCAGCACTTTCACTACCACCCGAATTAAGGAGACAGCAGCAGCAATTACACCAATGGAGAGCACATGGAGAAATGAAATGCCTATCCCAGATCAGAAAGATACATAAATAAATAAAGCCACCTCCACCTTCCTGAATATTATGGACAGCAGAATGGGGAAGCTGGCCTTGTTTCCACCTGAAAATAATGAAATTGAACTTCCCTCCCTTTTCCTGCTCCAGCAGTGTCAAAAATGTCCAGTTACCAGATGATCTTATCATTTCCCTCTCCTTTACCAGATTTGTGACACTGTTTTCTTGTCTCTAGGCCCTTGACTTCACTTTCCTTAGAGCATTTACTAACAACAACAACAACAACAACAAAAACCTCACATTTTCAAATTCTACCTGGGCTCCTTTGAAATGTAAATGTTTTTAAAAGCTATTTGCTCATTTCACAGACTTGAAGATTATATTTCTCAAGATCCTGGGACCGTCCCTTTGAAATGTAATCACCAGGGGACATAACTCCCCTATCCCCTAATTAGGTTTCCTGGTTAGCACTTGTTTCAAGTAGTAAAATTGCCTCCTGTCATGAAGATTCTAGAAAGTCTACTTTGCCTTTGGAAAAGGCCTATTAGTAACCACAGATGGCCTAAGATTCCCTCACCCAGAACTCTTAGTGACTCTACAGCACTTCATGTCCTAGAAGTTGAGTTCAAAACACCCATTTTCTTACTTGTATGGCAATAACCTTATAAAGCCTTTAAGTATTCCTCATCTCTGAAATTTTGGTGCAAGTTTTGCATTGAAACCAGCTAAAACAGTTCCTGTTTCATAACATACTACAAAATACGAAGGTTTTAGACAAAAATCACTACCAAGAACTGAAAGCGAATAAAAAAAAAAAAAACAGCAGCAAGATGACAGAAACGTTAGACTTTTCTATTAAATATTTTAAAGTAACCAAGATAAAAGAAATACTTCAATGAAAAAGTTGGTTATTTATGAAAAGAATAGTTGAGACAAATAGGGAAAAAATGAAATAAAAACTCTCAGCAAAGAAACAGACATATTCAGCAAAGAAATGGAGGAAGGAAAAGAAAAAGGAAATGTAAGAGCTAAAAAATGCAATAACTGAAATAAAATCTTTGTGGTTGGTGTGAAAAATAGAAAGTCCAGTGATCCATAATCAGAATATAGTATTTAGCCTTAAATGTAAAATTGGGATATAAGATCCATTCATAGCCATTTTGAACTTCCAAACCTGTATCCAGTCATAGCCATTTTAACTACATCCATTTCCCTTTTTCCTCCTCAATTTTAAAATTAGCTAGTCACGTTGATTATAACCCCAAGCTCCTTCTGTCAGAGCAAGGGGCAGTGCTGTTTTAGAAATAAAAATAGGCTGACTGCCTGCCCAAGTGTGCTTGCTTGCCAGACTTTGTTGGATAGCACAACCTTCTGCCTTGTGGAGTAACTTCTGAGCACATAACTGATTTCTTGTAGCACCCTGATATTTCTAACAAGCATAGCAAAACTCATGATAAATTTTACAAAAGTAAAGGAGTAATAATTAGTAAGATTCTAATTATTATGTATTAACTCATTAGCTCTCTCAATAGCTATGTGAATCATCTCAGATTCACAAGTGTGGAAATTGCAGACGAGAAATTTATCCCAGTTTTTACAGATAATTTTAGCTAGATCTTAAGTTTTCCATTTAAAAAATGATATAGAATAAAGCCCATTTTTAATTTGTACAAAGGACATTTCAGGCAAACTTATTTTGTTGATTGTCATAATGCAGATTATTTAATAAAAATTCTGGCAGGCAATAACTAAGGTATTCTCATGGTATTTCCTTTGATAAGTCATCTATCTGTAAAGACTATAACTCAGAAAAATAGTGAAAATAAAAAATATATTAAGAGAAAAGCCTCAATAAATCTAAAATGTTGCATTTATTAAGCACAGTCTAGATAGTTGAGAAAAGAAAGCAATATAATACATTTGCATAAGTCTGCTCTAGAATTGAATTAGAATTAGATGTTACATCTTCTCAAGATTCAGGGCAAAAATCACAGATACAGCCAAGATTTTGGAATCAAAATAGATAGCCTATATTATTCAATAAAGGAGACATGATATTAATTACAAGAAACCAGAGATTACGTTTTGCGTATTTGATGAAAATATTTGTAAGGAATTTAGTAGGCAGAACGAGGACAGCTTCATAATTTTTTTCAATTTCCTTTGTCATATCTATTCATGAAGAAATCATTTAAAAATATATTCCATTTTTCCTATAAATTTTTGAAATTACATGTAAAAAGCCATTTTTACTAGATTTATTTTTACCGAAATTCCAAAAGTGTTATCTATATTTTCTTGTTAATTATATCTTCATAAAAACTTATATGTATATATTACTTTAAAATAATGAAAAGCTCTACTCACAAGAGAGAAAAAAAACTTCAGTTAATAGATTTCAATAATAAGAGAAAATTTCCTAAGTTTTTATTTTTCACCTTTGTGGTACACATATATTATTATCAGCATCTGAATATATACATAGACTGACTGACTAGGTATGTGATATAGCTTTGGGTATATAGGTAAACCAATATCTGTAAACACATCTGTGAGTTAGAATAATTTCATTGGACAGTATATTTAGGAGCCTATAGTTAATTGAATTACTCCATAATGTGTTCAAACCTATCTATATAATGGATATGGGCCTCAAAGGCATTAAAATAAAAACAACATTGCCAACTTGTTCTTCATAAATCTTAAGACAATTCTAGTAGAATAAGTATGTGCTCAATAATTTTTGCAAATAAGCAGAGCTATTTGAATAACTGAAGTATATAATTTCATAGCATACATTGTGGTGCAAACATGATCAATCAAATTTTTCAAAATCATTTGCAGTTTAAGTAATTAAATGGAAAGGAAATATGACAGATATGCAAATTTTTTTCTGAGTGACTACTCATTCAATAATTTTCTAATGCCTAATTTACTCTATTTCCAAGGAGATTTGCTTTGATATTTGTCTTATGCTTAAGCATAAGGATTTTATGACAAGGAACAGTATTTCAAGAATAAAATGAAGTTAGATTTAAAATACAATATAAGACATAATAAAACATTTTTATCAATAATAAAATTTTAAGAAAATTATACATTTTCTCTCATGAAAAAAGATCAGATATTTTACACATCACATGAAAATGATTAAAATTTAGTCCATTTGATACATCAGACCAGAAAACACAAGTGAGCTGTCCCACTCATCTTTAATTCAAAATTTCCCTTTTTACCACCATTTCAACAAATGTAAACAATTTTCAGTTTTGCACCAATATGATAAGATATATATCTCTTGGGCACCCAAAGTATCATTTGATATTGAAATAGCTTGGATAGTCTCTGATTTAATCTGTAATTGATTTAAGGTACACTGGTTATGCTTCAACCAGAAAGACAGAGATGAAGTGCATAAAACTTGCTTCCAGCATAAAAATGTACCACCAAAGGTTGTGATTTTTATATTCTAAGATATTTTTCAGGAAATCTTACCTGGATTACCATTAAGTTATACATTATTTCTCAGCACTTTGCAAAAAAATCCTACAAAAGTGGTGAAAGCTATAAAGTCAAAGATCAATTTAACCAAAATTGCCTTGGTTACAGAAAAAAAGGGAATGGTTGAAAGCAGATATAATGTCTTATAGTGTGAAACTACTAATCACCAAACTATTCATTATATTGCTTAAATGAAAATATTTACATAAAACATCAGCCGGGTGCGGTGGCGCACACATGTAATCCCTGCACTTTGGAAGACTGAAACAGGAGAATCTCGAGTTCAAAGCCAGCCTCAGCAACAGTGAGGCACTAAGCAACTCAGTGAGACCCTGTCTCTACATAAAACATAAAAAATAGGGCTGGGGATGTGGCTCAGTGGTTGAGTACCCCTGAGTTCAATCCCCAGTACCAAAAAAAAAAAAAAACAAAGAAAAGAAAATATTTACATAAAACATTGATGAGGCTAAGTTACAATGTGTAATAACTTTTCAGGAACAACATAATGGTTTAGTATATATTTGATAATTTACTTTATAATAATAACACATACTTAACATTATTGTCGCTCCATTCATATTGCATAGTAATAGATAAAAGAAGATTACTAAAGAAAGTTAATTTTTCACTTTAAGTAGGAGAGAAATGACAAAATTTAACATGGAGAGATAGAAAAGTCATTTGTTAAAAACCACATAATGTGTAAGTGATAAACAATAATAAAGTTTTCTTTTTAATTTGAGATGTGTAAAGAGAGTAGTAATTTTTTTAAAATTTGTTTTCATTTTCTTAGAAATAATTCAGGAAGGATCATGTTTATGTAGAGCAAAAATAAGAAAAAATCAATTTCTTAAGACAGCAAATAGAGACATGGAAGAGATATCTACAAAAATATTTTTAACTTCTTTTTTTACCTTTTATAGAACCCCTCAATAGAAATTTCTAAAAGTTTTGTGGTCTCCCTATATAGTTTTCTCTAAGTTTTCCCTTCAACTTTCTTGAGGTTTTTAGTGATTCTTTTCTAACTACATGTACAACCTAATTATGTCTACTTTGGCTCTAGAGATCAGAAAAAATTTTATGTACATAGCACTCTTTTAACATGCTTATATTTAGATTTCATTTCTAATTTAAATTTATTTAAACTTATATAGAAAACATAAATACTGTACATTTTAATGGGGTATCATTTGATGAATCAACATGTGTATACATTATGTTGTGCTAAATCAGGTCATGCATTCGATCCCTTGCCTCAAATACCCCAGACTTTCCCATAGTGAAAATATACAAAATCATTCTTTTCTTTTTGCTTTTTTTGTTGGTATCAGATATTGAACTCAGGGGTACTTGGCCACTGAGCCACATCCCCAGCCCTATTTTGTGTTTTAGTTAGAGACAAGATCACTGAAATGCTTAGTGCCTCCCCATTGCTGAGGCGGTTTTGAACTCACAATTCTCCTGTTTTAGCCTCAGAAAATGCTGGGATTATAGGCATGCGCCAGCATGCCAGGCTGCTTTCTTATTCTTCACATCCTTGTCAGCACTTCTTATCTTTTGTTTGTTTAATAATGACCATCCTTATGAGGGTGAGATGATATCTTATTGTGGTAGGTATTGATTGATGTTTGGTGATGCTGAGCATATTTTCATATTTATGTGGTCATTTGCAAGTCTTTTGAGTATTGCTTATTTAAGTCTATTTTCCATTTTAAATTAAGTAGATTTTAGTTGTTTTCTCTTGCTAAATTAAGTTCTTGGAGTTCCTTACATATTCTGGATATTAAGTCCTTGTCAGAAATATATTTTGAAAATACTGGAGATTGTCTCTTTACTCTTTTTTTCTTCTTCTTCTGAGCAGAAGCTTTATAGCATCTATGAGATCTCCATCAGATCCCACGATTCCATGTACCTATTTTTGTTTTTGTTTCCTGTGCTTTTAGAGTCTTGTCTAAAAATTCCTTGTCCATTCCAGTTTTCTAAAGTGTTTTCTTTTAGTAGGTTCACAGTTTCCTGTCTTACATTTAACCCTTGAATCCATTTTTAATTGATTTTTGTAACTGGTGGAGATACTGGTCTAGATCCAT
This sequence comes from Xerus rutilus, assembly GCA_028644305.1. Classification (NCBI taxonomy): domain Eukaryota; kingdom Metazoa; phylum Chordata; class Mammalia; order Rodentia; family Sciuridae; genus Xerus; species Xerus rutilus. The sequence goes on along the minus strand of CM053399.1, from coordinate 23,178,335 downwards.
TCTTCTACTAGATGTGATTTCTCCATTACAGATTTGCTTTGTGGTTACCATGATGGTTACTTTTGATAATAACAAACTATTTTAAAATGACAATGACTTTGCATGATTGTAATGATAAGGAAGAAAACCTAAAGAAGTGAGAAAATATATTTTATGAAACTCATTTGTACTCCACCCTTCCCCCACTTTGAATTGCTTTTTTCTGTTTTATATCTTTCTATAGTACCAATTTCTTAAGATACTAATGTAGTTATTATTTTAAGATTTTAGTTTTTAGTCTTTGTACTAAAGATATGAGTGACTTACACAGCATATTTAGAATATTAGAGTATTCTGAATTTATGTGCTTTTTTAGCAATGAGTTTTGTAGCTTCTGGTGTTTTCTTCTTAATCAGTAATATTTTATTTCAATTTGAATAATTTCCTTTAACATTTTTATAGGACAAGTATGGTGGGGAATAATTTGGTCAGCGTTTGATTACCTGAGAATGTTTTTCTTTTCTTTATTTCCAAAGGAGAACATGGCTTCATACAATATTCTGGTAGGTCATTTTCTATTTTCAAAACTGAAAATTTTAGACAACATCTTCCTGGACAGTAAGGTGTCTCTTGAAAAGTCTATTGCTGGACGACTTGGGAAATTCTTATGTGTTCTTTTAATTTTTTTCTTGCTGTTTTGAGAATTTTATTTTTATATTTTCCTGTGGATAATTTGAATGTAACATATCTTGAGGTAGACTTGGCTGAGATAATTTGACTAGTGATGTTTGAGCTTATTATCCTGGATATAAGTCTTTACTTAATATCTTTTTTGAAGAAACTTTCTTTCACTTTAGCATTCTCAAGGACCTCTTGAACCCTAATATCCCGAGTTTTTGCTCTTTCGGTGTTGACTTAAATTTCCTCTGGGAATATTCCTCTCATCCTTTCTTGTGTTTTCTTTTTCTTTTCTTTTATTTATTTTTGGGCACCAGTGATTTAACTCAGGGGTGCTTAACGACTGAGTCACATCCTCAGCCCTTTTTAATATTTTATTTAGAGACACGGTCTCGCTGAGGTGTTTAGGGCCTTGCTAAATTACCGAGGTTGTCTTTGTACTTGCAATCCTCCTGCCTCAGCCTCCCATGATGCTGGAATTACAGGCATGTGCTTCTGTGCCCTGCAACTTTCGTCAAATTTTCTACTAGGTGATTTGTTTTCTTCATTGAAACTATAATATTCTTTATGCCCTTGATAAACTACACTTATTTTGGTTATTGACATAATGTATCAAATATCTTCTTCTACAATTTAAACTATTTTTCACTTGATGTACATTAGGTTGTGATTAACCAAATGTCTTAATATTAATGTAATTATATTCCTCACTCTTTTCTGTAATTAGCTTTCATTGCACATTTTTTAAATAAGTAAATTTGTTAATGATTATTTTAATAGTATGTTTATATAATGTCCTCTAAAAGACAATGTATATCTTTTACATTTGTCTTTAATACAGGTGCATTATTTTCTAGAAGCTGCCAGTGTGGAACCATGATCTTGTTTTTCATACAAAAATATTGTGCCATCTTCATTGTACATATATGTATACATGTATATATTTATGCTACACTGTTTAACATTGTTATTTTATAAAAACAGATGAAGTCCTTTTGTTTTGTTGTTTTCTTGCTTTCCTTTCATCAAATGCATTTTACCAAAGTATAACAAATACATAGAAATATTCCTAACATACTCAAATACATAGCAGTGTTTCTAACATAGTCAACTACACATATGTATATGTATATGACTTCATTCTTAAATATGATGTGCATGAGATTTATCCACATTGCTGCAGGTGTTTCATCAAAGAAATATTGCAGCATATTTATTCACTCAACTGTTTATTAATGCTTAGGCCATCTTGAGCTAGGGGCTACTATATGTGATGTTGCCATGAGCTTTCTCAAAATGTGATGTAGTGAACATATGCATGTATTTCTGTTTGGTATTCTTATTCCTTTATGATACCTTTTATTCATTAATTTTTATGATTTTAAATGAAAGACCCCTGCTAACAGATTTTTCCACTTTTTGTTAGACAATTTTGTTGACAATTTTGGCTTATTTTTGAAGAATATTTTTTATCACATAAATAATTCTACATTGTGAGTTGTTTATTATTTTAAGCAACATATTTCTTTGTATACGTATATATATATATATATATTTGTTTAAGAGAAGAGATTTTCTGTTCATATATAACTTACTGTTGATTCCTTAAAGTAACATTTTTTTCTCTGACCTCTTTTAAGAATTTGTTTTGTCTTTACTCAGGTTTACTAAGATGAGTGTAGGTGAAGTTTTCTTTGTATTTATTCCATTCATTATTTAAAGAGATTTTCAATGTCTGGAATGATTTTTTTCATCAGTGTTGAAAAACTCATAGTAATTTTATCTTAATGTACTCCCTTAGCCTCACATTCTTTTCTCATCTTTGTTTCTTCAGATTCCATGTATATTTCTTCTGCATGTTTGTTTAATTTTCCCTCATAATTTAGATATTTTTAAATTTTATGATCAGCCAGGCTATATATCTACCACTCTTCAGTATCTTCTGGATAATGAGTCCTTTAACTAAGTTCTTTATTCCAATAAATATGGCTTTGGGCTATGAAATTCCCACTTGGAACTTTTTTTAAAAGATTATAAATATTTGATTAGATTCTTTAAGATTTTAATATTTACACAATTCATTTCTATTGCATTTTTATTGTTTTGGTGTTTTGGCAGTTTTTCTGTATCTTGGTATGGTTTTTAATTACTGATTAAATTCTGGACATTGTGTATGAAAAGTTATATGGTAAATTTTAGATTCTAAACAGAATTTTGATTGTTCTAATAAGATTTGTGTTTTCTTTTGGCAGGCAAGTTATTCCCCTCCCTTCATTCTGGGTTTGACCTTATTCCAAGCTGGTTTTTAGGCATTGTGAGTGTTAACATTTAGGCATATGTTGTTGGCTTTCAAGAATTCCAAAAGAAATATTTAAATGTTTACCACTTCTTCTGAACAGTACATATTTTTTCATACAAAATTAAGAAAAGATCAAAAGCTCTGTTTAGTTTCTCAGATTTCTAGCCAGTGTGTAACCTCTCAGCTAGTGCTTAAGGATCAGTAAGAAGAAACCTATGCAAAATAGGTAGGGATGAGCTCAATATGCAACCTCTCTCTCCAGGATGGTGCCTTTTAAATCTTTGATGCCTTAACATCCCCCACCAGTAAGTACACATGGATTTCAATCTTAATTTCTTCTAATTGTTCTCAGTGGGAAGCTTTGTCTTATAGAAGTTATTTAACTACATGAAGAAAGAGAAGCTTTCAGTTCTTATTATAATTTTGAGGATCAACTTGTAAAAATTCATGGTAAAATGCTGACAAATATTATTTTGAATTTCTCTGAAACTTTGGATCGATTTGTGAGCAATGACATTGTCATAATATTTGATCCTTGTATTCATCAATATGATATCATTCTCTAATTATTATCTCTTTTACTATATCTGAATAATATTTTACAGTTTTCAACTCTAGATGTCTTAGAGATCTTTGTGATTATTTGGAGCTACTTTATATTCTCAAACAGTGCTTGAATTGTGTTTTCATATAGATTCATTTTCTAGTTTTATGCAATTGACTTTTTCTCATCAATCTTATATAAGTTTTACCTTGTGAAACTCTCTTGTGCTTTTCAAAATTGCCTATAGATTATTTTGACCATATTTATATTATAAAATATTATAAGAAATTGTATTAATTATTTTCAATATATTTGGAATGTGATTTTGTATGCATTTAATCAGAGATATACTCATATAAACATAAATTATATATAATATATTGTCATATTCTATCTACCCATTATCAAAATTCTTGAAAAATCTTTTTCCATCTTACATTCATTTTCCTACCAGCATCTTCATCATTAAATGAACCATTTTTTGAATAATGTTTTACAATGTATAGCATGTTTTCCTCTGCTCAGAACATTTGATGTATAGCAGTTTCTAAATATGTGCATGATACGTACTTGAAAATTTATCCAAAATGCCACAAGCACCTACTCATATGTCTTTAGAACAGTTATTTTCAATAGTCTTGCATACACATTCAATAGTCACATTTGCATATGTATATGTTACCCACAGTATAAGATTACAATGCATTGCTCTTTACAGACTTTATATTGTTGGCTGTTTTAGGTTCACTCTCTGCAAGAGTAGGCAGTGAATACAGTTACCATTCCCTACTTTACCCCCATTCAGTTTCTGTATTATTAACAGTTTGCATCATTAGTGTGATACCATTGTTAAAGGTGATGAGCCAAATTGATACATTATTAGTAACTGAAGTCCATATTTACTCTAAGGTTCACTTTTGTGTTGCACATTCCTGAATTTTGACAAATGTGTAATGACTTGCATCCACCATTACTATACCAATATGCAAAGTTTCACTGACAAAATTTCCCTGTGCACTACTACTTGATTTTTCCTTTCTCTTCCTGAATGCTTGAAAATCACTGATATTTTTATTGTGTACATAGTGTTTTTTCCAAGATGTAATATTGTTGGAATCATAAAATGTGTGGCCTTTTCAAATTGACAATTTACACTAGCAATATGCATTTAAGATTTTTTTCATTTTATGCCTTTTATTCTACTGTCCTTTGATTGCCAAATAAGATTATCTTATTTTGTGTAAATGTAAGTTCTCAACTAGGGGGTAAATACCAAGGAATGGAATTCCTGGATTATATTATAAAAACATAATGTTTGGTAAGAACTTGCCAAATTTTCTTTCAAAATGACTGTACCCTTTTGTATTTACACTTGAAATCAATCAGAGTTCTTGTTGCTTCACATCCTCCTCAAAGTTTGTTGATATAAGTGTTTGAGATGTTAGTTCTTCTAAATGTGCATCATGGCACTTTGTTATTTTAATTTGCAATTCCCTAGAGATGTATCATGTTGAATATGTTTTCATATTTAATTTGCTATATGTGTATCTTCATATCTTTGGCCCAGTTTGGGGTGGTTGGTTGTTTTCTTATTGTTGAGTTTAATTCTTTTTTGCTTGTTTTATACCAATCTTTCTTTATACCAGTCAACAAATCCTTTTTTTTTATAAAACTAATCCTTTTTTAAATACTAGTCCTTTTATAGCAGTCATCAATAAATGATTTAAAAGTATATTCTCATGTTTGTTTTCATTATCTTAAAGAAAATACTATGATGTTTTAATTTCATAAATTAACTTAAAATTATTATTATTTTAAAACAAATATCTATGTTCATTTTTACTTACCATTCTTTATTTCCCTTCAGGAAGTTCCTCTAGGGTTTTGTGTCTTTTTTTATTGAAATGAATTTTTTGTAGTTTGTAGTAAACTATCCAAAGTCTTTCTATCTAATGTTCTTATATTTTAACAGATTAATGTGAAGCCGTCACAAACATGAAGAAACCACTCAATCGTCTGCCCATGTTTCTGAATACAAATGTTTCCAGAAGTTATTGGACAAGTTTTCTGTCTTCCAAATCTCATGTGAGTTCTACTCACTGGTCAATTCGAATCCAGAATCATCTGAGAAAGAAATTCTTTAAAATGTGGTTCTTTATTTCTCTCTAGTCACTCTCAAAATATGTTACAATAGGGTAAGCCATGGAGAGTATTAGGAGACAAGTTTAAAGAGATACGGGACACTAGATTGCATAACTTTCTTTTTGTGGTACTGAGAATTGAATCCAGAGGTGCTTGACCACTGAGCAATATCCTCAGTCCATTTTTAAATTTAATAAATTTATTTTTTTTTTGAGACAGAGACTTACTGTGTTTCTGAGCCCGGCCTTGAACTTGTGATCTTCCTGCCTTATCCTCCTAAGTCTCTGGAATTACAGGCATTCACCACTGTACCCAGTTTCTGCATTTTCTGCATTTTATTTTATTGCTTATTAAGATGGGATATAATTGGAAGATTTTAAGAGTGGAGAGATATCATTGGTATAATAATTTTCCAATCATTTATAAGCAAACAAAGACTTATCTTCACATGCTGAAGAAATGTGATGTCAGGAAACAATTCTAAACCCCAAAGCATTAGAGACTTGTTAACATTTTTGAGGAACTATGTTTAATATTATATATACCATTTAATATATATGTGTGAATTATTTTTTCTCTTCAGGAGAATAATGTATATACTCATATAAAATCAACTCTGTCTTGCTAATCTACTATAATAACTGCTGCTATTAATAATAATGTTATTAATAACAATAACTCAGTTATTATTAATCCCACACATTGGCTAATATTTCCATATATTTCTGCATTGAATTCAATGGACTTATAAAAGGATATCAATAACCAGTATTCCATAGTAGATAATAATCTTGGATGATTACACAAGTGTTCTCATGTGCTCATTTAATTTCAGGAATATAAATATGCCATTCTCATTTTCATAGATTAAGAAATAAAGTGACAAATCCTATAGAAGGTGAATTTAAAACTTAGAACAGGACAAACTAACTCCTGCCTCCTAAGTTATACAAAATTATATTAAATTTTCCTTATGTATGCATTCAACATGCTAAATACAGTACTTTCCCCCTTGAGATCAAGGCTCAGCATTCCATAAAGCATATGAGATTCTTTGAAAAAGCAGGTAAAATACACTAAGCACATTTATGTCCCATCACAGAAAATATCCTACTTTCCATATGTGTTTATAGGAGATAGTGCACATTTAGCTAAAAAGGTTCAGTCTGAAAGCATTTTGCTTCTATATATTTTTTCAGTTTAGTAGTCCATTTATTTAATATTTTTCCTTCTTTATATTTTCCCTCATTTGACTCTACTTTCTGTAAACATTTAAATCGCTTAATATTGTTTAATCTCCATTGAGTTGAACACTAATCAGCACCTAGGAAAGCTTGCAGCGAGATAAGGATACTACAGAGCATGGTATAAAAGGAAATGGAGAGGAGAAGATGGTCACTTCCCTTATCTCCATACTTTAGGTGAAGATCAAAACAGAGTGACTGTGGTTATAAAGTAAAAGTATGTACTTAAAAAGCAACTGAAGAACTCCACCTGTGCAGTAGGCATGCAACCTCTTCCATACAATCCCCTTGCTTGTAGGCGCAGTATACCCCTCCACTGGGTCCTGGCCCAGCACCAATACTAATGAAACTAATAACTCAAACCGTCTGTTGAGTCCTCAAGTTCTTCATCTGGGCTGGGTAAACAGTATTCTGCAGCTTTTGAAGCCCTAAGCATGGACAGCCTCACAACTCAATTAGGCTTCCATTAAATGATTTTCAATTGTTCTTTCCCTGTGGTTCAGATTATTTTCAGGATGACTGACATTTTCTTCTACTATCATCAATCTCCTATTTAAGGCCATTCAGAACTATGTTTTCATTTTCTGTGTCTCATTTTCAGTTCTAAAATTTTACACTATTTAAAAAATAATTTTTGTTTTTCTGAATAATTACTCATCTAATCAAACATTATGGTCATACTTCCCCTTTAATCTGTAAACATGCATTTAAAAGCTAACATTATTTCATGAATCCTCACATTGGATACAGTTGGCTGCTATTTTCTTTGACAGACACAATATAACTTTTTTCTCCTTCCTTTCTTTCTTTCTTTCTTTCTTTTCTTTCTTTCTTTCTTTCTTTCTTTCTTTCTCTTTCTTTCTTTTTCTTTCTTTCTTTCTTTTTTTTCTTTCTTTCTTTCTTTCTTTCTTTCTTTCTCTTTCTTTCTTTCTCTTTCTTTCTTTCTTTTTCTTTCTTTCTTTCTTTCTTTTTCTTTCTCTCTCTCTTTCTTATATTTGTAGCTATTTTTTCAAAACCTTTGAGATATGATTCATGTGTCACATAACTTCCCCATGTAAATCACAAAGTTCAGTGATTTTTGTTTATTCATAGACACATGTACCCATCACCACAGTCAACTTGAGAATATTTTTATTAATTCAAAAGGAACCTATTCCCACTTACTTGTCAGCATCATAACCACCATCATCCTTTAAGGCTTAAGCACCCATTAATCTACTTTATGCTTATATAAATTTTCCTGTTCTGTACATTTCATAACTGTATTTGAATTATACATTTTTTAACTGTAGAACTATTTTATTGGATGAATACATTGTATGATTTCATAATATTTTATTCATTTGTTAGTTGATGAGCATTTGTGTTGTTCAGTTTTAGTAACATTTTATGTCTTTATATTATTTCTTATGGGCTGGGATTGTGGCTCAGTGGTAGAGCACTTGCCTCGCATGCATGAGGCACTGGGTTCGATCTTCAGCGCCACATAAAAATAAACAAAGATATTGTGTCCATCTGCAACTAAAAAAAATATTTAAAAAAAATATATGTTCTCATTTTAAAGTCATATGAAGTAATTATATCTATCTATGGAGTTTAGCATGACATTTCAATATATGCACACAATGTGTGATGATCATTGCAGGATAATGGGCATATCTATAACCTCAGATATATACCATTTATTTGTGCTGTATATTTTCAAAATCCTCTTCCACTAGTTATTTTAAAACATTCAATCTGCTGCCATGAACCATCATTATCCTACCACATTCTAGAACATTAGAAGTTATCCCTCCTATTCACCTGCACCCTTGTGCCCATTAGTCATCCTTTCTCCATTTCTCCCTACCCCACATGCTTCTCAGGCTCTGGTAATCATCATTCTATTATCTACTTCCATAAGATCAATTTTCTTTTATCCAAGTGAGAATATGCAGTATTTATCTTCCTGTGCCTAAAAAATTAAGAAAATTGAAAATATGTTGTTTTTTGGTATTTCTGAAAATTTAATTATCTGAAGCCTTTAATGATATGCTACAGTTGATTACTTTTCTCAGTCTCAGTTCTTGCATTATTTTATTTTTTAGGTAGGTTTGGCAGTATAATCATGGTCTTAGACCTATGACTTGGAAATATTTTAGCATTACTTTAAACATTAATTTCACTGTGAACAGATTGTATTTGTCTCTGCCAGCTTACTGGTAGCATTATCAATCCCAGTCTATCTTAAACTAAATTTTCAATTTAAGACATTTTTTAGAACAGAAAAATACGAAGAATGAGCTCTTGAATATAAAAGAACACAGAGTCCTCACATTAGCGGGTAAAAAATTATAAAGATACACAACCTTGTGAGAGAAATGTTTTCTTCTTAGTTCAATAATTCACTTTAAAATGTATTTTTTAAAATGTATCTTGTATGTTTTTAAAAGTATTTTTATCTGAGAAGTGTGAAGAGTCTCATCTATCATATTATTGAAAATTTGGTCACCAGGTTTTTAAATTTCAGTTCTTTTCAGTACAGAAACGTACATGTATGGAAAATGTATTAGATATAGTATAGGAAGTACTAATGGAATATATTAGATATGCACTCAAATTAGCTTATAATAATTAGCCAATTATCATAAATTTTATACTTCCAAAATGTATACCTATTTTAGCCAACTTTTGGTTTCTGTGTCCAAAATACCTGACCAGAACAATTTAGAGGATGAAAAATTTATTTTGACTCGTGGTTTCAGATGTTGAGTTCCTGGTCAGCTGATTCCATCCTTCTGAGCCTGAGGTGAGGCAGAGCATCATGGTAAAAGGGTATAGCAGACGAAAAATGTTTAGTTCATGGCAGCCAGAAAGCAAAGAGAAAGAGAACAAGAATCCATGGACAAAATATTAATACTTAAAGGTATGTCTCCCCAGCAACCTGTTTCCTCCAACCATGTCCATCCCGCCAACAGTAACCACCTAGTACAGTAATGTATTAAATGGATCAATCCTCTGATTAGGTTACAGCTTTCACAAGCTAATCATGTCATCTCTGAATATTTCTGCATCAACATATAAGCTTTTCAGGAGATACCTTACATCCAAACCATAACAATGCATGTATTTAAACAAATTAATTTGGGTCTTGATTTAGTTCTATTTTCAATGACATATTTATTAATTAATGGCTCATTATTTCTCTTTACTCATTATATTAACAGTATTAACAAACTGAGAAAATTAGAGGTGGAAGATTTCAAACCTTTGTGCAAATCTTCAAACAATAATTATAATTTGGCACAAAACCCAAAAAGTAGTGAATTAATGAGTATGTTGTTACTTGTTCTTTTTTCTGGGTTTGGGAGCATTAAGTTCTTTGTTTAGTATACTGATGAATGGAGAAAAATAATGAAAGAGGAGCTTCTCATATGTAAGAACTAATTTGAAAATGTTAGAAAATTTATTGATTTTACTGCCTAGTTTTTTTCCTTTTATATTAAATTATGTTCCTAATATTAATTTGACAAAATACTTATTTTTAAATTGTGTCTATGTGTAAAATAATCTTTCCTGAAATATAAAAAGATATGGCAAAAAAAAGCTAGTAAAACTTGATACATGTAGTTAGTTATCTTGCTTATCCCTTATGTATGGAATGAGACAGTTAGGTCCAAAGAGGATTTGAATTAAATTTTTCACACTTATAACTGTGAAAGAATATTTTTTAAAAACTGAATGGGATCAGAATTTATGTAGGTACCTAATATATTAGAAAAAAAGAAAGGCTAGGGTTGTGGCGCAGTGGTAGCGTGCTCGCCTAGCACGCGGGAGGCACTGGGTTCGATCCTCAGCACCACATAAAAATAAAAATAAAGATATTCTGTCCACCTACAACTAAAAAATAAATATTTTTTAAAAAAGAAAAGAATGTAACTCAAATATTATGGAAAAAAATTTTCATCTTATCAGTTAGTGCATAGTACATGATGTGGTTAGCATGGCCCAGCTTCATTCTAAAGACATCTGTAGACTACACAAATTTGAAGATTTTTGAATTAGATTAAGTTAGGTAACACTGATATTTTATTTTATTTTATTAGCATGCACCATTCCTGATACTACTTAAGTATTTTTGACTGTAGGAAGAATAGTGAAGAAATATAGTAACTTGTTGTTTAGAATATTTATTTTGAACTAGCCTTTCCTTGTCAGTCAACACTGAGTGAACTGGACTGACCAGCTATTAGACTCCAGCAGCCTGGAGTCTAATACCTACCTCTGTAGGTAGTGAGCTGCATATGGAAAAAAAAATGAGCAAAATAAAGGATCTGCACTAAATTGAGAATAACCAGTAGTATGACTCCAATATTAACTAAATATCAACTAAGAGTTGACAGGGTGTTTTTTCACTCTGATAACTGTTAATTACTGTATGGCTCTATGAGACTAAAAAAAGTTTTCTTCAATTCCCTATCACTTTTGTCGGTTCTTAGTAGTCAGAATGAACCTTAAATATACTTATCACTAAAAAGTATATTATACAAAATATTATAAAAATAATAAAGTTTGACTAAGTGAGGAAACCTGTATTTTAAGACATTCACAAATAAAACACCAAAGTTAAAAAATAAGATAGATGTGGCTTTCATGTTTTATATTTCTTGAAACATTTGCAATTATTGTAACTTTATGGCTAAAATTTATTAATTCTTCAACTACAGTTAAATAAATTAGAAACTCAGATAAATGAAAATGATTTCACTTAAGAAAATTAACTACATTCTCTGTGAAAATGAGATAGTTTTGATATAAAATATAGTTCTGGCAAACTGGAATAGTTACTTATGTGCTAATATATCTTATAATTAAGTGGTGAAATGAATTTTAGAGTTACAGGTATTTCTGCACTATAGTTACTGACTTGCTAAATTCCTAAATCCATCAAATTACCAAAAAAATCAATTTGTGCCCCTGATAGTATCTTTGCCTCTCAAACTCTGAGCAGGAAAATACCAACTAGTGATGTGTCTTGAACATTTCTCATAAATCCTGGATATTTCCTCATGCCATTCAAGTGAATTGCTGACTTGGCCTAACCTTCTTAGTTTCTGAACTCAAAGAGATTATGACTTAAGGTAGCTGTGCTGCATGCAGACATCAAACAAGAGACTACTGAAAAAATTTAGAATTTAGTTACTTGATCTTTATGATATTAAGGTCTAATCCTTTCCTTTGCCAGAGTCAATGGCAGTTTTCTAAATTTTACCTTCTTTTTAGATTGATATATAGCAGAGGCTGTAAAACCCCATGAAAGTATCTTCTGCAAAATTCCTGGTACAACTAAAACTGCAGGTCTAAAAGGAAGATATTATTGTCTTTTTATCACAGCTTAAACTCAATTTTAAGCAAGTAAAGAAGACACTTCGAGAATACAACAGCATTAGGTATTGAGAGTTTTTTTCCTAATGATCAATAAATTAAATAAAAATTATGCATAAAATAAGTGCATTTCAACTAAGAACATGAAAATTTAATCAATAATAACTTTTTATTTATAATAATACATATAGAAGAAATAATAATATTACATTGAATAAGTGTTAGAAATAATAGGTTAGTTGTTATAAAGACCACAAATTTTAAGTGAACAAAATAAAGCAGAGATATATTTTAAATATTCTCAAGTTTTCACACTATATGGCAGAGGTAAGATTGGACCTCTGTCTCACCTAAGTCTGATCTCTTAATTTGTACTGAAATAAAATGTCTTTCATATGAAAACCTCATTCATTACTATTTATTTAAACTATATTAACTTTAAAAATTGGCATATATAATATATTTTTCCCATAAAGCATCAATTCCCTCACTAAAAAATCTTAGGAATTTATAAAATAATCAATGTGATAAAATTTTCAATTGTAGGGAAAACAAGTAATTGACAAGAGATTAAGCATACAAAAAATGTAAAATAACAAACAAATTATTAGATAATATTCAAATACTTTATAATATATTTTAGTCCATAGTTTCTCTCTCTCTCTCTCTCTCTATATATATATTACTATATGTATGTAGTTGTTACTATAACAAATATGTGTGTGTGTGTGTGTGTATAGCAAAACACCTAGGACTGGGTATGTTATAAAGAAAAAGGGTTTATTTAGTTCACAGTTCTTTGGGTTTACAGGCACAGTATCCACATGGGCTTAGCTTTGGTAAGGACTTCAAGGAAGATATCATCATAATAAGAGTACAAGTGAAAGCAATCAAGTATAAGGACAAGAATTAAGAGATAGAGAGATACCTGGGACTAAAGGGAGTCCTGGAGAACTATGTTAATCTCTTACAAGCATGCCCATAATAACTGAAGCACCTCCCACCAGGACTTGTCTCTTAAATATCCCACCACCTCTTAACATTAATACAATGAGGACCAAACTTCTAACACATAAACCCTTAGGGGATTCCATATCCCAAACACAGAACAAAATAATATGTATCTGAACTCGGCATTTGAAATATAAAAAAAAAGTGTCTCTCATTTTTGTTGTACTATTGTCATATTATTAAAGTAATTCATATTGTACTAAAAAATCTCACACTTCCTGAGATTTTAATAATAAAAACAAAAATAGAGATTAAAATCATAAACCACGTTTAAAGTACCATCTGCCAAACTAATTAGAAAAAATAAATTATAGTTGTATTTCCATGATAAGTTATGGGGATTTATGTCAAGTAATGGTTTATGTTTTCTTTTTTAAATGCATTATTCAAAACAATCATAAAGTTAATAAGAACATGAATTCAGAGACAAAATGTTCAAAACTAGAATTTTAAAACAAAAAAAGAAGATAAATGCCCAATGAAATAGATATAGGACTGTTAAGATAGCATGTAGAATTTTAAAAATAGATACATCCATTATTAGAAAACTAGTAATTATGAAAGTCACATAGAACAGAATATACCTGGCAAAAATCAAACTGCTAAGAGAAATCTTTAATACAGGCAATCAGAAACAAAAAAAATGTTTAAAAAGCTAACAGATATAAAGGAAAAAATTAAATGTAGTAAACATGCTAAAGAGAAAGATATTTAAAAACAGAATAGAAAGAATATGCAGAAACTAAAAATATGAAAGATTAATATAATCAAGACAGAACTGAATACAAAGTTCAACAATGTATTTTGTTCTAGGAAAGTTGTAGGAAGAGTGTGCCAGTTGGGCGTGATGGGACACACTGGTAATCAGAGATTTGGGAGATTGAGGTAGTAGGATCTTAAGTTTGAGGCCAGCCTCAGCAACTTAGCAATCAAGACTCTGTTTCAAAATAAAAAATAAATATAAAATAGGGGTGGTGGAATAACTTAGTGATAGAGTGCTGCTGAATTCAATTAATAGTACCACAAACAAAAGAACATGCTAAAATATATGTGTAATCATGTTATTGAATTTACTGAACTTTAAATATCTGAGTAGGAAAAAAGAATAACTTCATGCACTTACATTGATTCCCATAAAGCATGTGTGACTTTCCTACAGAGATGGAATTAGTGACATTTAGGCAATGAGGACGAGAAAAACTCATAGTCATTATAATGACAATGATGATGCAACATTTTTAAAGCAAAATGTATATTAAATAGCTCTGAACATTATGCCTGAGAACTGATAGCAATTACCCTAAACATTGCCTATGTGTTACGATTTGGATGTGAGGTGTCCCCCAGAAGCTCATGTGTGAGACAACACAAGAAAGTTTAGAGGTAAAATGATTGAGTTATGAGAGTCCTAACCTAACCAGTGAATTAATCCCCTTATGAGGATTGAGTAGGTGGTAATTGAAAGTGGGTGGGGTGTGGCTCTAAAAGGAGGTGGGTGGTGAGGGAATGCCTTTGGGGCATATATTTTGTGTGTGGCAAGTGAAGTCTCTCTCTCTCTCCTTTCTGATCATCCTGTCTTGACCTGCTTTACTGTACCACACTCTTCTGCTATGATATTCTGCCTCATCTCGAGCTCCAAAGGATGGAGCTGCTGTCCATGGACTGAGACCTCTGAAACTGTAAGGCTCCACATAAACTTTTCCTCTTCTAATTGTTTTCAGGCTTTTCATCACAGCAGCAAAAAAGCTAACTAAAACACAATGAAAAAATGGAAAGATAGGAAAAAAATATCAGAAGATGAATTAATGAATATTAACTTTAATATTATCTAAAATTCAAACTAAAAACTTACCTGTAACTCATAAGCATAGATTTGTTTTACAGTTAGAAAACCAAATAGGTCATCAACATTTGAACATTTACTTTTTAAACATCAGTAAAAATTTAATTTAACAAAAAATTCCAAAAACTCTGAAAAATTTACAGATATTATTTTAAAAGAATTTGCAATTCCAATATCTTTAAAGTTGCAACAATTTCTCTTTAAATCCTCCAATATATTCTTTAGAGTATAGTTGTGTTGTTGAATAATAGTTGTTTGCAATTGAGATAATATTCTTTTCCATTTACATGATTTCAAACGAAATCTACTAGTTCATTATTTTCAAAGTAAAAAAATAAAATTACATTGCCAGTAATTTTATAAAATAAATCTTTACAATGATATGTCTAATAATGAAATATGAGATTCGTCTATTCCTTAAGTATTACATCAATTATCTAAATATGTAATGAAAAAAGTCCCCCCAAACAACGAATTATAAAAGCAGAAAACTAATTGCAGCAAGAATAATTATATTGATTACCTTCATGTATCATAAACTTGAGTTTGTGTATGAACAGCAGGTTCTATAGGCTACAGAAGTCTTATAGATGACAGGTCAACTAATCCATGTGTGTAATACTTGGTCATACAGAAAATCCACTGAGCTCCTTAAAACTATGGGGCACCATTAAGTGCTTTCTGACATAACATTTTGTCTGAAATGCCAAGTGGCTGTTTTATTTAAGCATCAATTGAATGACTATTTATCCACTCCAGACTGGATACTTTAAAGAGAAAGGATGCAAAGATATTATTATCCCTCATTATAAGCATTGTTTCACCATTGGTATCTGTTGGGCAATCATTTATTCCATTAATGATCCTACACATTTCTATCAGAGTCAATGGGATGAATAACTAACTAGTGTTTAAACAAGGTCACTCCACATTAGTAAGTGCCTTAGCCTCATTAATGATAATAGGAGGGAGGGCTTCTGGCCTGCATCAGCACCAAACAGGCTTAGAGGGAAACATTCAGAGATCAACAAGTAAATTATAGCTTTTTAAAAGTTACTATTAAATAATTTATTCTCTCTAGGAAGCAAGAGTCAAAGCAATTAAATGACTTATTTTTACTGGATATCAAAATACACATTCACTAGATAATGCTACATGCAAAAGTTCAAAATGAGTAGTGTAGCTCTTTTATTTTTATTGCTGCCTATGTGATATAGGGAAAAGAGGAAATGCTTCCTTCCCCTCCATCTTCCAACCCTATTTATGTTTTTGCTTTTTAATTCCATGTCATATATTTGGGGCCCTAAGATACTATTAAACTTGGTTTAGCTTTGTTTCAGGCCTGAGGCTCTTAAATGTAAGTGTTGTTTTTATTTTTAAATCTAGATGTGAATTGAACAGACACAGATGGGGGTTAATGGATTGTGAGTCCTCATTGTGTGAAACTGAAAGCTTCTTTTAATAAGGTGCCTATTAAACATTTGCCAATTGCTGAATTTTTATGATAATTTAATCGAGCTGAATGTTAATTTTACCTTAGAAGTTTAATACATTGGTTCTCAAACAAATCCATTGCAATCACCTGGGGTGTTTGTTAATAATATACACTTCTGGGTCTCAATAAGCTATTTTGATTTAGAATGGGCCTGGGACCAGAAATCTGCAATTTCATCACAGGAGGACTATGTTTTGAAAAATATGGGCTGAAACGTGTAGTTGTTAGTGTTTCATTATGTTTGTACTGAAACAAGCCAAGAATAAAAAAATGATAGGTAATATTTTTTTAAGACTTATTTCTATCAGTACTTTCCTTTTCTTCTTCTTTACACACTTTGTCTTTAATGATATATTTGCCAACAGAAGCATCACTGAACTTAAGTATTTTTTCCTAGAAAGCAATCAGTATTCATGAAAATCACCAAATCAACAAAAGTTACATATAATATTTTGGAAAGTTGATGTAATGTTTATAGTGTTTTCTTCAATGCGTGAAGACATGTTGAGCCTGTAGCCACCACTTTTTCATCTTAATGAGAAATAAATTTGGGTTTCTGATTGTTAAGAGGTTTCCTATTTTATCATGCATATATAGCTTCCTCTTAAACATTCTAATAAGAAATAATTTATGATAGAAAGTTTAGACTAGTTTAGACCCCTGCCTTGCAACTTAATAGTTGTGTGATAATATACATGTTCATATGTACTTCTCATTAACCAATTTTTAGTTTTTAAAAAATGGAGTTTATGATAAGAATTGTCATAATATTGCTGTTGGCATCATTGAGCTATTATTTTATGTAAAACATTTAAGATAGCTATAAGCACATAAAAATATTCAACAAACATCAAAGTTATTATTATCATTGTCATATTCTTACCTGTGATTGTTAAAATGTTTTATGACTATAATGACATTGTAATATATATATTATATATATGTAATATATATATATATATATATGGCTGAAGGAAATATATATATATATACATGGCTGAAGGAAATAATTTTTAACTGAACATATTTCTATTAGCATAATAAACTCTCACTAACTTGAATTTTACTGAGTGATTCAGCTCCTATGGTAAGGGAATATATCCTGCATTTAATTCCAAAGCAGGACTAATAAGGCCAGGGAAATCAATACATAAGTGGAATTGTGACATGAAAGTTAAATTCAAAACAAAAAACTATTAGGTAGTGTTAGGGTTGTCCTTATAGGTTATTTGAAAGAGACTGTGAGAACAGAGAAGTCTACATTTGTACCACTTAAAGTGACACAAGAGAAAGGCAGAGTGAAGATATATGAGGATATCAGGTGGAGGAATGAAATGAGGTACAGTGTTCTGTTTCTTTTGTGACCTTACTTGTGAGACCTCAATGTGCACTGTCAGAACACTGAGCCAGATCCACTGCTCTCCTTAGAGTGATGTTTATGGCAACTTGCAAAGAAAACAAAAATGTGTTATGAATTACCAAAAACAAGAGGATTCAATCTATTCATTTTGGAAAAAATATTTTGCAGAGAATACTATCAGAGAATCCATTAATGAGAAATAAGATTTTCTATTAGTCAACACAGATTAAGCTGGAAACAATCAACATAAGTGATGTTCACATCAAAACTTGCTAATTTAATTTTCTTCCTGTTCTTCAGAATGATGTCATTATTCAAATAAATACATCTTTGATATTTATGGCTGTGTCTTTTTTTCTGAATATCATTAGGAATGTATAGGCTTTTATGTTTTGTGTGCCACAGTCAATTGTAGTTTATTTGTAGTGAGACATAGCATCATTAAGTTTTTAAAATATCAATTTTGCCATCTATCTTAGACAATGTAGGGTCCAAATATCTTATAAATCCAAAGATTCTTCAACACCCAGATTGGGAACCTTATTTATATTAGAATAAGTCAAATTTGCCAAACCAGATATGAATGTAGTATTGGTCAAAGGGCTAAAAAATTACTCTGCACATTATTTAGTAAATATTACTAAGTTGGAGGTCAAGGAAAACAATGAAAAATGGAGGTGGAGGAAGTGTTGATAAGTAGGGAGAAAGAGAACAATCAAATTGTGTGATTTATGTATATATTGAGTGATTTTTCTAAGGGATTTTCTTAGTAACTTTGTAATTTTAGTAACAGTAATTTCTTAGTAATTTTCTCTACGATTATATGTATATAAGTACAGATATGTATTATATTATATTATATATTAGATAATATAGAATAAATTGTATTATACTCAAATATTTCAGGCTTAGACTGATGAAATAATTTTTATAAGTTTCAAAACTAAGTTGTGTAGAATGGAGCTTCATAGTCAGGTTAATTGAGTTACAGAGTTATTTCATAAAATTTTAACAAAATAAACCAAGTAAAAGCAATGTTACTTGATTCTGCTGAGAGACATTTTCATCTCTACAACAGGAAAATTGATTTAACTTTAGAATGAGGGCAAAATTGAGAAGTGCTACAGCAAAAGGAATTATAACATTGAAATAACATGTTTTGAATTCTTATACCTATAAAGTTTTGTTGGAAATTTAGAATGTTTTTTTAATATATTTTACCTATACAACTACTTTCATTCATTTTGAAATTAGATGTAGTCATATCAAAACCTATATATCCAAATGTTAAGTTGCATTATGGAATTTTACATTCATGATGAAAAAAATAAAATAGCAATAACAGAAAGTATATTCAACTGCTGCTAAGATCCTTCCATGAAGCTAAATAAAGCATAATGGTTTCAAAGCTAGAGGAGAATTGCTTTAAAATCCTGATCAGAAGCACAGAAAATACTTTGTTTCAGAATCTTTGTCAATTTCTTTACAACTACAGACTCAAGGAAGCCCATGCTTCATGAGAATTCTAATATCTTTTTCTTCTTTTTCAAAGTCAGTATTTTTAAACACAAAACAAGGCAGAAGGTGTATGCAGAGTTTGTGATATTTGCTAATTAAATCTTTTGTTTTCTGACGTGGTTGAAGTAGAGATTTATATAAAATGAATCGCTAAACAGTCTGATTTTAGTCTACTTACACTTCACCAAACTTATTTGGAAATTTTCCTAGTTTCTCTGGCAAACAATAAGGTATTCTTTCTATCTTGCACATATTGCATTATACTATTTAATTGTACAGAATAATCATTATTGAAAACTGAGAACAAATTACAGAAAGCAAGAGTAAATTGAATTGTCATTTTCTTTTGCCCAAATAATGATTACTTATTTAGGCATGATGATGCCTTTTTTGATAATAGTACAATCATAATGTAAACAAACTTTTTTGAATAGTTTAAATCATACTAAATTGAAATGTCAGTAATTGGAATGATGACTCTAAGTATAAAATTTTTTAGCTATGCATATTGCCAATAATATTAAGTCGAAATAGAACTACCACTGATATCTGCATAACAGCACAATAGAGATAATAGAATAGAATACAATTTGGCTTCATTTATAATTTCTCCCCATCTGCTGAGCATGCCAGGCTCTCATTCACAGTCATTTCCTAAAAGAGGCATCAATGCCAAATTTTTAGAAGATGTATTTGGTCCATTCTCCTTTTGATAAACCATTTTTGTCACAAATTTAAGTCTTTTTCAGCCTCTTAGAAGACATTTATTCCATTCTCTCTTTTGACAAATAATTCTCTCTGCTACCACTTCAAGTCTTTCTAGAGCTATCTCATGTGCATACTCAACTTTTTCTTCACAAATAGCACACTTCTTTCCATTTTTTCTTGGTATAAGCAACTTGACAATTCCACTATTTTATGATGCTTCCCTAAATTGAAAAAAGATTTACTGTTGACTTATAAATAGGAAATACCGATGACTTAATCCAATGAACTGAAGCTTTGTTAGTAAACCAATGTTGACTTGTAAATATTAGTGGAGAACTCAATTATTTTGAAGTTTCCTCAGGCAAACTTAAGCCTTATAAATCTCTGTAGTTTTTTGTGTATCTGTGTCTATCTTTTCCTGGGATATCTCCTTTTATATGCTCATTTTCAGGTGCCCAAAGCTATGGAGAAAGTGTCTACAAGGAAATCTTGTGTGCATGTGTGTGTCTTTGTGTGTTTTCCTTGCTGCTTAGTTTTATAAGCCACATGCCACATTCTATTTTTTTTTTATCTCTGTGGCCCTTGTTATGCCAAGAACAAGAGTCATCTTTATTCACCGTCTGGAAACAATGAACTATTTTCATTTTTTATATGTTAAAATCATTTTGCATAGAATTTACAGATAACTAAAAGATATTCTTTAAATAATCATTTTATTTATATATTGACAAGCTACATTAAAAACAAACACATTAAAAAGATAGTGCACATTGATCCAAGTGGGTTCCATTCCAGAGATACGAGGCTGGTTCAACATATGCAAATCAATAAATGTAATTCACCACATAAATATACTTAAGGGCAAGAATCACATGATCACTCCATTGATGCAGAGAAAACATTGGACAAAGTGCAATACCCATTCATGTTTAAAACACTAGAGAAACCAAGGATGAAAAGAACTTATCTCAACTTTGTAAAGTGCCGGGAGCCATCTGTGAACTGTGCGTGAAACAAATTGGCATGGAAGCCATTGGGTAGGAAAGTGTCTGGGAACTCCCAGCATCACCCCAGCTGGTTTGAGACTGCCCACTACTCTGTTCTGTCAGGTTCAGCACTGCACTGCAGATGGGGTGACCTGCAGGAGCCACACAGCCACACAGACTCTCAAAGATGGGTATGGCTTGCCAAGATGACAATCAAACTATTTGTGGCAAAAGCCCTGCCACACTGAGAAGCAAGACTCCTCCCACTGAAACCTTATCTCTGCCTCTGATGTACTCTCCCTTCAATAAAAAACCAGAGCCATTTTCTGGTTTTTTTAGTTGTTCAGTTCCAGATCCAAACAGGACTGGAGAATCTATCAGGTCATGTGCTTTCCCTTTCAAACTTAATTTCTTACTCTGTCCTTTATTTCTTTACTAATTATTTCAGGCTTTCTTTTTTGCAGGTAGCTTGTCCCTTCTGAGCAGGAAAACACCCTGGCAGGGTGCAGGCTGCCCCACGATAGTAAATGTTATATAAATGACAAACTCAAAGTCAACAACATACTTAACGTAGAAAAACTGATAGCATTTGCTCCAAAAATAGGAATAAACCAAGAATGTCTACTCTCAACACTCCTATTCAATATAGTTCTTGAAACTTTAGCCAGAGCAATCAGGCAAGAGAAGGAAATGAAAGGCATACAAATATCAAAAAAGAAATTAAATTAGCTCCATGTACTGATGGCATGATCGTATACTTAGATGACCCCCTCCAAAACAAACAAACAAACAAACAAACAAACAAAAAATCTCTGCCAGAATACTTCTAGAGATGATAAACAAATTTAGTAAAGTAGCAGTATATAAGATCAAGACATAGTATTAGTACACACAAATCAATTGCTTTCCTATACTTCAGACTTGCTGAAAACTAAATTAGGGAAACTAATCCATTTACAATAACTTCAAAAAAATAAAATACTTGGTAATTAATCTTAAAAAAGATGCCAAGAACATTTACCATGAAGACTATGAAACACTGAAGAATAAATTGAAGAAGACTTTAGAAAATGGAAAGACCTCCTATGTTCTTGGATAGGCAGAATTAATATTATTGAAATGGCCACAGTACAGATTCAATGCAATCCCCATCAAATAACCAATACATTTTTCACAAAATTAGAAAAAACAACTCTATAATTAATTTGGTAAATAAGATACTTAGAATAGTCAAAGAAATTCTGAGTTCAAAGAGTAAGTAATGCTGGAAGTATCACAATACCAGGCTTCAAAATATACTAAAAGCTATAGGAACAAAGCAGCATGGTATTGGTAACAGAACAGATATGAAGTCCAATGGAAAAGAATAAAAGATAGAGAATTAAACCCACGTAAGTATGATTATCTCACAGTAAACAAAGTTGCAAAAAGTATTGATTGGAGATAAGGTATGTTTTTAACAAATGGTGCTGGTAAAACTGGAAATCCATTTGTAGAAAAATGGAACTTGACCTCTGTACCTTACCCTGCACAAAAGTCAACAAACTGAATCAAAGACCTAGTAATTAGACCTGTAACTCTGCAACTGCTAGAAGAAAATGTAGGCTCAACACAAAAATATGTTGGCACAGGAACCTAAAAAATACAAGAAATAAAACCAAACAAACCAAAAATCAATATGTTGGATGGCATCAAATTAAATTAAAAAACTTCTGTATAGCAAAGGAAACAATTAATAATGCAAAGAAAAATCATACAGAATGACAGAAAATCTTTGCCACTTGCACCTCAGACATGGCATTAATATGAGGAACTCAAAACACTTGATACAAAAACAAAATCAAAACCTGAATAACCCAATTAATAAATGGGCAAAAGAACTAAACAGACATTTCTCAAAAGAAGAAATACAACTGGCCAAATATATGAAAAAATGTTTAACATGCCTAGCAATCAGAGAAATGCAAATCAAAATTACATTGAGATTTCATCTCACTGCAGTCAGAATGGCAATTATTAGGAATACAAATAATAAGTGTTGGTAAGGATGTGGGGTGCCACCCACATCCCACACAGGCGGTGGAGATGAAGTTCCCTCAGGTAGAACAGGCCGGCTGAGCAATAAAACTAAGATAAATAAAATAGCAAAATAGCCACAGAACACAGAAAATAGTTTCAAAGGCAAGGGCTGGAGGGGATAGCAGACCAGATGGGTCTAACTTCTAAAACAATGGAGTCTGCATGTGCTTTATTTATTCAATGGCCTTCCATCAAATATTCTTCATGAAGATAAGAAAAAGGTGGGGGCAGGTAGGCTGGCTCAGTTCCTAAGGGATACTCCCATTTCCAATACTACAATGAGGACTTTTATAGCAGAGTAGAAGAGGCGAGGCACTTGCATTGGGCAGTCTTAGCTGTAGAATGTTATAGAAAGTTCTCAATGACAGCCCCGTCTCCTTCCTGGCTGCCATGCTGAGAGAAGGTCCTCATGCATTCCACAGATGATTTCCTGCAGTGCGGGAAAATGTACACTCATATGTTTTGGGGGGGACTGAAAATTAAAGCAAAATTAGAGCAAAATTTACTGAAGTCTCGTTATGGAATCAATCAACTTGCCATTTGTCATGAGCGGTGTGAGTAATTAATAATTACTCAGAGGAGGTAGATTGTCTTTAAATGCAAGTGTATATTCAATCACAACAATCATCAAATATAATTAATTAATGCAAAAAAAGTATTGGGTGTGCTGGAGCACCCCAACTAGCATTTGATGTGCACTAATCAAACACTATAGGTAACTTACACTATCCTAGGGCAACTAAACATTACAATTAATTCATATAATCCTAGGGCAACTAAACATTACAATTAATTCATATAATCCTAAGGCAACTAAACATTACCATTATTTATATAATCCTAGGGCAACTAAACATTACAATTAATTCACACAATCCTAGGGCAACCATGAGCCTCAAAGCATCTCTGATGCCAGGTGACTTCTCTTAGCCAAAGAACAGATGTTGTCCTTGTCTGGTGGGTCTCTTCAGCCAATGGTTGGACATCAGGGAATGGTGGAGCTGATCCAGGGACAGACAGCAAGGTGGCCGGTCTCACTGATGTCCTTGGAGCAAACCCAAAAATGTGGCAGGCCAAGCAGTTTAAAAGCAGTTCCAAGTTGGTGGTGTGGCCTGGTTTTTGGTTACACCCAGTAAAAGCCAATGTCCATTGGTTATGTCCAGTGAGATAGTATAATTGCAACTGGGCCTTTCTTTGCACATGTGCATGGGCTGAGCCCCTTATCAATTGTAACCAGTAGGCCTACTGTTAGGTGCCCCTTACTACCCCTTTATTGATTACATGGGCTGAGCTCCCTATCAATTGTAGGCCTACGGTTAGGTGCCCCTTGCAGCCATTGATTGCATGGGCTGAGCTCTTTATCAATTGAAGGCCTATGGTTAGGTTCCCCTTACAGCCCCCATCAATTGCAAGCAGGCATGACTAAGCAAGTCAATGGCTACTATTCCTTATGGCCAGCAACCCAGTGAGTCCCTGGCATGTCCAGGCATGTCCATGGCATATGCTCCTTAAACCCTTCAACAGATGAGTAGATAAAGAAAATGTGATAAATACATAATAGAGTATTACTCAGTCATAAAGAAGAATAAAAATATAGCATTTGCTGGTAAATGGGTAGAAATGGTAATTATCATGCTAAATGAAATAAGCCAGACTCAGAAAACCAAAGGTGAAATGTTTTCCATATATACAGAAGTTATTCCAAACTAAGGAGGGCAAAAATTAGAGAAAAAAAAAAAAGGGAAGCTTCAGAACATTTGTGTTTGCATGGCCAGAGAGGCCCAAACCAGGAACACCTGTGAGCCCACCAGCAGAGAGGAACACCTCACCCACCTGCAGAGAGAAAGATCACTGTGACTCGCTATTCACCAACGCGAGGCCTCACCCAAACTGCCTACATCTTGGGACACAGTAGCCACTGACATAGCCCTTTCCACGTGGTAATCTATACCATGGAAAATGAAAAGGGACAGCTACCTGTTGCAGCACCACGTGCCACTACCAAGCAGGCCATCCAACACCAGCGCACAGCCAATTCTTCCAGCCCCACCTCTGAAAGCGGTTGCCACCAGGTTGAGATACCTCTACTGCCATCTGACATTACCTCCATGGTCACCTCCAACATATTTAGTTGGGGCAGCCTGTATTTAAGGACACCAGCTGGGGCTTGGAAGCCCAATATCAAGGTACCTACAGGTTTGATGCTACAGCTGACACCAACTAGGATGTAGTTGCTTCAATCAAAGGACAAAAACCAAGATGTAGAAGACCATCACCAAGATGTGTGAAGGACTAGATGCACCAAAAGTATCTCTACTAAGTGTGCTAACAGACAACATCCTATTGCAGAGGCAACAGGGAGCCATCCATGGGGTCACCTCTGTTTTCTTTTTCTTTTTTCTCCTGCTAACAGCCAACTTCTTTTCATTCCCCTTTCACTCATCCTAGAATCTAACACCTTGATATTCTCACACCCTACATTATAAACATCACATCTTAACCCCCCACCCCAGGATTCTCTATCATTAGAAACTGTAAAACCTTATGCAAATCTACTGGATATATAGTAGAAGATAACTGAACTCATCATTTCTTTTTATAATGACAAAACTGGAAATGTCTAAATAGGAGTTAAGTAAAATGAAACTAAATCCCTATCTCTCACCATGCACAAAATTCAACTCAAAGTGGATCAAGGACCTAATAATTAGAACTGAGACCTTATACCTAATAGAAAAAGTAGACCCAAATTTTCATGATGTTGACTTCAGACTTCACTTCCTTAACAAGGCTCCTACAGCACAAGAAGTAAAATCAAGAATCAATAAATGGGATAGATTCAAACTAAAAAGCTTCTCAGCAAAAGAAACAATCAATTAAGTGAACAGAAAACCTACATTCTGGGAACAAATTTTTGCTACAGGCACATCTAGTAGAGCACTAATCTCCAGGATATATAAAGAACTCAAAAACTTAACAGCAAAAGACCAAACAACCCAATCAATAAATGGGCAAGGCGCTGAACAGACAATTCTCAGAAGAAGATGTACAATCAATCAACAGACATATGAAAAAATGTTCAATCTCTCTAGCCATTAGAGAAATGCAAATCAAAACTACCCTAAGATTTCATCTTATGCCATCAGAATGGCAGTTTATCAAGAATACAAACAACAATAAGTGTTGGTGAGGATATGAGGGAAAAGGCACAATTATACATTGCTGGTGAGATTGAAAATTGATACAACAAATCTGGAAAGCAGTATGGAGATCCCTCAGAAAACTTGGAATGGAACCACCATTTGACCCAGCTATCCCACTCCTTGGTCTATACTCAAAGGACTTAAAACAGCATACTACAGTGATGCAGCCACTTCAGTGTTTATAGCAGCTCAATTCACAATAGCCAAACTGTGGAACCAACTTAGATGTCCTTTTATACATAAATGGATAAAGAAACTGTGGTATATACTCACAATGGAATATTACTCAGCAATAAAAGAGAATAAAATTATGGCATTTGCAGGTAAATGGGTGGAGTTGGAGAACATCATGCTAAGCAAAGTATGCCAATTCAAAAAGAAAATACTGAATGTTCTCTCTTATAAGTGGATGCTTTTCCATAATCAGGGAGGGTACATGGGAAGAATGGAAGAAATTTGGTCAAAGGGGAGGGTGAGGGAGGGTGCATAGGAGCAGTAAAGATGGTGGAATGAGATGGACATCATAACCCTAGCTTCCTGTATGACTGCATATATGATGTGATTCTACCTCATGCACAATCAGAGGAATGATAAATTGTGCTCCATCTGTGTACAATGAATAAAATGCATTCATCTATTTTGTATATCTAAGTAGAATAAGTAAATTAAATTAAAAAATGTAATAAAAAGGGGAGTTAATTGATTTATGCCTGCATATTGGTTGCATTCGGTACTGTAAACTTTCTCCCTCTTAAAGGTGAGGTATTGGTAACTTGCAGGAACATTTCAAGATTTCAGGGTAGAAACTGCAATACCTCAGATTTACAATGCAAGAGAGAAAGACACATAGACAACATAAAAAAACAAGGGACAAAAGTGCCCCAAACAAACCAAGATACTACAATAATAGAATCCATTGATAGCACAGTAGATGAAATGTCAGAGAAGGATTTCAGAATGTACTTAATTAAATTAATCTGTGAATTAAAGAATGACCTAAGTAAACACATACAGGCAAAAATTCATAACTCCAGCAAAGAGATAAGAGAGCTAATACAGGCAACCATTGGTCACACCAACAAAAAGATAAGAGAGTAAATACAAGTAGCAAAAAATTACTTCAAGAAAAAGATAGAGATTCTGAAAAAAAAAGAAAAAAAACAGAAGTCCTTGAAATGAAGGAAACAATAAACCACATAAAAAAAAAACAGTAGAAAGCATTATCAACAGACTAGATCAATTGGAATAAAGAAACTTAGACAATGAAGACAAAATATACAATCTCAAAAATAAAGTTTACCACACAGTGAAGATGTTAGGAAACCATGAAAAGAACATCCAAGAATTATGGAATAACATCAAAAGAACAAATCTAAGATGTATTGGGATAGAGGAAAATAGAGTTTCAAATCAAAGGAATGCAGAATCTCTTCAATGAAATAATATCAGAAAATTTCCCAAACATTAAGAATGAATTGGAAAACCAAATACAAGAGGCTAACAAGATATTAAATATCAAAATTACAATAGATCTATACCAAGCCACATTATAATGAACATGTCTAGCATACAGAATAAGGGGAGAACTCTGAAGGCCTCAAGAGAGAGGAATTAGATTACAAATAGGGGGAGACCAATTGGAATCTCAGCAGATTTTTCAACCCAGACCCACAAAGGCAGGAGATGCTGAACAACATATACCAAGCTCTGAAGGAAAATGAAAGCCAAATAAGAATCTTACATCCAGCAAATTGAGCTTCAGGTTTGATGACAAAATAAAACCTTCCATGGTAAACAAAAGTTAAAAGAATTTACAAGAAAGCCTACACTACAGAACATGCTTGGCATATTATTCCATGAGGAACAAATGATAACCATCAATGGAAATCTGCAAAGAGAGGAACTACACTAAAGGAAATGCCAATCAAAGTGGAAATCAGGTCAAGTTAAAAAAAACAAAAATAAATAAAAATGACTGGGAATACAAATCAGAGTTCAATAATAACGTTGAATGTGACTGGTGTAAACTGATCAATTCAAATACATAGATTGAAAGATTGGATTTAAAAAGACCCAGCAATATGCTGCTTCAAGAGATTTATCTCACAGCGAAAGACATCAATAGACTGAAGGTGAAATAACAGGGAAAAATGTATCACTCACATGGACAGCATAAACAAGCAGGGGTTTCCATCCTCATATCAGATAAAGTGAACTTCAAACCACAGTTAGTAAAAAGGGACAAAAAGGACATTTCATTGTACTCAAGGGAATCATACATCAAGACATAGCAATGGTAAATATGTATACCTCAAACAATGGGGTATCTATGTATATCAAACAAATCTTTCTCAACTTCAAGAATCAAATAGACCACAATACAATAGTATAGACTGACTTTAATACAACTCTCTTGCCACTGGATAGAGCATCCAAACAAAAACTAAATGAAGAAAATACAGAATTCCATGAAACAATCAACAATTTAGACTTAACAGACTTATATAGAATATACCATTCATCAACAAGTGAACACACTTTTTCTATGCAGCAATAGATCTTTCTATAAAATAGACCACATGTTATGCCACAAATCAAGTCTTTGCAAATATAAAAATATAGAGATAACATTCTGCATTGTATGGAACCATAATGAAATGAAATTAGAAATCAATAATAAAATAAAAAATAGAAGTCGCTCCAATACCTGGAGACTAAACAATACACTAATTAATGATGCATGGAAAACAGAAGACACCAGGGAGGAGATAAAAAAAAATTCTTAGAATAAATGAGGACTCTGATACAACATATCAAATTTCTGGGACACTATGAAGGCAGTGCTAAGAGGAAAGTTCATTGTATTAAGCTCATACATTAAAAGAAGTAAAAGTCAACAAATATACAACCTGACATTACATCTCAAAGCCCTAGGAAAAAAAAGAAAACAAAACTCTAAAAGTAGTAGAAGAGAGAAAATAATTAAAGTCAGGGCTAAAATCAATGTAATTGAAACAAAAAAAATTTAAAAAATTGACGGAAAAATAACTTGTTCTTTGAAAAAATAAATAAAATTGATAAACCCTTAGACATTCTAAAGACAAGAAGGAGAGAGAAAAACTCAGATTGCTAAAATTCAAGATGTAAAAGGGAATATCACAACAGACACTATTGAAATACAGAAGACAATTGGAAACTATTTTGAAAATTTATAATCCAGTAAAATAGAAAACCTCGAAGATACTGACAAATTTCTAGAGGCATGTGATCTATTCAAGCTGAACCAAGAATACATACACAATTTAAACAAATCAATTTCAAGCAAGGAAATAGAAGACACTATCAATAGCCTACAGACCAAGAAAAGGCCAGGACCAGATGGATTCTTAGCCAAGTTCTACAAGATCCGCAAAGAACTTAATACCAATACTCCTCAAATTATTCAATGAAATAGAAAAGTAGGGAACACTTTCAAACTCATTCTATGAGGAGAGTATCATTCTAATACCAAAACCAGAAAGAGACACATCAAAGAAATAAAATTTCAAACCAATATTCCTCATAAATATTAATGCAAAAATTCTCAATAAAATTTTGGCAAATCACATACAAAAACATATTTAAAAAATACTGCACCATGATCAAGTGGAGTTCATTCCAGGGATGCAAATTTGCTTCAACATATGGAAATCAATAAATGTGATTCATCATATTAATAGACTTAAAAGACAAGAATCACATGATTATATCAATTGATGCAGAGAAAGCATTTGACAAAATAGAGCACCCCTTCATTTTCAAAACACTAAAAATACTAGGGATAGTAGGAACATTCCTCAATTGTAAAAGCTATCTATGCTAAACCAAAGGCCAACATCATACTAAATGGAGAAAAATTGGAAGCATTCCCTTTAAAAACTGGAACATGACAGGGATACCCTCTTTCACCACTCCTATTCAACATAGTTCTTGAAGCTCTAGCCAAAGTAATTAGAAAAAAGAAAGAAATTAAAAGGAAAAGAATAGGAAAAGAAGAACTCAAATTATCATTATTTGCCAACAACATTATTCTATACTTAGAGGATCCAAAAAATTCCCACCAGAAATCTTCTAGAAATAAATGAATTCATCAAAGTAGCAAGATATAAAATCAATACCCATAAGTAAAATGTATTTCTATTTATCAGTAATGAAATCTCTGAAAGAGAATTTAGGAAAACTACCTCATTCACAATAGCATCTAAAAAAATGAAAAATAAAATACTTTGAATCAGTTAAACAAAAGAAGTGAAAGACCTCTACAATGAAAACTACAGAACACTAAAGAAAGAAATTGAAGAAGACTTTAGCAGATAGAAAGATCCCCCATGCTTCTGGATAGGCAAAATTAATATTGTCAAAATGGCCATACTACCCAAAGTGCTATACAGATTAAATGAGATTTCAATTAAAATCCCAATGTCATTCCTTATAGAAATAGAACAAGCTATCATGAAATTTATTTGGAAAAATAAGAGACCCAGAGTAGCCAAAGAAATCTTTAGCAAGAAGAGTGAAGCAGGAGGCATCACAATACCATACCTTAAACTCTACTACAAAGCTATAATGACAAAAACATCATGGTATTGACATCAAAATAGACATGTAGATTAAGGATAAAGAATTGAAGACCTCTACAATGAAAACTACAGAACACTAAAGAAAGAAATTGAAGAAGGCTTTAGCAGATAGAAAGATCCCCCATGCTAACCCACATAAATACAGCTATCTCATGCTAGACAAAGGCACCAAAAACAGACATTGAAGAAAAGATAGTCTCTTCAACAAATGGTGCTGGGAACACTAGAAATCCATATGCAGCAAAATGGAACTGAACTCTTATTTCTAACCATGCACAACACTCAACTCAAAGTGGATAAAGGACCAAGGAATTAGACCACAGACTCTACACCTAATAGAAGAAAAAGTAGGCCCAAATATTCATCATGTCAGATTAGGCTCCGACTTCCTTAACAAGACTCCTAGAGTGCAAGAAATAAAATCAAGAATCAATAAATGGAATGAATTCAAACTAAAAGTCTTCTTCTTAGCAAAAGAAACAATCAATGAAGTAAAAAGAGAGCCTACATTCTGGGAACAAATTTTTGTCACACATAAATCAGAGAAAGCACTGATCTCCAGGACATATAAAGAACTCAAAAAACTTAACAGCAAAAAAACCAAACAACCCAATTAGTAAGTGGTCTAAGGAACTGAATAGACACTTCTCAGAAGAAGATAAATATATAATTGATCAACAAATATATGAAAAATGTTCAACATCTTCAACAATTAGAGAAATGCAAATCAAAACTACCCTAAGATTTTATCTCACTCCAATCAGAATGGCAGTTATCAAGATTACAAGCAACTATAAGTATTGATGAGGATGTGAAGGCAAAAGCACACTCATAAATTGCTGGTGAGAATGAGAATTGGTACAAATTTGGAAAGCAGTATGGAGATTCCTTAGAAAACTTGGAACGGAACTACCATTTGACCGAGGTATCCCACTCTTTGGTCTATATTCAAAGGACTTAAAAACAGCCTATTACAGTGATGCAGCCACATCAATGTTTAATGCAAAACAATTCACAATAGCCAAACTGTGGAACCAACCCAGATGCCCTTTAATAGATGATTGGATAAAGAATGTGTGGTATATATCCACAAATGGAATATTACTCAGCAATAAAAGTGAATAAAATTATGGCATTTGCAGGTAAATGGATGGTGTTAGAGAATATCATGCTAAGTGAAATAAGCCAATCCCAAAAAAACAAAGGCTGAATATTTTCTCTGATAAGTGGATGCTGATCCATCAAGTGGGCAAGCATGGGATGAGTAGAGGAACTTTGGATTAGCCAAAGGGGAGAGAGGCTCAGGGAGGAGTCATGGAGAGAGGAAAGATGATGGAATGAGATGGACGTTATTACCCTAATTACATGTATGAATTGGTGTGACCCTACTTTGTGTACAATCAGAGATGTGAAAAATTGTGCTCCATTTGTGTACAATCGATGAGCATTCTGCTGTCATGTATAACTGATTAGAACAAATTTTAAAAAATGCTAAGGTAAAAAAACTGTTAAACTGGAATTCTTTGGTCAAAAAAAGTAAAAAAAAATATTTCAAAACAAAAACAGAAAAAAGGAAAAAAAGGGGTAAGATTCTATCAAGATTAGGAGAAAGATTGGTGGGCTAGATGAAGGGTATTGAGAGGGAGGAAGAAAGGATAGTATAAGGAAAGCACAGAGGAATGAATCTAACCTAACTTTCCTATGCACATATTTGAATATACCATAGTGAATCTCACCATCAAGTATATCTATAAGACATTAACCAAAAGAAAACAAAATCTAAAAGTAAACAGCAGAAAAATCAGTAAAGAGAAGGTAACAGGGAGAGAGAAGAGGAGAGGGAAAGAAAAAATAGTGGGAACTGAATTTGAGCAAATTATAGTTCATGCTTTTTTAATTATATCATAATGAGTCCTAATAAATAAAAAGAAACAATAAAAAATTGAAAATGAACATCTTATTTAAAGGTTTAATAAACTATGCATAATTTTCTATAGTTTTTCTTGCTCTTATTGTATTTAAACTCTAAATGAGAAATAGTTTTTGATGGCAACTAATTTGTCATCAGCTGTCCTATGGGACCCTAAAGCATATGCATCTAGTTTATACTGATTCTAAAGTACAGATATATCAAACTTTACATTATTTCTGAATCAATTTGCCCTTCAATTGTCAAGTTTCACTATTTGAAATTGTTTATAGCTCAGAATTTGTTAAAGAGAGTGTTATCTTCTGTGGAATATAACTAGCTAAAATTTTTATTTGTCATCTATTTTTCTGTAATCATATTTAAGTATATATGCCCATTCTAAGCATCTGACCACATGAGACTATTATCAAGAAAAACTTAGTAAAAAAACACTAAAAAACAATGAAAGAATATCATCACACCACAACCTTTTGTCATAACTGTTTCTTGTCAAAAATATTTTGACAGAAATCTCCCTGTTGTAATAACAACTGGAAAGCAATTCCCTATTTTCCCCCAGTAATATTGTTAATTTTCAATGATCCTGGGGATTGAGAGATTATTTCAGTATATCATCATCTGATCTGATTTTAGTTATATGGCAAATTTCACCATGATTTTAGAGTCTAGAGTGCAACTTTCTCTTTGCATTTATGTTCTAAATTGTTTTATATTTACAAAATGTCCATGTCTCCCTATTATATTGTTTACTATTATGGATAGACAATGCAAAGTTTTGAATTTTCATACATATAAAAGAAAAGACCTCTCCCCCTCAAAAAAAGAAAAGCTATAAAGAAAAACTTTGTCTCGAGATCTTTTCATACCTTCTTAAAAGATACTATATAATATGTAAATAACACAGTAAGAAAACTAAAGGTTTGTTATAATGGTGATGATTTATTTCAGTATTTCAGCATGATTCTATACAATTCAATCATTCTACCATTAGCTTTCTTTTAATCTTTTTGGCATGTTTGGGGATAATTAATAACACTGAAATAATTTCAAAATGATAAAATAGCCAAGTGTTATGGTGAAAAAAATAAGTTTATTTTGACCTATTAAAGATGTTTATGTTCATGAAAGAATACAATGGAACCATATGGTAACATAAAAATATAATGAGGTTTTTGAAGTTGAAAAAAACATTTCCCTTTTCTACTTTGGAATAATACACATTCACACATTCAAATTATAAAATATTAAGAATAATCATGAAAAAAAACCCTGAAACATTAAAATTAAATCTAAAAATCCCTATTGTATGGGAAAAGTTATTTTTTTAAATATTTTATTTTTTTTTTAGTTGTAGGTGGACAGAATATCTTTATTTTATTTTTATGTGGTGCTGAGGACTGAATCCAGTGCCTCACGCATGCTAGGCAAGCACGCTACCACTGCGCCATAACCCCAGCCTTGGGAAAAGTTATTGAATGCTTTATATCTTAATTCTATACCTGTACAGATTGAACATACAAATTGCTTAGAATATCTAGTTCTTTTTAGCTAAGAAGGATATGAAGACTGTACATTTTGATATGATTTTTGGTCCTTTATTGCACATTAATAGTAAGGATTGAGAAAAAGAGGGAAGAAAACATATTTTTCAGATTGGTAAGAGAATAAAGAAGTAAGATCACTTTTTTTTGTTTTTCTTTGAATTTTTGGCAGGAAATTTGTTGCCAAAACTTTTGTTTTATCACCAGCAGACACCATATAATCTATGAAATTTTGCCATAACACACTTTGATCATTCAGTTGGTATGGAGTCTCTGATACCTTAAGTTTTAAAAAAAAAAATGATGTTTCCTCCCTTAAACAAATGTACTTGGGATAGGTCTTATAACACATAAGGATTCCAAGAACCAGCCCTTCTTGAAAGAGTTGATGAATACGTAACAGTATTGACAGCTGTATACAAAATAATTTCTATTTGATCCAACCAAGGTCTTAGGTGGGATACTTCCGCTACTACTACTAAACGTAGGCGTTCCTGAAACAAACATCTTCTCACTGAGTGTTGATATTGCTTTTACCAAAAGACTAAACGTTTGATGAATTGATCACCTGGCCTACTTATGCAAGGCTATGACAATAATGAGAACTTAGAATCTCTTCGCAATTATTTATTTTTTAAAAACTCAAGTCATATTAATGACATATAAATTGGCATTTATTTTTATTTCACATTGTATAATTCTTCAGGGAAGCTACATGGACCCACTCCCCACAAATTGTCTCAAACAGAAATGTCAAGATATCAAGCTATTGGGGCTGGGATTGTGGCGCAGTGGTAGCGTGCTCGCCTGGCACGCGGGAGGCACTGGGTTCGATCCTCAGCACCACATAAGAATAAAATAAAGATATTCTGTCCACCTACACCTAAAAAAATAAATAAAATTAAAAAAAAAAAAAAGATATCAAGCTATTGTCTTTGCTCTGTATTATTCTATTGCTGTTGAAGACTTCTGTAGAAAATGGCTATTAAAGGAATAATCTTTTAAAAAGTTATCAGCTATTCCTGCTTTGTGCTATGAATTAAATCAGAAAATATTTATAGAAATCCTAAAATGCTGTTGTCTAAATATATGAATCAAAATAACAGATTTTATGCAGGAGTAATAGAAGATAGTATTCAAATTAACATTATCATAAGACTAGGATATTTGAAGTACTAATGGAACACATTAGAAAGGGTATTTTTCTGCTTGAAATGAGAGAAAAGATTATAGCATGAATCCAGTGGACCTCTTTTCTTTTCTAATGCTTATACTGAAAACAGAACATATGAGAAAATGAGAATTTGGATATGAAATGGAATAGAATTATTTTAGCTCCCTGGTCATTGTCTGGTGAAGGCAGGTCTGTATAAGGTACTGATTATGTCTAGTTACATATTTGTTTATTTCTTCTTTCTCATGGTTAGATTGAGCCCCATAAAGGAAACACATCTTATTCATGTTTAAATCCATTCACCTACCAAGGAAAAGACCCAAATAAGTGCAGAATTGACTGTGACCTCTCCTTTTGAATTTTTCTTATCGAACACATGCTGGAAGGCTGAACGTACTCTTTCTGAAATTAATCTCTGAGCATCAAGCTTAAACTACTTTAAACTGCTTTCTTTTTAACAACAGTAAGTATACTTCTGGGCTTATCTTTCTCTTTGGGCTTAGTTGCTTCCATATCATTCCTTTTTGAAAAGCTCGAAATTAAAAAAAGTTTCATCTACCTTCTGGAAGAAAAAAGTTATAAAAAATTATTCCCTTACAGTTGTGTCATAAGTCTCACTGGTCTCACAGAGGATCAAGGTTAGTTGAATTTGAAGTGGAAAGATCTCAGGAACAGAACACAGATAAGGAATAGACTGCAAAATATGTCTCCCTGGATTCCCTACCTCTTAGCAACTGATAAGTATACATCCAGTGACATCAAGAGTAATGACGGAATTCTAGCTTTGGATGTCCCTCTGTCTACTTTTAGCTGGTGAAATGGGAAGGATTATGCATGTCACAAAATCTCCAGATCATGAAATGGGTCAGGGATCAGCACATGCACTTGAGTTTCTGTACCAACATAATTACGTTGTGAGGCCATCTCTTGCACTCTTCCCTCAATCTGCTTACATGTTACAATGAGCACATATACAAAAACTGCACTATAGGAAGACGGGGAAGGAATAGATCACGTGTTATCTTCTTCCTCCCCAATCTCAGCACACAAACCACCTATTCACCAAACCCTTAGACCATGAATACGAATCTGTGTCCTCCACGGACTCAGTCACCAATACAGCTATTCCAGGATGCCAGTTTCGGTTCCTCCATGAATCTGGAAGCAAAATCTGAACCGATTAGTAGTTTAGGAGGGAATCACTGAAATAATTAATATAAAATGTTTTATTTCCCTTGCCCTTCCTCAGTATCTCTTTCCGCAGGGATAAACAGATGAATAATTTGGCTTTAACATGACAATTACTACATGTATTTCATGAATCAATCTTAGGCATAATAATTCTGATACAGGAATGTATTTACAAGTCACATGTTCACCTACACCTTCCATTTTATTTTTTGTTTTTCTTTGAATAATGTTCTGCAGGCTAGATACTTTAAACAGAAACAACGTATATATAAACATAAGGTTTTGTGCTGTTCCTGAATTTATTGGAGCTCACTCTTTGGCCATGAATGCTAAGATCTTTTGATACATTTTAATTTTTCCTATTTCACAGAGATGCAGAATGAGGCCTTGCTAATTATTTATATAAAATATTACCCAGCTAATTACTTATATAAAATATTACCCGTGGAACATGAACGCCAAATCTGTGAGGGTCAGGTCATTGACCTTTCCATGGTACTTTTTTTAACATTTGTGAATGAAAAATGACTTAATGAAATAATTCTTTCACTGATGAGTAACAGAAGAATCACTCAATGCTATTAAGGTTCTAAAATAAATGTTACCATTTTTACTGATGGCTCAGGACAATTTAGATGTCACACATCATTCTCCTTTATGCAGAGCAATAACACACAACTGACCAGAATTTCCTGAACATCAGGTACTTAATTAATTGTGTCCATCACTGTCTCATGTACTTAAAAGAATATTCCTCTTTTGTTAGTAGTAGGAGGTGACAGGACCATTTTAAACATTTTAAAGATTTTGTGTGGGCTTTAGTTATTCAATTTCACAACTTCCCATCATATCATATTAATCAAAAGAAATTCACTCTTATTTTACATGAAAGGACATTTAGGTGTGCTTATATAAGAGTTGGTTTATATTATACTTATATTTTTCAGCGAATATTTGATTATATATTCATGAAGTTTAATTTTGTAATGCTCTTCCTGTTGTGAACCAATTTTCAGAATCAAGCATTTTTTCTGCAGCTATTAAAAGCAATTAGGCATAGGCCTGAGGTCAAATAACAAAGGAATGAATTAATCCTAACAACAGGTGGCTGTCAACAAGGAGGGATATCCAAAGACTTTGCAGTTTATCATATATTAATGTAAAAATTAACTGATAATAAATATATGGAAGTGAAATTTTCTTCTGCTCCAACATTGAATTCAAACAAAACAATGGATTCAAAGATTAGTTTAGAAAGGTCAAGTATGTAAAATTAAACATGAATTGGTGTCCTCAGTTAAGGTAGCAAATATAAAATCTAAGTGAATTCAGAGATATAACTAGCTTGTTTGTTAAACACCCTAATTGTACCACACTAAGGGCAGAGTCTATTTGTATCCATCACTTTCATAGCATTCCTTATTAATGTTGCTTAATAAACATATGTTGAATCAGTGTTATGTATTTGATGTCATGTTGATGTAAATTTTAAGAAACAGCTCCAGCCTCCTTTTCAGGTGATGGGAGTATAATTAACAATGATGGTAACTGAATATCTTGGGTTTGTTTCCTTTAAGAATGCTCCTGATTTACACTAATAATATCACTATCAGACATCCAGCAATTTTCCACTAACCATGTGCACATAAGCAAATTACTTTAACTTACTGAATTTCAATTTTCATCAATGATGGAATATCTCTTTCTATGTTGTTGTGATGGTTAAAGATATCTCACACAAAACAACTGGAACCAGGTTAGGCCAGGAGATCATATATGCAATAAAGGATGATGATTTTCATTCTCCTTTTTCAGTGGAGAAATTCTACTGGTGGAAGTTCTCTTCCCTCCTCAAATTGATGTTTATCTTCTTTCATGATACGTGTGCCCAGCCACAAGGGTGTATCCTTGTGGCTGAGATCTTCTCAATGAAAAATGAGCCAGAGAGATGTGGACCACTTTCAATTGCTGTCTTCAAAATCAAACTGTTTCCCTGAATCATTGTGTCTTTTCCTTTCTGAAGACTGGAAAATGAATCAGAAGAGAACTTAACTCATCATTTAAAAAACTGGTGTTCTAGAGGAGGATAAAGAAACACTGGGGAAGAGAAATAAAACCCTGGATGATTTATGAAGTAAAGCTATTCCATCCACCCAAACAAGTAGGTGAAAACCTTTCATTTCCACCTATCTTTAATTTCCATCTTCTAGATGTATACCATTGGTTATTTTCATGATTTTATAATATTCACTCATAAAATTAGATTTTAAATTAGTTTCTTGGAAGTTATGAACAAGTTGGGGAAAAATATTTTCTATCTTCTCTTACTTCTCTTTGGATGATCAACATACAATGATAAAATAATGGGTAGAATTTTTGAAAATGTATTGTATGCAAGAAACTATATGACAATTTTTTGTAGTACTTCTATGTATTACAATGTGTTACATCACTTAAAACTCTATAATAATGCTATGTAATGCACACTATTATTAGGATAATTTTCCATATGAATCACAGAGATCTTGAAAAATTTTACACTGGTCATTTCAATGGTCTACAAAGAATGGCACTAGGAACCAGATTGTCTAGGTACAAAATCACAGTTCTTCTGCTTTTAAACCTTTCTGTTTTTCAACAGAGTCAATGGGAATTTCCTCGAACTTTTTATAAAATAAGCCATTCCAATTTAAATGACCAGTAGAAGATTATGCTATGCATTGGGAACACATGATGTGAAGACACAATAAAAGTACCTCGAAGGCACTGGGACATATGAAGTTTGTCTTTGGTATGAAAGTAAGATTTCTTGGTGTCACTCCAGAAAACAGAGGAGAATAAAGGCTAAACTGAGTGTACAGGAGTTTTAGGATGAAACACTTTCAAGAATAGTGACCCCCTACGTATGGCATGCTTGCCCAAAGTCATGAGCTACTCATGAGCTGTCCATGTGTTAAAATGCTATGCATCAGCCGGGCACTGTGGCTCAAGTCTGCAATCCCAGCACTTAGGGAGGCTGAGGCAGGAGAATCACGAGTTCAAAGCCAGCCTTAGCAAAGGTGAGGCGCTAAGCAACTCAGTGAGACCCTGTCTCTACATAAAACACAAAATAGGGCTAGGGATGTGTCTAAGTACTCGAGTACCCCTGAGTTCAATCCCCAGTACCCAAAAAACAAAACAAAACAACAACAACAAAATGCTATGAATCTCCAGCAGCTTGAGGGGCCCAGGCAGGAGAATCACAAGTTCAAAGCCAGCCTCAGGAACAGTGAAGCTCTGAGCAATGCAATGAGACCTTGTCTATAAATAAAATGCAAAATAGGGCTGGAGATGTAGCTCAGTGGTTGAGTGTCCCTGAGTTCAATCGCTGGTACTCTCCAAAAAAAATTTTTTAATTATTATCCAAATTTGTATGAAGAAATTATTGAACTGTGATTATGTATAACTCCCACTTCTGTGACAGATAAAGAGAATACCATTTTTGTTAGTTCAATTGTATTTTCTTCCCCTGAAGTGAAAAAAAAATGCATAGCTCAAATATTTTATATGGTTGTTTCTGGAAGGTGGATTAGTTAAAATACTTTCAATTTTCATTTTTATTAATGTTTGTACTTTCTATTTGAACATGTTTAATTGTATGCTATATAATATGCTATAATAATATATAATTCTATAATTGTATATACATGTATATGATTCAATCACATGATTCAGACTTACATAAGACACTAATCTCAGACTTTGACCTACCATTGAATTATATATTCACTTAGAAAAACACATGCTTATTTGTAATACACTAAGTTCCTCACATTACATATTAATCCAGAGGCATTTTTCTAGGATGTCATTTGTCTTCAGTATGGTAGATATCAGAAGAGCTCAAACTTATTATGGATGAGCACATACCTGCACTAAATTACATTCTCAGAGTTAATTTAAGCCTGAAATGCAGAGTTCATTTTTGTTTACACCTTTGACTGATGAACACATAGTTACATGTAGCATATCCATATCCAGTATTATATCATTTTCAGTGTAAGAAAATATGGAATGATCTAAAAAGGCATGAAATACATATACACTAATTATTATTGTGTAAAAAAATTAGCTATGCATTTTATTTTGTGATTGTTATGGTTTAGATATAAGGTGTTGTAGGAGCACTCTCTATACCTTCAACCCCTCCCTTCCATTTTTCCCCATTCCATGCTAATAGACTGTGCTTTTGACAGAGAGCATCCCTTTGTGACCTTTGGACCTGATTGGTCCAGGAGTGTATTTAGGCTTCTATACTTTCTGGAATAAACGGGTGTTCCTGCTTCTCGCTCTGGGTATTTCTATGTCTCACTGGGGCAGAACAGATTTTTGCCTATACCCCGGGTTCTGGATGAGTGACTTAAAGCAGTAAGGTGTCCCCCAAAGGCTCATGTATAAGACAATGGAAGAATTTTCAGAGGTAAAATAATCAGATTATGAGAGATGTAACGTAAACAGTGGATTAATCCACTGCTATTGATTAACTGGTTAGTAACTGTAAGCAGGTCACTGGGGACTTGTCTTGGGGGTTTATATTTTGTCCCTGGTGAGGAGAGCTCTCTTTCTGCTTCCTGTTTGCCATGTCCTAAGCTGCTTTTCTCCTCCACATCTTTCCACCATGATGTTCTGCCTCTCACAGGTCCAACAATGAAGCCAAATAAAATTTTTCTCCCCTAAAGTTGTTTTTCTCAGATCTTCTGGTCACGGCAATGAAAAGCTAACTAAAACAGTGGTACATTATCATTTTATAATA
Source organism: Xerus rutilus (assembly GCA_028644305.1). NCBI lineage: Eukaryota > Metazoa > Chordata > Mammalia > Rodentia > Sciuridae > Xerus > Xerus rutilus. The sequence continues at coordinate 23,136,632 of CM053399.1, read as the reverse complement.
CATGGTCTTTGTTTTGTCTCTAAATACTATGTACTAACAGAATACACAAAACGACATTTAGAGACTTTAAAATATTTTTCAAACCCATAGAACATCAGTGAAACAAGAAGATATCTTTCATTACCTTACTGAAAGCTTAATATCTACTAAGATAAATTTTATAGATTTGTTTATTAATTTATGAATGGTCATTTCTCTCATAGTAGATAATTACACAATTCACACATTTGTTATCTAAAGTGCCTGTCTTTTTGTTTCCAAAAGATTAGTTCTCATGAGAAATTTGTTAAATTACAATCGTGGAGTATAAAGAAACCACAATCATCCAAAAATGGCATTTGCACTCTGCCCTGATGTCTACATACGTTCTTGACCACTCATGCCACAGAAGTCTGTTTTCTAGTGAAAATGAAGAAAAGTAAATATAAGGATCAAAGAGTACTGAAGATGCATTCTGTTTTTCTTTGGTATTATGAAATGTGAAATATGTTTTAAAATCTGAAACATGGATTTGAGTGAAATCTTAAAAGTTGGATAGACTGTGAAGGCTGCCACAGTAGCAGCCTGCAGTAGCATATTACAGCTGACTTCCTTATTTTCTTTACACTTTTGGTTTCTTCTTACACCACAGTCAAGTTTGTTTCTAATCCTCTGCCCCACTCACCTTTTAAGTTTGATTACTGCATTGAACTGGATATGTTCATCACTGGTTTGTGAAATTACACAAATCCAACCACAAAATTGACTACTTTTACCTGAGTTGACATTTATCAGGAGAGTCAATCTAATAATGGACAAAACACAGAATGAACCTTCAATTATTTTAGTAAAGTGATTTTTTCACATTGATATTGAAAAAGATAATATAGGTCTAGGTTTTCCTATGTTTAAAATCATCTTATTTCTTTTATCTGAAACACATTTTTACCAAAAGAAACAAGTTTATTTCATTCTAATGTCTTTCAACTTGTAGAATGCAATCAACCAAAAATAAATAAGAAAAATATCAATCCTCTTATGTGGCTTTGAAATAAAAGTGCACATTAATCCAGAACTACATATCTACACTGCTTAGCTATAGAAGTGTATAAATTTGTTCATTAATTTTGATGACATTTATTGACCTTGACATTATCATCCCACTATAAATAAATCTTTATATAACCTAAATGTAAATTACAGACTTAATAAAAGAGAATATGTTTGGAAGAACTAGTTTTTCTTTGAAAAACTTTAAGTGTACATTAGAAGTTTTAATAAATTATTTGTTCATTCATAGTTTCTGCCTAAGCATTTACCAGAATCCTTTCAGTAGAATTTAATAAATTGTGATAAAACTTATTGATGATTGAGAGTTGTAGCTCTGCTCATTGTATTATGTCAGAGTCAAGTACTTTTGGGGCTGTTTTATTTTTAAAGTGATAGATTCAAAATAAATTCAAAAGTATTTGAGTTGGTACAGTGTTCATGTGATTTGGAAACTACCTGTCTTCCTTACAATGTTCTTATTTTGTATTTCACATTATCAGTTAGATGGAATAGGTAACATACATAAATTGTTGTTCTGAGAAAACATTCCTAAGACACAAAGTGATCAAAATAGCTCTAAAGTTTAAGAGTTTTAGAAAGCCAAAGGAGTCTAAACCAGGCCATGGTAAGACAATTTAAAGTTTTTTCTCTAGTAAACAAGAAGTAGTTGGCAAAAAAAAAAAATCTATAATTCTAATTAGTGTTTATGGGAATTCCATCAGATGGTTTTCCACAAAATAAAAATAGATAATTTTTGCTATTGAGGTTGTATACAAGTTTTTGAAAGCATTTCTGTTATAATTGTTAAAAATTCTAGGTATGCTTAGAGTAAATTTATTTTTATTTCCTTTTATTCTTTAAAATCCATTAGTAGATTGACTTTTCTGACAAATGTCAACTCAGGTAAAGGTAGTTAGTTTTCTAGTTGGGTTTGTAAATTTCAGAAACCAGTGATGAACATATCCAGTTCAATGCAGTAATCAAATTTCAAACATTTTTTTTTTTCAATCGGAGTTGGGCAAAGGAGAAGAACTTATTTATACTTTCATTCTGTGTGGAAAGTTCACTTGCCATTGATCTTTGATTGTTTAATTCTGATTTTCCCTTGAGAACTCTTTCATGTTTTTGTTTGTTTGTTTGTTTGTTTAATAATTTGCTCCTAGTTCAGAATCTCTATTCTTCAACTAATAAGTTAAACAAATTCCTATTAATGGTTGTCCAATCCTTTTCTTGACATTTCCTTACCTTTACTTTCCATTCCATGATCCTTCTTAAAGAAAATAGATGAAGCCAGGCGTGGTGGCGCAAGCCTGTAATCGCAGCACGTAGGGAGGCTGAGACAGGAGAATCGCGAGTTCAAAGCCAGCCTCAGCAACAGTGAGGCGCTAAGCAACTCAGTGAGACCCTGTCTCTACATAAAACACAAAATAGGGCTGGGGATGTGGCTCAGTGGTCGAGTGCCCCTGAGTTCAATCCTCGGTACCAAAAAAAAAAAAGAAAGAAAATAGATGGGAGAAAAGAAAAAGAAGGAATGAACAAGGAGGAGAAGGATGAAGAGAAGCAACAGCATAAGGAGAAGGGAAGGAGAAGGAGAAGAGGAGGAGGGGGAGGGGGAGATAAAATCTTTCTCCATAGCAATTTTCTCCCTCATAAGAACAAATCTTATATTTGTTGATCATTCGTATTTCTTCTTTGTGAAGGGTTTGTTCAGTTCCTTTGCCCATCTATGACTGGTCTATTTATTTTTTGGCTATAAGCTTTTTTAGTTCTTTATATTTCCTGGAAATTAAGGCCCTATCTGAGGTGCAAGTGGCAAAGATTTTCTCCCATTCTGTAGGTTCTCTCTTCATGCTCTTTTTTTTTTTTTTTTTTTTTTGGTGCTAGAGATTGAACTCAGGGGCACTTGACCACTGAGCCACATCCCCAGCCCTATTTTGTGTTTTATGTAGAGACAGGGTCTCACTGAGGTGCTTAGCACCTCACCATTGCTGAGGCTGGTTTTGAACTCGCAATTCTCCTCTCTCAGCCTCCCTGAGTGCTGGGATTACAGGCTTGTGTCACCACGCCCAGCTTCTCTTCATGCTCTTGATTGTTTCCTTTGCTGTGAAGAAGCTTTTTACTTTGATGCCATGCTATTTATTGATTTTTTGTTTTATTTCTTGTGCTATAGGAGTCTTGTTCAGGAAGTTAGTTCTTGAGCCAATATGTTGAAGTGTTGGCCTTAATTTTTCTTCTAATAGGTGCAGAGTTTCTCATCTAATTCCTAGGTGTTTGATACACTTCAATTGATTTTAGTGCAGAAGAAGAGATAAGAATTAACTTTGATCCTATTACATTATTTCCAGTTTTCCCAGCATCATCATGCCCAACTACAAGAATGGAGTCCTAATTAGAATAAGATATAGCCTATGCTTGTATTATTTTATCAAAATGGATTACACTGTCATGTATAACTAAGAAGAACCAATATAATAAAATTTTAAAAAAACACATCTTAACAAGTTGCTCAATGATGCAGCAACTTCCTCTTTGCTCCAAGAGTGGAAGACTTGTTAACGACAGCTGCTTAGATATCAACTGAATAATTTGTTCACTTATTTTAATATTCTCCTTGGACAACAATTTACAAAGTTTGGTTTTAGCTGAAAGGGTGGAGATTACATGTAAGGCTATTACTAAATACTGTAATAATTCTCTTCAAACACCTAAGGTATTCCTGTTTAGAAACCTCACAATCTTGGTGTTTAAGAGTCCCATAATAAGATTTCATTTTCAAAACATGGCTTTTCCAATATTGTGCATTGTCCGACACCTATTTTTCAATGTTATTTATATTGTTGTTGTGTCTTTAGTTGATACCTTCCTTTTGTTGTCATAGAACGTTTCACACTAATGGTAATCATAAAGTGATTTATTTTCTTCTCATTGTGGACTGAATTTTGACCTCCACACAATATATGTTGAGATCTGTGCATGTGACAGCTATTGGAAAAAAGATCTTTGCAGTTATAATCCAATGAAAATGAAGTCATACTAGAGTGGAGTGGACTTACTGTAGTCTAATTGGAGATTGCTATGTAAAACCACAGATATGCTGAAGGAACACAACCATGAAGGTTGAGCTTAGAGTTATGAATTGCAAGCCACAGAATGGCTTCAATGGTTGCCAGTAGCAAGCAGAAACCAGGAGGAAGAACATGGCTCTGTCATCTTCATGATTTGGGATTTCTAGCTTCCAGAACTATGTGAATGTTTTAAGCCACTTCAATTTTTTGTAATTTAATATAACAAAACTAGGGAACTAAAATACTATTCTCAATTAAGCAGTCGATGTATTTGATTAAACTACTTTTGGTATAAAGTAGCATGATGTAGGTATCAAATTCTTGTTTTTTATTATTTAGATAATTACAGAGTCATATTTGAAAGAAAAATTTTCTACCACCAAGGTATCTAGGTCAAAGGCATGATGCACTAGTTGGTTGCGAATGTGAATAACTCTTTAGACAGAGATTGCCTTATTTTCTTATTCTTTTTGTGTAAGAGATTGAATGGTGTATAAGGCATCAATTTTGAAAAAAAAATAAATGTTTCTGAAAAGGAGATTATATAAATAGCTTTGAGTTAAGGAATGGAATGTGAAAGCATCTGTTATTTTTGTCTGCCTCAGACTCCTTCCCTCTTCTGAATAAAAGCAACCTTATTTTTGTATAGAGAACCTCTTTGCTTTTTTTTTCTGTATACATATATTTTGTGTTGAATTCAGTCTCTTTTGAATGTTGAAGATAAGAGCAAGACTCCAGTCTAACTAATCATAGAACAATATTTAGTGCCATAGAAATGGTTAAAAATAAATGCATCGCTAAAGGGCTGAAGGACTTGAAAAGACATTTTTCAAAAGAAGACCTACAAATGGCCAATAGGTACATGCAAAAATGCCCAACATCAATAATTATTAAATAAATGCAAATTAAAACCACAAGGACATATTATCTTATACCTGTTAGGTGGATTTGTTATCAAAAAGAGTGGCATTAGGCGAACCATAGAAGCATTATGTTTACATGTCACTATTTCAGTAGTAATATTATAAAGCTTAGTTTAAAATCTATTTTTTCATTTATTTGTTTAATTTTATTATTTTCATTTATCTTATACTCTTTAAAGACACTTAGAAGCTGCTACCTTAAAATCTTCTAGTTTTTTGGAAGGCATGTTTGAGCTTGTTTAATCTTACATATATTACCAAAGTCCATTACTTTTGGCAGTAGATATCTATTAGCAAGAAAGTCAATAAAAGATATACAGTTAAATTATAATTGTTATAGTTTGGAATTACAGTATTAAGCCATTACAAAAGTGATACCATAGTTTTTTAAGGTAAAGATTTTTTGATATTTAGAAGATGTTTGGAAAATATTGTTATAAAATGAAATTAGCTACAGGAGATCGATATTCAAGGTAAATAATCTTAAATCATTCACTGCAATTGGGTTTTAGAAGTAGTAAAAAAATTAATTAAATTTAGAATTCTTACTTACTGGGCTATTTAGAAGCCTGGCCCTTATACAGCTAAGCATTTTATTTTAAAACCCAATAAATAGAAACAATTTGAATTTATTTTTTATACAGCTTGTTACACTTACTTCAAATAATTAGTTTAAATATATGGAAAATAATTGTTTCAACTCATACAAAAAGTTAGAACTAGTTTTTGGTATTTAAACCTAGAAAAATTTAACCAAAAATGGTTGTGTTATTGGAAGCAGAAAGTCTATCAACAAATTAAAATTGTTGATGCATATGTGTTAAACAGTATACCAATTACCTTTGAATAACTCTGGACATTTGTAGCCAAATTAGGACAATATGCATTGAGTAAACTCATTTCAAAAGTTTTATGGTAGCCGGGCATGGTGGCGCAAGCCTGTAATCCCAGCACTTAGGGAGGCTCAGACAGGAGAATCGCGAGTTCAAAGCCAGCCTCAGCAAGAGCAAGGTGCTAAGCAACTCAGTGAGACCCTGTCTCTACATAAAACACAAAATACGGCTGGGAATGTGGCTCAGTGGTTGAGTACCCCTGAGTTCAATCTCCAGTACCAAAAAATAAAGTTTTATGGTGTTTGAAGTGAGTAATAATGGGCACCAATCATTACAAAATTCACAGAGTTCTTACAGTTTTTGTCTTGTGTTTTGCTCATTGTATTCTATGCATTTTCAGCTCGCACAATATTGCCTTCAAGATGAAACAGCATTGTTATCTCATTCTGAGATACATTCAGCTATTGCTTAACTTTAAGAAACTATCAATGACTGAGCCAAGATATGTAATTCTGAGAACGATGTTCATATTCACTGCGTTCTAATCACTATGCTGTAATATCATTCATACTGATTTAAACTTAATACTGGAAATTGCATAGAATTTCTTGCTACCCACAATATGTATGTAATCCATTTGAACAATCTGCAATAAATATAGACTTATCAGGATGATTGGAAAGAGCTGATGATTTATGAAATGAAAGGAAAACAAATCCAGAGAAGAGAGGCTACTCTCTACATACAGGTGATAAATCCCAAAGAGGTATTGACAAAGGTTTGTCTACAATGAGTCAAGATGTGTTCCTTAAAACCTGTTCTGCTCAAGCATAATGCCAAGTTCACATCTAGAGGGAGGTCAAATGGAAATAGCCAAAGGCTTTATCTCAATTCTTCAACTTTATAGTATTTACCTCTTCTTTCCAACTCCCTTCCCCTTTATTGTTGCAAAAACATAGTTCCAAGTTATCTCCCATTTCTCAGAAATGGGAGAAATTCATTGTAAATCTGGGATAGAATGTAGAATGGAAGACAAGATGGATAGGTGGAAGCTGTTGTAGTAATGACAAGAAATCAAGAAGTATTCATGGTGAAAGGATTAACCACGTAACATGCATGTCTCCTTGTTTCACACTGCAAATTACTAAAAGAAAAAAATAATTTCCAAGGGTTAAATTGTGACACTTCAATACCACTCTAGAGCCACATTGAGAATTGGTTTTTTAAACATCACATTCTCAGAAGCAAAACTCCAAGCGCTAATTACATAGTCATCTTAAATACATACAAAATAAGTAACCAATTCCATGCTCAATTACTCATTTTCATGAGCAAGTGCCCAATTTACAAGAAATAACCTCTTGAAAGTGAAAAGAGTGTTTTTACAACACAGTCGAGAGAAAATATTTTATTAGCAGTGTAAAAATTAGATGATGTCCATTCTGAATATGTTAGATATTTATTGCCTTGTTGCCTTCAGATAATTTTCATTCATCAATACAAAGTCCATAGGCTGACATTGTATATGATCATGTGGAAATGTCACAGAAATCTCTGCATATTTCAGAAGTAAACTTAAATTCCTCTGGTTTGGTATCACATGATGGACCGTGGACCTCACTCTCTAATTTTACACCACTAAACCTTATTCTCCAATGAGGACTTGGAATTTAAAGAATAGTGGTCACAAAACCATATAACATACAATCTTCAAATTTAAATTAAATTCTAGTCATATAAATAACAGTTTTATTTATTAAAAGGCATATGTTATATTGGAAAACAATTACAAGTGATCTGATCTGTATCCATGCCCCCATTACAATAGGGATGATTCATATCTGTACATTTTATATATTACATATTCACACACACACACACAAGATATTCCATATGTTTTATGGAGATAATTTTAGAACATTTCATATACAGTATTCTGTAATTTTTTTTTCAGATAACAGTATGATATAGACAGTTTTCATAATACCATTACATGTGCACCTAATCCCTTATTTGAAGTAGCTGCATAATACTCTATTGGCTTACAGGTAAAAATTCACTTCATCCCTCTTATAGTAACAAACAAACAAACTTGCTTTTCTTTCTTACTATGGAAATAATATATATGTAGGGTACTTTTTAATTTAAAAATATGTAATATAAATAAGGTATACATTTATATTATGTATTCAATGAGGTGGTCGTGGAGAACAATTTTAAAGGGTTGTCATTAAAATGTTCAGAAACAGTGGACCCTATGTTCACCAAAATTTCTCCCTTTCAAAGTCATTTGCACTAATCACAATATTCACATGAGCAGAAAGATATATTTCTTAGAAATGTGAATAAAATTATTCAGTTATGAAAACCTGTAACTCTGTATTATTGCAATTGCACCATCACTATGTGATCTAATACAAGTACAAATTAGGAAAAAATAATTATGGTGAATAATAATCAGAGTGGGAATTAAATTTAAAAGAGAGAAATTTAAAATTTAAAAATACCCTTTATTCTTTGAATTGTATTTCAGACATCTTCTAGATGAACTCACCTATAATATCATACTGTCACTCTCCTATGCATTTTAAAATGTTACAGAATTGAAGAATTAGATGAAAAAATTATGTATATTAGCAAAATGCATAAAGAAAAAATGTAATTCATTTCTTTAGTGAAAATATGATAACAGTGCTCTGTACTTTGTCTAATGAACAGAAAATATTTACTCAATATCATGTCCCTTCAACTATCAATGTAATTCAGACAGTGGGAGCTAAAATTCATGGTTCTTTGATTTTCCTCTATGTTCATTTATCATTTGTTGAAAATTATGAAATATTTCTTTTTTATTTGTATTTTTTTCATGTTTTTAAAATTTGTTCTAATTAGTTACACATGACAGTAGAATGCATTTTGACATATCAAACATAAATGGAGTATAATTTCTCATTCTTCTGGTTGTACAGGTTGTAGAATCACACTAGTCATGTAACATATATATACTCACAGGATAATAATATCAGATTTATTCTACTATCCTTCCTACTCCCATAACCCTCCCTTCCCTTCACTCCCCTCTATCTAAAAGAAAGTAACTGTATTTCTTCCCCAGCTGCCTGCCTTATTGTGAATTAGCATCCGCATATCAGAGAAAAAGTCCAGATTTTGGTTCTTTGAGATTAACTTATTTCTCTAAATATGATATTCTCCAGCTCCATCCACTTACCTGCAAATGCCATAATTTCATTTTTATTTAAGGCTGAGTAGTATTCCATTGTGTATATATATCATATTTTCTTTATCCATTAATCTGTCAAAGTCTACCTATGTTGATTCCATTGTTTGGCTATTGTGAGTTGAGCTGCTATGAACATTGATGTGGCTGCATTGCTGTACTATGCTGATTCTAAGTCCTTTAGGTATAAAACAAGGAGTGGGATAGCCAGGTCAAATGGTGATTCCATCTGAAGTTTTCCGAGGAATCTCCATTCTACTTTCCATAATGGTTGCAGCTGTGTATGAGTGTACTTTTTCTTCACATCCTCACCAACATTTACTGTTGCACCATTCTGATTGGAGTGAAATGAAATCTTAGAGTAGTTTTGATTTGCATTTCTCTAATCGCTAGAGATGTTGAACACATTCTCATGTATTTTTTGATCAGTTGCATTTCTTCTTCTATGAAGTTCTGTTCACTTCCTCAGCCCATGTATTGACAGGATTATTTGATCTTTTGGTGTTAAGTTTTTTGAGTTTTTTATATATCCTGGAAATTAATGCTTTATATGAGTTGCATGTAATAAAGATTTTCTCCCATGCTGTAGGATCTTCTTGATTGTTTCCATTGTGGAGAAGAAGCTTTTTAGTTTGATTCCATCCCATTTATTGATTCTTGATTTCACTTCTTGCACTTTAGGAATCTTGTTAACGAAGTCAGATTGTAGGCCAAGATTGTGAAGATTTGGGCCTACCTTTTCTTTATTAGCCTCAGGGTTTCTGTTCTAGTGCCTAAGTCTTTGACCCACTTTGAGTTGAGTTTCAAACAGGGTAAGATATAGGGGTTTAATCTCATTTTGTTACATGTGGATTTCCAATTTTCCAATTTTCTATAGCTCTATAGTGTACAAGTATTTTACCTCTTTTGTTAGATTGATTCCCAGGTATTTTATTTTATTTTATTTTTTTGATGCTATTGTGAATGGGTAGTTTTCCTTATTTCTCTTTTCAGTAGATTCATCACTGATATATAGGAATGTGTTTGATTTTATATCTTGCTACTTTGCTGAGTTCATTTATTAGTTCTAGTAGTTTTCTGATGGAAATTTTTTGATCTTCTAAATATAGAATCATGTTATTGGCAAATAAGTATAGTTTAAATTCTTCTTTTCCTATTCATATCATTTTAATTTCTTTCTTCTAATTGCTCTGCCTAGAATTTCAAGGATGGTGTTGAATAGAAGTGGTGAAAGAGTGTATCCTTGTCTTGTTTCAGATTTTGGAGAGAATGCTTTCAGGTTTTGTCAATTTAGAATGATATTGGCCTTGGGTTTAGTATACATAGCTTTTACAATGTTGAGGTTTATTCCTACTATCCCTAGTTTCCAAGTTTTTCTAGAGTTTTGAACATGAAGGAGTGCTATATTTTGCCAAATGCTTTCTCTGCATCTACTGAGATGATCATATGATTCTGTCTCTAAGTCTATTGATGTGATGAATTATATTTCTTAATTTCCATATTTTGAACTAACCTTGCATTCCTGGAATGAACACCAGTTGATTGTGGTGCATTATCTTTTTAATATATTTTTGTATGCAATTTGCCAAAATTTTGCTGAGAATTTTTGCATCTATGTTCATCAGGGACATTGGTCTGAAATTTTCTTCCTTAATGTGTATTTGTATGGCTTTGGTATCAAGGTGATAAATGCCTCATTAATGAGTTTGTAAAGGTTACCTCCTTTGTATTTCATGGAATAATTTGAGGAGTATTGGTTAGTTCCTCTTTGAATGTCTTGTAGAACTTGGCTGAGAATCCATCTAGTGCAGGGCTTCTCTTCATTGGTAGTTCTTTTGATGGTGTCTTGTTTCATTGATTGAAATTGATGTTTAAACTGTGTATGTTTTCCTAATTCAGTTCTCTAGAAATTTGTCGATGTCTTCAAGACTTTCTATTTTATTGGAGTACAAATTTTCAAAATAGTTTCTGATTATCTTCAGTATTTCAGTAGTTTTTGTTGTGATATTTCCTTTTTTATCATGTATTATAGTAATTTGAATTTTCTCTCTTTCTCTTTACTAGCATGGCTATGGGTTTATCAATTTTATTTATTTTTTCAAAGAACTATTTGTCTTGTCAGTTTTTTGAATTTTTTCTTTTGTTTCAATTTCATTGAGTTCAACTCTAATTTTAATTATTTCCTGTCTTCTGCTTTTCATGTTGATTTGTTCTTCTTTCTCTCAGGCTTTGAAATGTAACATTAGGTCATTTATTTGTTGACTTTATAGTCTTTTAATGAATGAGCTCAATGCAATGAAGTTTCCTCTTAGCACTGCCTTCATAGTGTCCCAGAGATTTTAATATATTTTATCAATATTCTCACTTACTTCTAAGTATTTTTTATTTATTCCTTGAGTTCTTCTGTTATTCATTTATCATTTGATGGTATATTATTTCATCTCCAGGTGTTAGAGTAGCTTCTATTTTTATTTTACCATTGTTTTCAAATTTCATTCCATTATGATGTGATAGAACAGAGTATTACTTTCATTTTTTGTATGTACTAAGAATTAATTTGTGATATAACATATGTTCTATTTTTGAGAAGGATCTATTGCCAAGAAGAAAGTATTACTAGTTGGTGGATGAAATATTCTATATATGTATGTTAAGTCTAAATCATTTATTGTATTATTTATTTCTATAGTTTTGGTTTGAAATATTTGTCTAGGAGTGAGATAGGTATGTTAAGATCACCTAGTATTATTGTGTTGTGGTCTATTTGATTCTTGAAATTGAGAAGGGTTTGTTTGATGTACATAGATGCTCCATTATTTGACACATAAATATTTATTATTATTATGTCTTACTGATGTATAATTCCCTTAAGCAGTATGAAATGTCCTTCTTTGTCCCTTCTGATTAACTTTGGTTGAAGTCCACTTTATCTGATATGAAGATGGAAGCCCATGCTTGTTTTTGTAATCCATATGGGTGACTTGGTTTTTCCCACCCTTTCATCTATAGTCTGTGGATGTCTTTGCCTTGGAGGTGAGTCTCTTGGAGACAGAATACTATTGGGTCTTGTTTTTTATTCTAATCTGCCAGTCTATATCTCTTGATTGATGAGTTTAGGCTGTTAACATTCAGGTTATATTTGAGATGTGATTTGTATTCCCAGTCATTTTGGTTTATTTCTAGTTTTTAATTTGACTTAGTATCTCCTTTGATTGATTATTCCTTTAGTAAAGTTCCTCCCCTTGCTGGTTTTCACTTTTTTAAAATTTCATCCTTATGGACAATTTTTGTTGAGAATTCTCTGTAGTGCAGGCTTTCTAGCTATAAATTATTTTAACTTTCCTATATTGTAGAAGGTTTTTATTTTATCTTCAAATCTGAAGCTTAATTTTGCTGAATATAAAACTATTGGCTGATATCCATTTTCTTCTAGATTTTGAAATGTATTATCCAGAACCCTAGCTATGAGGATCTGGATTGAGAAATCAACTAAGATCTGAATTTGTTTCCCTCATACGTGATTTGATTTTTTATCTCATATAATCTTTAAAATTCTATCCTTATTCTGTATGATAGTCATTATCATTATAATGTGCCTTACTGTGTAATTTTGTACATTTAGGGTCTTGTAAGCCTCTTGTAGTTGTTTTTCCATTTTATTCTTTAGATTTGGGAAATTGTCTGATATTATTTCATTGAAAAGTTTGTGTATTCCTTCAGTTTGTATCTCCACTCCTTCATCTAGCCCAATAAATCTTAAATTTGGTCTTTTCATGTTATCTCATTATTCTCAAAAGTTATTTTCATGGTTTCTTACCATCTTCTCTGCATGGTAAACTTTATTTTCAAGATTATATATTTTGTCTACCTTATATGATGTGCTGTCTTCCAAGTGATCTAGTCTGTTGTTGATGGTTTCCGTTGAATTTTTAATTTGGTTTATTGATTCCTTCATTTCAAAGATTTCTGCTTGTTTTTTTTTTTCAGAATCTCTGCCTCTTTATTGAAGTGATTTTTCATTTCCTGTATTTTTTCTCTGATTTCACTCCTTATACCATCATTTACTTCACAGATCAGTTTAACTATGGACATTCTAAACTCCTCTGATATTTCTTCACAGATCAATTTAACTATGTACATTCTAAACTCCTCTGATATTTCTTATACTGTGTTGTCAATGGATTCTATTTTTGGAGCTTCTTGCTTTGTTTGCAGTACTTTGTTCCCTTGATTTTTCATGTTGCTTGTGTGTTTTCCTACTAGCCATATGGATTTGAGGCAGTACAATTTCTACCCTGTAGACTTGTAGTGTCTCTGAAGGTTTTTAATACCTTGCCTTTAAGGGGAGACAAATATCTACAACATCCAATGTAAAAAATATATAGCCTTAACTGGGCACAGTGGTGCACATCTGTAATCCCAGCACTTTGGGAGGCTGAGATAGGGGAATCATGAGTTCATAGCCAGCCTCAGCAATGGAGAGGCACTAAGCAAATCAGTGAGACTCTGTCTCTAAATAAAACACAAAATAGGGCTGAGGATGTGGCTCAGTGTTGTAGCACCCATGAGTTCAATCCTAGTACCAAAAAAAAAAAAAAAAATATATATATATATATATATAATATATATGTATAGCCTTAAACCCAATAGCTCCTACTGTAATATCTATAGTCCTGTCTCAATAAACAGAAATTATGTGTTCACTTATTGTCTACAATATAAACAATAAATTTGCTAAAAGGGTTTACAATTTTAAATAGTGGATAAAGAGAGAACAGAAGTTGTACAGGATGTGATATTTCTGAAGGAGGAGAAGAGAAGATTGTAATAGAAATTTATATGAATAATGAAAGAAATTGACAGAGATTGGTTATTAGCAGGAGAAAGGAGAGAAAGAGAACCCAGGGAAACAGATAAGTGAGAGGAAAACTATATACAGTGTAAAAAAATATTAAAAAAAGAGAAAAAAAATAAAGACATAAGAATATACAAGAAAACTGTAAAATACTATTCCTATACCCTATTCCTCAATAAACATGAATGAAAAATACCTGGTTTCAATCATGGTAGAGATGTTAGAGAGGGGAAAAAAATCTTGATGGAAAGTTGAACAATTGTTTCAGTTGGCATTCAAAATTTTCTCAGCTTTCCTTCTCTGCTGACAGGTAGGGAAGTCTGGAGTTTGATGGTAGCTCCTGTTTGGTAGGAACCAAACTGACTGGCTGGGAGAGCTGATAGCAAGATGCCCTTAATGGTTTTTCAACCCTCAGATCCAAGGTAGCCAGCCCTGTTCATCCCCACATACTTTAGCACTAGCAGAGCAGGGGATAGCCTGGCCCTTCCCAATCTCTCCAACCTGTGCTCTCTCAGGGCAGAATGCCCTCAGTCTTGGACTTTCCATGGGATTGCCAGGCCCAGACCAGTCCACTCAGTCCCAGTCACTATCTGACAAATCTGGGCTTCAGATAACCCAGGCTGGCCATGTTGCAGTCCCAATATCTCAATGCTGTTCCAACTGGCAGAGAGATCACCAGGGATATGCTCACTTGCAGAGAGATCACCAGGTAGAGGAACAACCCTGTGAAGAAGCAGCAAGATGGAGGTCATTAGTATTCCCAGCAGGAGGACCGCAGGTGCAGTCAAACCCACAGTCATGCTGACACTGAACCTCCAGGCTTTGGCCCATATCCCCTAACAGAGGCAGCTGCGCCCTGAGATGGCAGTAGCAGCAAACCCGCAGGCACCCTAGCCCACCAGGCTCCTGCCAGTGTCTGAAGATGGAGGTGACCTTATGCAATCAAACCTGCAGTCACGTGGCAATGGATTTCCTAGTAGCAGCAGAAGTGGCATTAGAAGCACCCCAAGACCAGATCACTGTGAGAGTAGCTTTTCCCAGGTTGACAAAAGTGGATTGTTGTAAATAGTCTAGTAACTCTAGAGATCCATTGCATTCCCAATGACCTCCCTTAACCTGAAATTTGCCGTAAGAGTCAATGAACACAGCAATTGTGTTTGGTTTGTAAATACAGCCTTCCTATGAAGTACGTTATTCTGGGGAAAGACTTGAGAGGGAGTAAAAACAAACACATTTGGCTGCATATAAAGGAATATTCTTTGATAAATTATATGAGTATTAAAGTTGGCTTCTTTTGTATTTTCATCAGTTTCTGTCCTCTGCCTTAAATTCCATTTGTTTTCTGGCTCTGAAAACCTACTTTTTATTTTCTTTTAAATCTCCAATGATTTGAAGTCTTTTTATTAGCCAAGTGACCCTAGTTGGACTGTAGAACATAGTTTAAAATACAAATAAATTAGAGATAGTGGGAGAATGTGGAAAGTTGCTCTGAAAGGTAAGTGGCTGTGGAGGTAGAAAGAAATAAAAAGTTATAGAACACATTAAGAAACTGAATGAACAAATACTTAGAACGAATCACACTGCAAAATGGATGGATTAATTATGTATATTAAACTATATTGAATGTAATTTACAATCATGCCTAAAATTCTTAACCAATTTGTACTTAAAGCTACAGTTTTCTGAATCATTGATATGGGCTTTAAAGAGAAAAAGAAGTAAGATAGAATTTTTTATTTGGTTATTTTTGTTTGTTTTTATTATAGGCAAAGAGAATTAGAGAACACAAGGGAAACCCACCTGATAGTTGTTGCAATTCAACTGTGAACAATGTATCATCAAGTAATATTATTTGGGTCCATCTACAATGCATATGGTTAACTATTTGTCTAAGTAATTGCAATAATTGTTCCATAATTGGAACATAATTGCAATAATTATTCAATAATTGCAATACTTTGTTTAGTGGATACTCCAAAACTTAATACTCATATATATTTTAGCTGATTATTGATGCCAAAGAAAATATAAAGATTGAATTAATAAAGACCTTACATTTTTGTATACATCTCTATATTGAAATTGATATTACAATTACTTCACTTTTATAAGAAGTTCATTGTTTCTGTCATGAAAGTGGTGCATTATGAAGTTGTGATTAAACTGAGATATTGCAAGCAAAAATGGAATTAAATTGTGTTTGACAGTTGGCACTGTGTATTTTCTATAGTTTATTGAATTATTTTCAAAATGGGGCATTCGTTATTATCACTGTTAAAGGTAATGGAACAAGCTCAGAGTTACAAAATGAATTTCCAAGACCCACTGGCTATTCACAATATGAACACCAAATACTGATGCTAAAAATCCTAACAAAAGAATGGGTCAAGTCAGGGACCCTTTTTAATTTAGTTCTTTTTTTCCATCTGCTAATACTTTATAATTCACAATTCTCTCTGAAACTGCCAGAAAATTGTGTCAGTAAGATGAATTTATGGATCTCTATTAAGTTGCAACAACAACAATTATTGAACTATTACAATCTGCATAGACAGTGAAAGCAAATTTCAGTAATAATACATAAGCACGGAAAGTGTGTCATAGATCACTCATTTTTCTTATGCCAAAAGCAGTCCTTTTGCACTGAAATGTTAGAATTGATAGATGAAAAGTATACTAAAGATTATATAATTCTGCTGCTAATCAAATATTTGATTTTGCCTGGAATAATCCTGTTCTCATCACTATTGTTGAAAACTTATTACAACCCGAATATGGAAGTAATTCATTCCAGATTTCTCAGGTAAGTTCTGAAAAATATTGTCAGATCTTCACTAGAACCCAGGGAGACCATATCAATTAAACATACATCTGCTCAATTTATCAGCAAGACAAACCAGATAGTAGCATTTATGATAAAAAATACAATCCAGAAAGAACCTTTTGAATGCACAAAGGCTGACAAATCCAGTGTGGACAAACATAGAAAAACATTGACCTATAGAGATATGTAGGATTCTTGTTAGAAGAAACACTTCAGGCAAATAATATTTAGAATATTTTTTCAAGCAAAGAATAAATCATAAATGAGACAGGACTCAGAACCAAGAGATTTTCTAAAAGCTTATATTGAAATGGTAATACAGTATTTATAGACAGAAAAAGGAAGCTACATGAGGAAATAAGCTGGTTATAGCTTGGCATGTGCTTTATTTTGACATGATGGGATGACCATTTGTCTTATATTTTCATCAGGCCTCAGTCTCTTTTGGGCTGAAACTTATCTGCTAATTGGTTGAGACTCATCTACTTATTACATCAATATACAGATAAGTTAGGTTGCAGTTCATTTACAGAATCTCGGATTGCAATGTTCTGCACAGGGATTCAAAGTACAAATGCAACATTAAGTTGAATTTAATTTAATATTATATATAATATATCTATGTGTATACATATACATTCATGTTTAATTTAATAATATATGGTTTACATGGCAAAGCCATATTGAAAGTTCAATTTAAGAAGAAAAAGAAATGCGAAAATAATTCACATTGGATACTGAGACAGACTTCATTAATGTAAAGTTGCTGTAATTTAGGTATATATAGTACAAGTTGCATAAGTTGTGGAATCCAGTAAAAAATGAAGATACAGGAAGCCTTCTTCAAAATGAAAAAAAAAATTGCTATAGAAGATCCTATAAATAAAGCTTTTCTGTTCTCTTAACTTACAGTGTTTTTATTTGCTTTTTAATATTGTTCAACCTAAATATATAAATATAAGCATAAAATTTCTATTCTTATTTATAATCTGTGATGTTAGTCCTAAATGTAAACATAAGAACATTTAACTCATATGTGAAGAAACCAAGGCAATAGAACTGAGGATTGAGCTCTGAGGAAATGAACCAGGCATCCCCAGCTTCTCAGAGTTGCCACCTGAATCTATGGCAGTTTGGCTATTCCTACCCATGTATCCTCAGGATGAGGCCTGTGGTTCCCCACTGGATATTCACCTGCTAGGGAAACATCATCGATGCCACAATGAGATTCTCTGGAACACAAGCATTTAATTCTGATCCAGATAACCTGGGTTACACTTGGGTCTCCACTGAGGGACAGAGTGTGATGGTAGAATGTGACTCCTCTGCCTCCCACCAGCTGATAGAATCTGATGCTGCCCAGGGTTGAGGAAAGCAGAGATAGTTGTCTGGCTTGAGGTGCAGGTGACTGAGAATCTACATTGGGGTACTAGGAGCAGGACTGTATGTCAAAATGAGAACCCAAGTTTCCCCATGCCTTTCAACTCCACCCCAACTTTCAACTGAACTGAATGCATCCATTGGAATTCAATTACAAAGCATATGTTCAAAGATAATGTGAAAAATTTCAAGACAGTAATAAAAGAGCTTTAAAAGCAAGCATTATGCCCTTCTGAGTTCAGAGTTCTGTGTGAATGAGGAGGTCAGGCAGCCATAAAGCCAGCACTGGGCATAAGTTAAGTAATAATTTAAGGACATGTGCATATATAAAATCATCATGTCAGACTGGTGACAAATGTTAGGTACTCAGGGCTGAGATACAAGAAAACAGACTATGGCTCTATTGGAGGTTCTACCTCCTCTTTCACTACCTCTTTATTGGTTTATTAATATCTCAACAAAATCATTTATCATATTTATATTTCCCTTATTTAGTACAAGTTTTGGTATTAGAGTACTGTTGCCAGGTCCAGATCTAAAGATATTTATCAACACAATCACTTTTGGAGTTCAAACACTGTGAAGTCAGGAGTCTAGTCAAATCATTAAATGATAAATATGCTAAGAATTTATATATATGACCATAAAATCCAAGATTTCAGAAATTCATATGAACATAGGATCTATTTAACTTTGTTTCTTCAATGTTTCGTATTACTGTGTTAAGAGAGTACATGTTCCAGAGCATATTAACATTGATGATGAGGGACATTAATGGAAATATTTAGGTAGGTGCATTAGATTATATTTTGATAATAATTAAAAGCTCATCACAGTGATAGTATATCCAAAACAAAATAATTATATCAATGTTCAATTAGTTCAACAAATATTTGTTTACTTAGTCTCACAAAGCACTATAGGAAAACAGATAAAATATAACCTCCACAAATTTACAACATTTAACTTCTACAGATATTTGGAAGAAACTGCAAATAGTTTACACATGTTGTGAAATATGGCAAAAAGAGGCAACTGATGAAGAGTATTGATATTTGAATGTCATTCTTTAGTAATTCTGATTTTTTAATCTCTTTTGTCATATCTGCTTTAAAGGTAGGTCCAATAACTGATTTTGGTAAAACCATGGAGTGTAATATGACTCAACTGAATACATTTGTATCAGTATGATGGTAATTTTCAAGCAACACTGAATATAAACCAAAAGGGAAAAAGACACTATAGAAAGAGGAACAACTTTATCATCATGAGTGGAATAAGAGCTGGAGTCCTCACGGTACTCCCTAGATTGTACCGGTTCTCCCCTCTCCCATTCTCAACCCAACCCCTCCTCCTCACAGTCTTGTACTCCTTCAGTAACTGAGAGTCCCATGCAGTTTAGACTTGAAATAACAGTCCCAGTTATAGGAAAACTAATCACAGCTCTGCTTATTTAGCTAGTGGATATTTATGATAAGTTTGTTAAGTAAGTTGATCTTTTTAGAAAAACAAGTTTTAAGAAGAAATATTTATCCACTTTCAAAAATACACTGTTTGCAAACCTGTGAATCTTAAAATTGTACAACATTTAAGTTAATCAAAATTATTTTTCATTACCTATTCACAATAATGGCTCCAATTGTCCACATTTTTTCTCTTAGATATTTTTAAACCTACAATTTAGAAATTGATGAAAATCTAAGCAATGAGAGTGCATTTTGTAATGATTATATATTTTGTCTTGTATATCAATTCATAAAATGAAAAATGTGTCAAACATAATTATTTTTCCCTAACAAGTTGAATTATCAAGCAGGAAATGAAACTAGTAAATGCAGGCCTCTGAGATCACAGGTGATATAAAAATCTGAATTACATTTTCATATAAAAGTTAATTATTTTCTGCTTGTAGTGATAGCATATCCCCTTAGCTACTTCAAAATATTTTTCAAAATGAGATGCTGCCAGAACTCTGAATTTAAAAACAAATGACGAGTGAACACACATTCAAGAGAAGAGAATAAGCTACAGTGTATTAACATGTTTTTAAAGTCCAGATACAAATGACAGATGACTTTGATCTCATTTGGGCATATGAAAAGCTTTGAAGAAGTCAGGTTCCCCTACCTAATTGTACACCAAAGGTCACTGCCACACTTAAAACAACCTCACTACCTTGGCCCTTTTCTTTTCACAGTGATTTTATCTAAGGATGACTTCAATGACATTCCCACAGGCAAGTTAAGCCTTTCAGTGTGTTGAGCATCCTTTTAGATTTCTCAAAGACTTAGGCTAAATTGTCTTGTTCTGTTTATCAGTGTAATGGTTTTTCTGGTATGATATCTTTCACGTTATCTTTTAATTTCTTAGTGCCGCAGGGTATGAACTGTCTGTGCTTGTGTCTGTCACGCATGCCTCAGACAGAAAATACTGTGGCTCAGGCTGAGTGCAGCAAGACTTAGTTCTGCCATTTTCTATTTAACAGAGATGAGGGCAAGAGTTTATAATTTGAGGGTACTAGTACAATTAGTGAATGCCATCAAGTACTTTCAGGATCATATGAATGAAAGGGAATTAAATACATTGAAAGGAGCTTACTTGGTGATGATGAGTCTTACAGAAATACACAATAAAGTAAAAATATTATTCTAAATGAGCTCTGAGTCCTTGTGGGAAGTCAGTTAGTGTGGAACTAAACTACTTAGAATGTTATACAGTCTCTTACTCTGTAAATGTATTGAAAAGAAGCAGAGGAATCAATTTCTTTTATTTTATTGTTAATTAAAAAATGGTTTTCCTTTTATCAAAAAAAAATTCCCATTATCCCCTTCTAGGAAATTCATCAGCAGATTTCCAGAATCACATTAATTAACTTAATTTCTTCTAAATATATATCCTGTTTTAAAAACCATAAATATCTTGAAAATAGATGTTACTACAGGAGGATTAATTTTATAATACTGATCAAAATCATATACATATATATGTGTGTGTATATATATATACACACACATGCATTTATATATATACATATGTGTATATACATATATATATACGTGCATACATGTATTTTTATATAGTAATTTCCTTTCCTAGATCTTACAAATTGAAGATGCAATTTATAAGTGTACAATTTTTTTTCTATACACAACTATGTATAATATGCAGTTCTTTTTTTTTTTTTTTTTTGTATTGGAGATTGAACTCAGGGGCACTCGACCACTGAGCCACATCCCCAGCCCTATTTTGTGTTTTATGTAGAGATAAGGTCTCACTGAGTTGCTTAGCACCTCGCCGTTGCTGAGGCTGGCTTTGAACTCATGATTCTCCTGTCTCAGCCTCCCTGAGTGCTGGGATTACAGGCTTGAGCCACCGCCCCTGGCTCTAATATGCAGTTCTGAGAGGCCATTTCTTTGTCCTTTCAGGATGCTATCATAAAGTGACATTGACTAGAAAGCTTACTAACAGCAACAGTTCATTTCTCAGCCTGGGAAGTACAAGATCAAGGCACTGGAAGTTCCAAGCATCAGGTGATGCCCTATTCCTCATAGACACAGCCTTCTTATAGCTGTGGTGAACTCAGATAGTGGAAAGGGATAGCTGGATCCTGTGGGCCTCATTTATAAGGGCACTCATCATATTCATGGGAAATCTTACAACATGACAGGTTTGTGCTATAGTCAAGAAAAATACAAACCTGAACACCATTATCTCAAATGTTGAAATGTTGAAAAATTAAAATCCCCAAAACATAATTCTGAGGAAAATAATTTAAAGTTGAAGACATTTATGTTTTGAACAGAGATTTATTTTAAAAACATAAAAACTCAACTTTACACAATATTTGGTAATTGTGTGAACCCCTCTTTACAACTGAGGACATCTGAAATCCTATACACCCTTCTTCATTTGACAAAATTTATCAGTATCATCATGGGTCAACTCTGAAGTTTTTCCAAGAGCTGAGCTTTGGAGAATTTTTGTCTTTCACAAATGTAACTGCAAAAAACCAATCAAGTAAACAAACAATTTAAAACAAAAAATACCTCTACATTTATTGAGGAAGTTTCTGCTTTTTAAGGCACATGCGTACACACAAAATTAGCATGGTGATAATGCATTTTCATGGAGTCAAGTTTGCAAGATATGCATAAAATGAATTAGAATTCTCCAAAAGTGTTTACATAATTCACACTTCTAATATTGGAAATGAGTTGAAGATGAAATCCACAACACAGTGAATTATAAAATATAATGCTGACAATTTAGAATTGAAACAAATTAAAGACAGGGCTACAGTTGTAGCAAGACCATGAGTTTAAACCCCAGCATTAAGACAAATCCAAACAAAACAAAAATTAAGAAACAGAAAAATAATGTAGGGAAAATTTCACTAAGTTAAAATTGAAAGAAAAGTTTGAAAGGTTTAAATATAAAAAAAGCATGTTAAAGTGATGTATTATTGGCCTAAACTGCACATCTATAACTATATTTTGAAGCTTCACACTATGATGAATATCTGGTTTGTTTTTGTTTGTTTTTTTCTCTTAGGGCATGCCTCTACTCAGAGACTGTGTTCACATTCATTTTCCACATGGCACTGTTAGGTTTCAAATTCTTTTGTGATTCAATATACACTAACATGGACAATCCCTATTAAAATTTCCCATTATCTGTATAACGAGTCCATGTTGTTTTGGTAGGTATAAAATTATGAAGGAGGTTATATACAGATCTTAAATTTAGCAGAGGTAACCCTGGTGACAAACAGCAGTGGCATTGTGTGTCACCTTTATGTCCACATAATTATTTTAAAATCAGTTGGTAACTTTGCCAGCTTCTTCAAAAAACACAGCTTTAATTCACTAACAGATTATAAATTTCATCAGCTGAAAAATGTCAATAAATAATTACAACTTTTTTAACTGGAATTTTTATAGTTGCCACATTATGAGGCCAATCCACTTATCTGAATTATCTGCCAAATTCATTGGGTTGAATGGAAAAAAACAAACAAAAAATCTTTATTGGTAAGAACTTGAAATGCACATTTAGAAAGTATCATATTTAGATACTTTGATTACAAATAATTCCAAATCTATCATTTGTGTTTGACAGGTTCAATGAAAACTATATTTTTTCCTGCAAAGTTCATCAAGTTTTCAATGCATTTATCAAGTACTTAGTTTTTTTCTATTCATTAATATATAAGTAAGCAGAAATGTTCTAGACCAGTAGCATCCAACATGGACATGAATTACATACACTCAGTTAAAAAACAATGTGTACGGTTTTAGTGACATCCACTAGTCAAAGTGAGACACACACTAGCTTTTCTGTTAGATTTAGTTGTAAATACAGTCAGTTTTCTTCAACAGTCCAATCCTTAGACAAGAATAATTTACCATCTAATATGTTTTCTAACAGTAGAGAAATGTAGTTTTCTAACACTGTATTACCAAATCTCAGCTGATTCAGAAGATAATTCAGGCCTTCTGGTTCAGAAGATAGCTGGCCTAAATTCTTGTTATTATCCAAGAAAAAGTATTTTTGAAAGGCAATCATGATGCAAAAGTACAAAAGAGGCAATGGTAGTACATAATTGGATAATTTGGAGACTACTCTTCTGTAATGGTTTGCATCTTAAATGTATTCCAAGAATCAAGCGTTGAAGTCTTACCTGAGACCTTGTGGCAGTGTTGGTAGATGGTAGACCTTTTAATAGGTAGAGTCTAATTGAAGCAAGTTAGGTAATTAGGAGCATGCCCTTGAAAGGGATATTGGGTGCCTGGACCCTTCTTTTCTCTTTTCTTCCTTTCCTCTGTTATAAACTACCTATCATTGTGTATTGACTGTCTATGGACCCAAATAGAATAGGACAGATAGAACTTGGACTGGATCCACAAGTCAAAATGAATCTTTCTTATAAGTAGAATTTTTTCAGGTATTTTGTCACAAATATAGAAAGCTGACTAAAACACACACGTATAATAGAAAATACACTATTTCTTAGAACTCAGATTTCTACTTATCTTACAGACCTTTTCTGCCAGTGGGAATTGCTGTTTACAGAATGTGTTTTTCAGAAATTTTCCATTCATGATTTTAAAATTATGTGATTGTAATTTGGGGATTTTGATCTTTATAAATTTTAGGATAAAAGGATTTTGTCCTTTCAAAATTTCAACATTCTGGATTGCGGCATTGGTAACTGTGTCTTTTGAGATTATCTGTACTCTTTTATGTCTTATCATCTCTTAAGGGTCCTATACTTTAGTACTGTTGCATTGTCAATTAGAATTCAACATACACATCTTGGGAAAACATAAACATTTATACAATAGCAGGCCTAAATACTCATTAATAAGATATGGGACAAAGACATTGCAATATATCCATAAAATAGAATTCCAAGCTGTCACAGAAAATAATGAGAATGTGTTGTAGTTTTTTATAAGCCTGTTAGCCACTGTGACCAAAAGACCTAACAAGAACAACTAGAAGAGGAAAAGTTTATTTGGGGGCTCATGGTTTCAGAGGTCTTAAGCCATAGATGCCAACTCAATTACTTGGGGCCTGAATTGAGGTAGAACATCATGGCGGAAGGGTATAATGGAAGAAATCACCTGAGAACATGACACCAAGAAGCAAAGAGGGAGGAGAGAGAGAGAGAAAAAGAAAGAAAGCATTAGCTTGCACTTCGCTCTCCAGGAACAAGATATTTACTTCAAAGTCACGCCGCTAATGACCCACTTCCTCCAGCCACATCCTACCTGCCTATAGTTACCATCCAATTAATCCTTGCCAAGGAATTAATGCACTGATGAGGTTAAGGGTATCATCATCCAATCATTTCATCTCTAAACTCTCTGCAGTTGTCTCACACATGAGCTTTGGGGGAACACCTAATACCTAAAGCTTAATAGGTTGCCCTAATGCCCGATACTTCCTAAAATATAATTGAATGGAAATGCAAGGGGAAGCATAGTATCTCTAATATATTTCCAAAATAGGAAAATTATGAAATTTGATTTTATATACATAAATACTTTCAATGAATACCAGAAATTAGTAATAAAACTGACCAACTCTAACAAATGGTAGAGTCTTTTGGGGTCAAGGGGAAAATTTTTTGCATATACTTTCACATAATTTAAATTTTAAATTATATGAATGAATTACATTCAAAATTTTAGTAAATATTTTTAAACAAGGGGAATATCATGATAAAGTTTTTCAAACTATTAAATGCTGCAAAGGTAAGGGATTATTTTATACCTTATTAGTCATTTAGTTTACCTAATTATAAAATGTTGGATATGACTAGGCAACAGAAATTTTAGATTGCACTTATTTTATTATGAAAATTATACTCTCTTTGCAAGAACTGTAGGATGGTAAAATACTAATAATTTTAATATACAAAAGATTTTGTAAATGTTCAAAAAGAACAATAATTCAAATATAGAAAAAGGCAACTTATGAAGGAGGAAATGCAAATGGCTGATAAACATATAAAAATGGTGTTTCATCTTACTAGTAGGCAAGATAATGACAATTACAGTGATAATATAATCTTTTTCATCTTATAAAATGACAATTGTAAAGATTAATAACATTGATTGTTAATAAATTGCAGTGAAAGAAGTATCCTCACGAATTACTGGTGGAAATTTAATTTGCTAGCATATATCAGGAGAGTAAACTAAGTTGAGAAAGAGAAGTTGTATTTTCCTCTCTTATGTTTGGATAAGTAATACATTTACATAATTGATGTATCCAAAATTAAAAGAGCATCAAGTATGAATAGACTGGCACTCTTGTTCCTTCATCACTTCTTTGTTCCCCTCTCTGAAGTAACTAATATCATCATTTCCTTCTAGATATATATTCCAGAGGTATATGTATACACACAAATATATTACATGTGTACACATAGGAATATAATGTATTTTGTTTTTGTTTGGGTAGGCTGGGATTTCACGCAGAGGCCCCTACTTAGGAACTATGTCCCCAAACCTTCTTTTTAATTTTATTTTAAGGCAAGATCCCACTAAGTTGCCTGGATGGCCTGAGACTTATGATGATACTGCTTTAGCCTTCTGAGTAGTTGGTACTAGAGGCATAGGCCATCAAACATGTGATATGTTTATTTTCATGTTATATATTCACTTATATAATATTAACACATTATACATATTGATTCTCTTTCTTATACTTGCAGTGGCATTCCAAATATATTTTTTTACAATTATTCTGTCATTTATCAATAGCATTCATCTCTGCTGGTGTTATATTGCTGGATGTGTACATATATATATATATATATATATATATAATTTATTTTTGGTACTAGGGATTGAACACGGGGGTACTCGACCACTGAGCCACATCCTCAGTCCTATTTTGTGTTTTATGTAGAGACAGGGTCTCATTGAGTTGCTTAGCGCCTCGATGTTGCTGAGGCTGGTTTTGAATTCATGATTCTGTTGCAGCCTCCCAAAGTGCTAGGATTACAGGTGTGCGTCACCGCGCCCAGCTGCATATTCTTATATATAGACTTACCACAATTTATTTGCTTTGTCTTTATTGGACATCTAGGCCCTTATATTCTGATGATGTTTCAATGAAAGTTGTATTAAATAAATATATACATAATCAATTTATAAAAGGGGAAAAGAAAGAAGAATTTCACATTAGCGAAGACAGCCATCAGTCAATAGTAAAAAGCAAGAATTATTGGCTAGTATTTTGCTTAACTTATCTCCACTGATTTTAAAACTTTAAAGATGCATATAATAAATATATTAAATACTAGTATTGACAAAATATAATACAGGAAAATCTGTAAAGTTGCTATAGAAATAATTAAGAATACTATTTCAAAAATTTCTCAATATTTTTATTCACCAGTTGTACTTTCATTTCTTTCTTCTGTCAGAATAAAAGATATACATCTGAAAGACTCCAGAAATGAATTCTTACAAGTTAATGAATAAGTCTGATAGTACTTAATCTATTTCATATTTTCATAGGAAGGAAAAAAATGTTCTGAAATTACTGTTCTCAAATCAGAAGAACAGTGACTTCAAAATCTATATTAAATAACATGTATAAATATTATAGTGAGAGGAAAATTGTAATCTAATTCACCTAGCTATTAATCACCTTAAAAAATATCTAATGTCATTATGTATAACTGTTGTACATATGGGTAAGTATATTAAAACATTGCCAAGAAATTGTATCCATAAGATGATGAAATAAAAATTTCTTCCATTATCTATCCTCAGAAGCTTCAATTTTGACATTCAAGAAAGACAATACTTTTGTGAGAGTCCAGAGGAACAAGGAAAAAGTTATAGCACACTTCTCAAGCAATCTGAGAGTAGGTGCAATGGAAAGTTTAAAACAGTGTAATTGTACTGGTCTCATAGCTTCTTCATGGTGGCTTAGATAAGTGTGAAGAGACCTGTGACCATGAAAAGGGAGAACATAATGAGTGGACACAATGTAGGTAGGATACTCCCAAGAATCTCATTTCTAGTTTGCATCACTCAGAACACTGTGGTGATCAGAATGTTAGAGGGGTTGGGAGTACCTGAGAGCAATGAGAGGCAGGAACTCACAGTAACTAGGACTGAGAACCTAAGAAAGGATCTGTCATAAATCCTGTTGCATGCTTCACAGACTTGACCAAGTTACTCAACTATGAGCCAGATAGAATGTGTCACTCACACTGGCCCACTCAGCACATGGACACTACCAATACTTTGTGTTCCTCCCTTCTGCGTGTGACTGTCTCCTCATGGACAGTTCCCTGGTGCTAAGCATGAGCTTCTACATGTGGCTTGACTGTAGAGAGCCCACGGGATTGGGAAAAGAAACAAAGTTTTGAGCATATTAGGACACTTTTCTCGGAAAACAAGTGAGAGTCTCTCAGTACCTACCCTATCTTTGCAAAACTGAGAGGAAGCACATGTCTTATGAGTTTCCCTCCAAAAATAAAAAAAGGAGGTATGAAGTGAACACTGCAAAAGAGGTATAAGAGAGCCTAAGGATTCCTAGCTAGGTTGATGATAAAGACATTACCCTCCTGAAGACTGGAAGAGGTACCTCCTCCTTCAAATGCAAAGAAATTCAGGGAATTCAACCTCCTCTTTCCTCACCTCACAAAAAGTCAAGGAAACATAGCAAAACAAAAAGGAACACAATAGTTTTCTAGCAATCTATCATAAAGAATGAAGATATAAAAATTTGCTGCCAAAAAATTCAACAGAATCATTGTAAAGAAATTCAGTGAGATGGAAGGAAAGAACAAAGATAGACAACTAAATGAATCAGTAACATAATACATTTCTGGAGCTGTTGAATACAAAGAATAGAATACAAAGAAAGAATGAAACATGCAATAGAAAGATCAACAATAGACCTAATCAAGTACAAGAAAGAATATATGTACTTGAGGGATTAAGTTATCCAGCCCAAAGAGAAAAAGTGGAGGGAGGCAAAGGAAGTTAGAAAGCTTAATGAGGTTTATGGGACACCATCAAGAGAGCTACCACACAGATGATGAACAGTCTAGAGAAGTGAGAAAGAGAAAAATCTCATTTAAAGAATAATCACTGAAAAGTTCCAAAGTCTGAGAAGAGATATGAATATACAGATATAAGAAGCTTAAATATTTCTAATCAGGTTCAATACAAAGGAAATATCACTGAGATACATTATGGATTATAATTGATCCTTCTAAATTCCACAACAGAGAGAATTTTGGATACAACAAGAGAAAAGAGTTTCATCACATCAAAGAAAATCATCATAAGACCATTAGCATAGTCTCTCTAGAAACCTTTCAAGCAGTGAAAGAGTTGGATAGCCTTTTTAAAGTACTGAAAGAAAAAGAGAGAAAAGAAAGGGAAAAGGAAAAGCAAAACCTTTCAACCAAGAATACCTTACTCAGTAAAGCAGTCAGAAATAAAGTATAGCCACAATAATGGAGTCCTAATTAGAATAAGATAATTCCATGCTTGTATAATTATATTAAAATGGATTCTATTGTCATGAATAACTAAAAAGAATGAATAAAAATAAAAATGAAAATATTTTCATAAAAAAAGAAATAAAGGTTATTTCAGAGGGAGAAAAATTAATGAGTTTAATCTAATTTCCCCGTCTTACTAGAAAGGCTAAAGAGAATTTACCAGCTATTAAGAGAAGACATCAATTTTTGACATGAAAACGAAAGTGCAAACACCTAGTAAATACATAGTCAAGATTCAAGATACTCTAAAAAAGTAAGGATGTTGTTTAAATCATATTTAACACTATAAAAGTTAAAAGTCAAAAGTATTTTAAATAAGATGCTCATTAATAGATACACAATATAAAATAGGCAATTAAAAAAGGTAAGTTGAGATAATAGTATAGTGTTTTTACACACAAAAATACAAAACTGTTGGGCTGAGAATATAGTTTAATAATAGAGGGCTTGTTTCACATGAACAAAACTCTGGGTTTTTTCCCCAGCATTATAAATTAAAAATAGATTAAAATTAAGAATTGTTTAGACAGTTTAGAATGAACTATCCAAAAAAAGTTAAAAATCATTATTTAGAAAATAATTTTTAGGAACCAGTGAAAATTTCAGGGATCTTGCAAGATACAAAGTCAACACAAAATCAGTTGTTTCTACATACTAGCAGTAAACTATATGAAAAATAAATTCAAGGGCTGGGTTTGTAGCTCAGTGGTAGAGCACTTGTCTTGTGTGTGTGAGGCACTGGGATCAATCCTCAGCACCGCATAAAAATAAATAAATAAAATAAAGGTATTGTGTCCATCTTCAACCTAAATAAATAAATTCAGAAAATAATCCTATTCACAACTTTATCAAAAATACTAAGGAGTAAATATAACTAAGAGAGTGAAATATTTGTACACTGAGATCTGTAAACCATAGATGAAATAAATGGAAGAACACACAATATTTTAGAGTACAAAGAAAATTTTCTTTAATCATATAATTCTTGACATAATTTCAGACTTAAATCATACCAAGTATCCTTTCTGACCAAAATAGTACAAAGACAAATCAACCACAGAGGTTTTTGAATGTTAATAAATATAGGTAAACAACATGTTCTTGAATAATCAATTGGTTAAAGAAGAAATAAATCAAATTGAAAATTTAAACAATATTGTAAGACAAATGTAAATGGAAACACAACATACCAAAATGTATGAGATGCAGCAAAAGCATTTATGTGAAAGTATTTCATAGCAATAAATGCCTACTTGAAATAAAAGAAATTGTAAATATATAGCTTAATATTATATATCAAAGGACTGGAAAATGTTGTGAACTAAATCCAAAGATAGTAGATGGAATAAAATAGCAACAGCATCAGCAAAGCAAAAGTAAATATCAAATAATGAATAAAAATCAATAAATCTGAAATCACCTTTTTCATAAAATAAACAATATTGAGAGTTGCACAAAAAACAACACAAAATTTGAGAATATTGAAATTAATAACATCAAATATAAAAGTGGAGACATTACAGAAGATGCATATGAAGGATCATATGGTCTCTTATGAACACTTACATGCCAACAAATTAAATGACCTAGAGGAGAGGCTGAATTCCTGGAAAAATTAAAACTACAAGATTGAATTATGATTAAACAGAAAGTCTGAACAGACCAATAGCAACAACAATAACAACAAAAAAATAGATTGATATGTTACTTAAAAATTAGAACTAGACATAATTTTTAATACATTTTATAAGGTCAGAATCACATTGATGCATAAGTCAAGCAAAGACACTGCAAAAAATAAAACTATCAGCCAACATCCTTAATGAATATTACTATAATAATTCTCAATAAAATATTAGAAAAACAAGATCAACATTTGTGTATCATAAGCAAGTGGGATTTGTTCTTTGTAGGCAAGA
This sequence comes from Xerus rutilus, assembly GCA_028644305.1. Classification (NCBI taxonomy): domain Eukaryota; kingdom Metazoa; phylum Chordata; class Mammalia; order Rodentia; family Sciuridae; genus Xerus; species Xerus rutilus. Next base: position 23,105,522 of record CM053399.1, on the reverse strand, counting down.
ATGTTTTAACATGCAAATCAAGCACTGATAAACCTCATGTACACAGACTAGAAGAGAAAAAAAACATGAGCCTCTCAAAGGACACAGACAAAAATTATTTGGCAAAGTTCAACAACAACATCCTTTCTTACTAGAAACTCTGAATAGTTTAAATATAGAAGGAAAGTTATTTAATATAATAAAGGCCAATTATTAAAAATTCACATATGATATCATAACCAGTGGAGAGAAACTGAAAACTGTTCTTATAATATTCAGAAAAAGAGAAAGATTCCCACTCTTTCTGACTCTTCAACATACTACCAAAAGCAAGCAGACAAGAAAATAAACAATATTATATTCAGAACAGAACAGATGAAATTATCTCTATTTTCCCAAGACACCACTCAAAAAGCCTAGAACTAGTAAATGTATTCAGTAAAGTAACCTAATACAAAATCAACATACAAAAATCAGTTGCATTTCTAAAAATATGTAATGATCTAGCCAAAAAGGAAAAATATCAAGAAAGCAATTTCATTTATGATAGCATCAGGAAAACCCTATACATATTAGAATAAATGTAATCAAGAACATAAAGATCTATATAGTGGAATCTATAAAACATTCATGAATAAAATACTTATAAATGGAAAGATGTCCTGTAACTTGTGATCAGAAGTTAAAATGTTCATTGTACTCTAAGCAGTTTATAGATATGACATAATCTCTATAAAAATCTTGATTATTTGATTCAAAGAAATAGAAAACTGCAGTTTCTAAATAGCATGTATATTAGTTGATGATTAACCACTGACTGATCATATTGAAGTACCTCAATGTTATTTTTTTATAATGTAGAGAGCCCCTACTATCAATTACAACATAAAAAAGAAACTTTTATTGAGCACCTAATATGTACCAGGAACATTATATCCATTATTGCATTTTACCATTACCATAATTGTTCATGGTCAATGCTAACATTATCACCCTCATCTTATCTCCTTACAGAGAAAATTGAGGCATCTAGAGGTTTAATACCTTGCCTGTTGCTACACAGATAACAAGATTAATAAATAGAGTTTTGAACTTATACATGATCTATTTTTTTCTTTGCTCCTAAACCAGTTGACACTGTTATAAGTTTGAAAATTGAAAAGGTCATTAATAAAATACATTTATTCAGAAAGATTTATGATGAACCTCCTATCATAACTTGGAATGGTATTTTCTACTTTAAAGCAAACAATTCATCCAATAAAAATAAGTATTTTTTTCACAAAGACATAAACGTTTCTGATTTAGGAGCTTTTATATGTTGTCTAAAGGAATAAAGCATCCCATTTCTAAACAATCCATTACTATTTCTGATTAATTAGCATAAAGAATAATGAGGTGACTAAGACTAGAGTACTCTTGCCTTAATTGATTGCCTGAGTTCATGGATTAATAAAATTCAATTATTTTATTATGTAATTGGCCCAAAGTTTATTTGTATCTCCTTTTTAATAAGTGTGCTAATGATATAAGAAAGTAAACAAAACAAAGTAATTGTAAATGAATACTAAGTTCAATTAAATCTTCAGGCCTGACCAAATATCTCTATGTACAGATTACTTCAGAATCTTTATTTAATCTGTAAAACACACACCTAGGTAATTGCCCTTGCCACCTTGACTTGTGTGTTGATGTGGAAGCAAAAATGTATTAGAAATTTTTAAATAGAATCAAAAAATAGCACTCTAAAATTAAAGAAATACCAATCAGAGGCATAACCCTGGTATTTCAGAGACTGCATTTTTTAAGCAAAAGACCACAATGAGGTAGGCTTAATAGAATCCCTTTCCTTCTATGATTTGTACGTGTCAGATCTGCATACCATTAGTCCTACCCAGCTTAGATATTGTTGTACAAAAACTCTGTGATCACACTTACTGGACCTTTGTAGACCGTTGATTCCAGAATGTTCCTGGCATCATTTGAGTTGAGGTGAGCCTTGGGCACCTTTATGCTCAGTTAGATCTTATCATCAGCCTAACATTCTGCCTTTTTCAGCTCATTTGGTTTGCTTTCTATGCTTTTCCTCACATAAAAATTGAATTTCTGTTTTAATAGAAATCTTTCTTTAACTACAAAGCCATTTGGTTGAGACTTACATAAAATTATGAGCATCTTACAAGATACCTAAGAACTGAAAAGCATTATGGTAGATGGTATAAGCACTCTGAGCAGTGCCTTAAAGACATACCTATGTAATGTATCAATATATTAATATATTAAACTTATAAAAATGTGTTTGAGAACCATCTCCTTAATAATGGCAGTTTCAAACATCCTTCAGGATGATTGAAGTTTATTTTTTTTTAGCATAAGCCTCTCTGCTAATATTTAGACTTAGTACATGTGGGCCTACCTGGCATCTCCACTTTCATAAATGTCCATAAACAAACTCCTAGTCATCATCCAAAGCCCAAATCTTTTCATAACTTTTCCAATTTTATCAATGGTCATTTTTGCATTACTGTTTCTCAGACTAAAATTTTTAATGACAGTGTTTTGTTTGTTTGTTTCTTACTTAGCCAGTTCCAACTTATTACAACCATCCTTTAATTATTCCTTAAAATAAGTCCAGTTTTAAGCAACTTGTTACCATCACCACTACCATGACCCCGATCTAAAGCTTCAAGGCATCACTCCTCATCCTCTCCATTATCACAGGAGTGTCTCTATCTCCCCTACCTTGATAAACCATACTCTTTTCTCAGTAGAACAGACAAAATGAGCCTGATATATACTGCATATAGCCATGTCACAAAATCTATTATTGCCTTTGCTCTGAAAGTCAAAGTCTTTATGTGTTTTATAAACCTAGGTTAATCAATTTTCTGTTTTTGTAACAAATACTAGAAATAGTCAACTCATAAAGAGAAAATATTTTAGCTCACAGCTTTGCAGTTCTCAGTCAATAATCAGTTGACCCCTTGCTTTTGGTTCTGTGGTGAGGTGGCACATCTTGGCAGGAATGTGTGGTAAATTGACATTGCTCACCTCATGACTGGGAAGGAACAGAGAGTAGATGAAGACATCAAATTCCCATAATCCCCATCAACAACATGTGCCCCAACAATCTATGAACCTCCCATTCGACCCCAGTTCTTAAAGGTTTCACTGTTCATTGAAGTACAGCCTGAGAAAGAAGACTGCACATTTCTCACCACCAGAAACCTAAGAAAAGAAGATGTATACTTTGTCTTGCATTCAGTGGCTAGAAAGACAAGATTGAAGCTGCCTTCCATTTAGTATCCTAAACCTCAAAATAAAGTTGTTTTTATAATAAGTCTTTTTTCAGCTGTTTTTCAGATATAATGTTCCATGAACTACCCTAAGGAACATGTGTCAGTGACCAAGAGGTAAAAATTACACTTCACTATACTACCAAAATCTCCACCTAGGCAGAGCTGAAGCCTCATTTCTTTAACATGGATTTGTATTCCCTCCTAAAATGTGTATCCCCTGCCCAAATAACCTGCAGATGGTCCTACCTTTGAGGGGTCACAGCTTTAGAAGTGATTCCTCATACTCTCCTTAAGTGCTCTAAGCACACTTCACTTTCTGTAACAATTCTTCTTGGAGTTCCATTCTATATTCTACTTATTTAGTCTGACACCAACATCTCCCAATAGTGACTCCCTAGAAACTAACCCTTTGACACATGAACCTTTGAGGTACACTTAAGATCCAAAGTACAGCCTTCCAACTCTGGCCTTTAAAGATTTATATCCATCTCATCATGCAAAATGCATCCAATCCATCCTGAAGAGTTACCACTCTTAGTTATTACAATACATATCAAAAGTTGAAATCCAAAGTCTCCTCAAAGACTCAAGGAAAATTCAATGGTGATTCCATATATGGAAAAAAAAGTTACATGCTTCCAAAATACAATGTTTAGACAGGAACAGGGTAAACATTCCTATTCCAAAAGGGAGTATTAGGGGAATGAGGAGGAATTTGACCAAGTCAAAATTGAAATATAGCAGAGCAAACATTAACTCCTAAGTTTCCAGGTCTAGTATCTGGGGCACAATGTTGCAGAATATGGGCTCTCAAGAACTTAAGTAGCCCTATTCCAAAGGTTTTGCTAGTTGCAATCTACATGATCTCTCTCCTAGGCAGGTTTTGCCATTGCCTGAAGTTTCCCTCAGCAGATGTTGTTCATTGCTACCTTCCTGGGGTCTCCACTGCAGCCTCAGGTTTACTTTCAATTCCATACATTGCCTCATCAGGAACTGGAGAGTTTCTGTCCCTGCCACATATTGTCTTACCTCCAATACTTTCTTCTGAAATCTTAGTGGGTTCCTACTAGCTCTTGCATTGTAAATTCCTGAAAAACTAGCATCACATGATTGATGCCAGAAACTGTCACCAGTGTGAGATACATGTGGACCTAATCCACAGCTGCAAGATCCTTGAGTGTTGGAATAGCTGAACACAGAGAGATCATTCCCTAAGTGCTTATGGATTTATAGTGTGCCCAAAATCTCTTTTCTCAAATGAAAGTCTTTTATGAAAATTCTTATTTCTGCACTTTAGAGCCTGTGATATGTGGGGTGGACCTGCAGATCCCTTATAGCATACTTCTTATAGTTCCAGTACAAAGCACTTAGCTTCTTTATACCAATAACCACACTCTCCTTCACATCTTTATAAGCATTCCTGTTCTGGCCAAAATCCATTTTTTCCAACTATTTCAACTAAGCTCCTTTGGGTCCAAGTTCTCAATGTACATTTAGCTAAAAGCAGTCAGTAATATCCATGACACTGCCTGAATGCTGTGCTGCTGCCTTGAAATTTCCTTCACCAGAAAGACTGGCCTACCACCTTGATGCTTAGCTTCCCACAGAGACTTAGGGCATGGAAAAATGCAGTCAAATTCTTTGCTATGGTGTAATAAGGATACCCTCTTGTTGAATTCCAAATAGCATTCTCATTTCTATCACTTTAATAAAGGGGGGGCACGTGGCTTTCTCAACGAGTAGGGGTCCAGAGGGATGAGGAAAAAGGGGTCCCCAGAGAAGATGACATGAGGTCTCTCTGGACGATGGTGACGATTCACAGAGCCGATCTCCCCAGGCCCCGTGGTGTAGGTAAAAATCTGCTCTGCCCTAATGAGACACAGAGACACCTGGGACAAGAAGCAGGGACACCTAGGCGAGGAGCAGAAAACACCGTTTATTCCAGAAAGTATAGCTTAAATACACTCTTGGACCAATCAGATCCAAAGGTCACAAACAAAGGGGTGCTCTTTGGCAAGAGCACAATCTATTAGCATAGAATGAGGAAGGATGAAAGGGAGGGGTTGGAAGGTATGGAGAGTGCTCAATTTCCATCAGAAACTTCATTAGCATTGACATACTGTCTACATTCCTATAAGCATTCTGAGCCTCACCAGAGTTATTCCTTAAGCTCCTCTTACAGCATTTTAAGGTTTTGCTAGCCTAAAATTTTTCAAATTCCTGAAAATCATTTCTAAATAATCTCCCACACTGTCAGGTATATAGTAATAAAAAAGACCCCACTTCTTGGTACCAACTTTCTGTTAGTATGCTTGTCATTACTGCAACATGTACCTGATTTAATCAACTTATAAAGACAAAGGGTTTATTTTGGCTCACAGATTTGGAGATTTCATTCCAAGATTGGTTGTCCCTGTTGCTTTTGGATCTGCAGTGACACAGCACATCATTCAGGAGCTCTTGGCAGAGAAAAATGACTCACTTCAAGGTTAGGAAGCAAAAGAGAGGAAGGGATAGACCATTTTCCCATAATCTCCTTTAAGGGTACACTCCAAAGATCTAAAGACTTCTCAGGAGGCTCTAGTTCCTAAAGACTCCACCACTCCACAATAGCGCCTCCTTAGAGTTCAATCCTTTAACACATGGCACTTTGGATAAGTCTTAAGATCAAAACTATGACAAAAATCCACATTTTTCCCTCTTTCATTCTTACTTCTCTGATACCAACTTGTTACTCCCTTTGTTTCTGTAACTTGACCACCTTCACTTTTGAGGTCTTTGGAATTACTGCTTTCTCTATGAATTATTAGCTGACTTTCTAATTCCTAATAAAGTTAGTACCTTCACCACATTTAGCTCTTAAGTTAAATATTCCCTATTCTATATGTCTTCCTCTTATCATCCTATTTCCAATATTACCTCCCCTCATGTTTACTATTCCCCTTCTCTGATTTATAGTTCTTTCTATAGTATTTGTCACTAATGCTTGTTTTGTATGCTTCACTTACACATAGTAAGTGAAGCACTTCTCTAAATGTTAATAATGTGAAGCTAAAGTTTTTTTTTTCATTTTGTTCTCTATAATGCTTATAATAGCTCCTGTCACATGTAAGCTTTTAATAATTGTTAAGTGATTAATTGGATATGGCTATGATAAAACAAATTGGTATTATGATTCTTCACTTCCTTCCAGATGTCCATACTTTTCTCTGTGTAACTTTGTAGTGTTCTACTGTGAAGATAGAACAGAAGGCATCTCATTCCTTGACTCCAGTCCAGACCAGTTATTTGCTTTGGCCAACAGGCAGTTCCTGGAGAGTACAAATACAGTCTTAAGAAATACTTAAGATATGACATCTCTTTCAAATCCATCTTTGTAAGAGAAGAACATTCCCCAGGGTAGAGAGGAAAACTTAACCACACCAAGTGCAGATTGAATTATTTCAAGTAAGCTTTCAGGTATAGGAGCTAAACAAATGCATATTTAAAAAAATAAACCTCTGAGTTTACAGTTATTTGCTATATAGTAATGTCTCCTTATACAAACGGCTAAAGAATCAAGTTTTCAGAAGTAAAAAAAAAAAGGTAGAAGGCCTCTACAAATTTGCATTCTATGTAAACAAAGCAATAAAAACTAAATAATTAGTCTTTTACATTCTTACTTGGTTACTGGGAAACTCAAACTATGTTACGTTCTCAATTTCAGTAATGTATTTTAGCCTTATTTTCGGAATGCGATTTTCTCTTATAAGTTGTTCATTTGTTACTTGACTCTTATTTTAATCATTTTAATAGGTCTTTATTTTACTTTATGTCAATCCATGTCAAATCTATTTCTTTTATAAATAGAAGTTGTGGGAATTAATAAGAGCAATTATTATACTGACATATTTGTAAAATTTATAAATGCGGCAAAAATTAATTATTTGCAATATAAAATTTAAAGTTAAATAAAATTTGGTTGATGCTAATGCAACATGAATTTAAGTATTTAGAGTTAAATTAATGATTAAATTAAAATCTGTTTAATTTCTCATGTTAAAATAATAACTTTCAATTAATAAGACTCACTGAGTTCATCTTTCAGTATAATATTAAAAGTAAATTCCATTATCTATAATCTGTATCTCAATAGTGTAGATTTGAACTAAGCAGCAAAAGACATAATATCTTGCCACTACTCTCTTATCTCTCTATGGCTGTTAATTAAGGTGATACCAGACAAAGGGAGAGATGAGAATAAAGAAAAGACAAACAGACACAAAAAGAATGAAAAGTCTGGAGTAAGTAGGGTAGCCAAACCCTGGTGAGGCTTGACTGATTCAGAGCTAGCTCAGCAAGTTTATTATGCAGCTTTTATCATTAAAAGGTTAGTTGTGGGAAAGTTTCAGCAAAGCAGATAATCTGAAGGACCCAGAACTGGTAAGACATTAGGGTCAACTGGTTTTGTTCAGAATTCACTATCCCTTGGAGAAGGTGCTCCTTTCAAGGCCTCAACTGCTAAAGCCACACACTTTTGTACATAATCAATCTTGGCCATTATTACCATAGCAGTGGGGCATCTTGACCAGCACCTTCAACCAGGCACCTTCTAGTGCAAATGCAGCCATTAGAGTCAGATAGGCTATGATTTAGATCACTGCTCTCCATATCTTTCCCCCTTTTTAAAAATTTTTTTACATGTAACCAATACATGTCTATCTTCAGTGCTGGAACTGATATTAGACAAGTTTTTATTTGACTGTCTATTGTTTTGGTATCATTTTTCCTCTCAGAGCAAGGGAACCCTCACTGCTGCAAAGGGAACTGGGAGATGATTGCTCTGGCTTCCTTAGGCTGAGAGCGGATTATATAGGGCATAGCAGAGGTTTCCTCTCTCAGGAAAGTTTGATCAGTTGAGAAGTCTGTGATAAAATACTGGTTTGAAAAGAACAGGTTGTAAAATCATCTGGGAGGTGGGTGATTCTATGAGACAAACAAGACATGAGTACTAGAATAATATTAATACAAAATAAATGAATATGATGATGATTAGAGACCAGCAGTTTTTTCTTTTACCAGGAGATGTAAGAGCTAAGAATTTATCTTGATAGATAAAAGCAGAATAATGTTTTAAGAAATCCTTATTACATTAACACAAAGAGGATTAAACATTGGTTTATAAAATTATATTAATATTTGATCTTAGGAAAAAACCTTGAATAACTTCAACTGATTGTGCTAATTATATATCCAATTTAGTTACAACCAAATCCTTTGTCACTCACACAGACCTTTTTGTCACATGAACTTTCTTATCACTTACACAAACTTTCTTATAACATACAAAAACTTCTTGTCACTTACACAAACTTCCTTATCACTTACTCAGGCTTTTTGTCTCTTACTCAGACCTTTTATTCACTCACTCAAACCTTTTTAAACATTATCTCTTTCCCTTCTTTCCCTTCATAAGCCTTATTTCTTAGTCCCTTCACAAACCTTATATTTAATTCCTGTCACGAACCTTATCTCTCTTACCCTTCACAAATGTTATATTCCCATCACAAACCTTCTTATATCTCTTTCCTTCCTTTTAAAGTTATGTTTTAAAATATTTTTTAGGAAATTTTTGAATTTAAACAAATTGAGATGAGATTCTTTGTTCCTTTATGGTATTTTGATTGAAACTTCTCCTACTTAGTATATAAATTACACCTGATAAAATCTTAGCTTTTAGTAATGTTGTTTTAGTGAAGACACAAACACAAAGCAATCTCAAATTTATTTTCCATTTACTAATTCATGAAAACATTTAACATTTAATATTTAAATACATTACCTTAGCAGTTGGTGTTTAGCACTCCAACTTTGTAAATTAATCAAATGTCTCCTTTAACAAACATGGTTATGAAGAATGACCCCATTTTTATTAAATATAATTTACTAATTTTACTGTAAAAACCAAGGTATTAGACAACTGTAGTTAACATAATTTCTCAAATCAGAATTTACTTTTGGCTCAGATTAAGGAGAATCAAGTTAAGAAAGCAGGGTCGCAGAGTGCCAGAGGAAGACAAGATAGACAACAGAAACAGCTTGAATTTTAAAAAAGTGACCTTTTAAAAATTTTCCTTTTCTTGTCTCAAACCAGTTTTCTGCAGTTTACATTTTAGATGTAGGCCCAAGGGAGACAGAGATCTATTAGAAGCTAAGAAAGCAATAGAGATCGCTTTCTTTGGGTTCGGCATTTCCCATGTTTTACACCTGGCTAATAACTTGCTCCTCACCTTCCTTTAGATGCTACATGGCCTCAGCAGCATCCCTCACCTGACCAATGAAGAGAAGTTCCCCTGGGTCAGGTCCCTGTTCAGTCCCTCAGACTGCTGAACCTCTTCATGTCCCTGTTTGGGTGCCAATTACCAGGATCTTCTCATCTCTTTCAGAGTTGCAGCCATTAATTAAGGGAGATACTGGGGGAGTGGTGATGAGGGATAAAGAAAAGACAAACAGACACAAATAGGAAGAAAAGGCTGGATCCAGGTGGGTAGCCAAGCCCTGGTGAGGCTTAACTGAGTCAGAGCTAGCTCAGCAAGTTTATTATGTAGGTTTTATCATGTAAAGGCTAATTGTGGTAAAGTTTCACCAATGCAGGCAGTCTGAAGGATCCAAGACAGTGAGACATTAGGGCATTATGGTCATCTTGTTCAGAATTTACTATCCCTGGGAGAGGGTGTTAAACTCAAGACCTCCAGTGATAGAGTAGTGGGCCTTTGCACATAACCACCCCTGGCTGTGTTACCACAGGAACAGGACATCTTGACCTGAACCTTCTCATAGGCAGTTCCCAGTACAAATGCATTGAGGAGAATCAGACAGAACATGATTTAGATCACCACTCTCCACAATATCTCAATATGGAATTAAACATTTTTCCTATCCTTAACTTATCAGTTTTCTAACTGGTGTCTACATCATGGTTGGTAATTATATTAGCCCTGATAATGATTAATATAATAAAATAATATCACCACCTCAAACATATTCTGATATGAATAATAAATTATAATATGAAGAGTCTAAGTAATTTTCAGCCATATTCTTTTATCTGAAATGAATGAAAACTTGTACCAATCCAATAGCTGAAAATAGCATGTAGTCAAATCTTGCTAAAATGCTATATTAGCTTTTGATTTTTATAATTAATTCACAGCAAGAACCTCATTATGTGCATGAGCACATAGACATAACACACACACACACATATACACACACATATAAATTACCTTACCTAGAAATTAATTTTTGAAAATTTTCCTTTTCCTTTTTGAACAATTGTTTTGAAGTATCTGAATGAATCTTATGAACATACAAAAAAAATTTTATCAAAATTTGATCTGCCATTGAATTCATTATATGAACAGGCTGGATCTCTGTAAGCATAGTATAAATTCAATTCAGAAATTTAAAAAAGTATACTTAATTAAACCAAAGGAATGAAGTGAGAAAATAGTGAACTGAGAATCAAATTATCATGCCTAGTTTTTTTTTTACCAAAGTGATAACACAACTTATTGACTCATTGAATACCTTTAAAATAATATACTATTTTTAAGTCACATCTTTTAAATTCAGTTAAATGTTTAAAAAAGAAAGTGTAAATATCCTTTATTCTAAAGCTTGGATCAACTTTTTGGAGATCCTTTCAGATTATACTGATCTATTTTCAGCACAGAGATTAAATTTACTTGAAAATTTATGTCACACATATTCTCTGTATGGATAATTAGACTATATTTGTGAACTTTAATGGAGATAAAAATGAGAATCAATATTGTCAAAATGTCCATACTTCCCAAAGCGATATATATATTTAATGCAATACCAATTAGAATCCCAATGTCACTCCTTATAGAAATAGAAAAGGCAATCATGAAATTCATTTGGAAGAATGAGAGACCCAGAATAGCCAAAGCAATCCTTAGCAAGAAGAGTGAAGTAGGAGGCATCACAATACCTGACTTCAGATTATACTACAAAGCTATAGTAACAAAAACGGCATGGTACTGGCATCAAAATAGACATGTAGACCAATGGTATAGAATAGAAGACACAGACAAACCCACTTACATACAGTTACCTTATACTAGATAAAGGAGCCAAACACGTACACTGGAGAAAAGACAGCTTCTTCAACAAATGGTGCTGGGAAAACTGGAAATCCATATGCCGCAAAATGAAATTAAACCCCTATCTCTCACCATGCACAAAATTCAACTCAAAGTGGATCAAGGACCTGGGAATTAGACCAGAGACCCAACGTCTAATAGAAGAAAAAATAGGCCCAAATCTTCATCATGTTGGATTAGGACCATACTTCCTTAACAAGACTCCTATAGCACAAGAAGTAAAATCAAGAATCAACAAATGGGATGGATTCAAACTAAAAAGCTTCTTCTCAGCAAAAGAAATAATCGATGAAGTGAACAGAGAGCTGACATCCTGGGAACAAATCTTTGCCACACACACATCTGATAGAGCACTAATCTCCAGGATATATAAAGAACTCAAAAAACTTAACACCAAAAAAATCTATGGTGATTTTTGATAACAGAAGTATAATTTGTACCCAAACACTTCCACTGTGGGGTGGAAACTCCTGAATTTCTTTTCATATCTATGAACAAGACTTGCTAAGTAACTGTTCAGAACAGAGTCAATCTAATTGTCTTCTTTACTAAGATGGAAAATCACTACTGCTATAACATTGGGTTATCCCATTTGTGAAATGAGTAATGGCCTTACTTATATCCTTGAACTGTTGGGGATAAGAAGTAATGGTGCACATTGAAATAGATTGGTACAGTGCCAGACATTTTAATCATGAAATATTCATTAGGATTACTATTTTATAGTATGATTACAATTAGCTATAATAGAACAAACCTAAAGAAGAAAGAATTTTGTACAAAATATTGTAGATAAACTATATGAAAAACCTAGAAGATAAGAGTTAAACACTCAGGAGGAGTTTTGCATAATTCATGAGAATTTCTTTAATGCTGAAAGGCAAAGCTAATATTATTCATAACCTGATCACAAAACCATTAATAAGCATTTTACCATGGTTTTGCATTCTTTCTATTTTTATTTAACTCTCTATTGCATGAACTATGCAAGTTACTCCAACCTTTTTCCCTAATGAATAAATTCATTCCCTATTTCACTTCACTTCACATGATACAGCATAATATATTTTGGAAATATGAGGTTCCAGAAGTGACACAGAAATATAGAGCTCTAATGCTTTCTGATCACTCAAAACCCATGGTTAAAAAAAATAATAATAATCCTAAATAGAGATGGACTGATAGCATGCTAGAAGTTACTTCTGCTGCTAAGTTTAATAAAATATGATTGACATGCTTAGTTTTATCATAGAAGGATCACATTTTTATAACAATCCAAAATGTAGAGCAAAATTTACCACCAGTAAGTGGAATAAGAAACACAATGCTCTGTGTTCTGTGGCAAACCATTAACAACTCAGCGCTGCAAGACATAATACTTTTTATTGCAGAGATCTCACACCTTCCTTCATGAATGTGACCTTCAGGACCTGTCCCTGTGATTCAAACCTTTTCACACACTGCTTTGCCCTTTGCTCTCTTCCTGGCATTCAGGCTATGATATGGTTGGCTGCAAGGGTGTTTGTTCTTATCCCTAAAAGATTTCCACTGAACAAGTTGATTTTTAGAAAGATTACCGAGGACTGAAATTCCTGAAGACTGAAAAAATTTTTGATAGAAGCTTGTTCTTATTGGAAAACTATCCATATTTTAGTGTTTATGTTATTTAATTATGTTATTTTAAGTTCTTTTGGCATAAAGGAAATTGGAATTTAAGGGGAAATTACTGGAACCATCTTTCTAACTACACACTTAGCTGCTCTTACAATTTTCACTGAAGCAAACATATCAGTACCTCATTGCTGTCATGTGATACCAAATAAAAGAAACATCAGAGTAATTTTTCAGCTTATTATTGGAAAAATCTGCATTGATAGCAGCTTTTTCATGTTGAGAAATATTATTATATTTGCTAATATTTAACATAAATTAATAGTTTTTAAATATAGGGAATATTTACAGATATAGAAATGTTTTCAACTCAATCATACTAGTAATTGAAAGGAAATGGATTAGTAAAATTAATTTAATCCATTAGATCTCAGGTTCTAGAATAATAATGAATTTCAAACAAGCCATCTTAGATTTGTCACTTGTATAAACTTGAGCAAATGAGTTTCTACCACTTGATTTTTTTCCTCTCAAGTTATATTAATTATGGTCAAAATATCAGAGTAGACAATTCTCAAATAAGAAATCATTCAATAAATACACAAAATTATGCTCAACAGAGAATTCATCGAGGAAATATAAATCAAATCACAATGACATACCACTTCACATCCTGTAGGATGGCTTTAATTAATTAGAGAAAATAACAAGTTTGAGTGAGGAAGTAAAAAAAAAAGTGGATCCATTATCTACTTTGAGTAAAAATGTGAAAACATACAACTGTCTTGAAAAATAAAACATTTATCAGAAGATTAAAGACTTAGTTACCATATGACCCCTAAACTTTCTGGTACAGAGGCATTGAAGATCAATCTGTAGTCTCACATTTAAAAAAATATTTTCTATAGATGTAACATGGCTTTTTTCAAAAAATGTATGAAATTTGGTAACACTTAATGGTAGGTATAAAACATTATGATACATTTCTTGGGTTTTGTTAGTTTTCTTCACACAGTGCCTTCTTTGCTTAAAATTCTTCAATCTCATGCTCACCATAATTTAAATTTTAAGCATCATTAAGTCTTAACATAATTAGAATTTATGGTATAAGCAGTCAAAATAGTGCATTCTATGAGTCTACTGGTCATCAGTTTCATTTTTCTGTCTTTTTATTTTTTATTTTAGTAGAAATAGATGACCATGCTTTTTGAGATCAATTATAAAAATTTGAGTAATATATTTTTTTTTAATTTCCATCACACAAGTCTTATTTGGAAGGTTGGTATTAACTTTTAAAAAAGAGAAAACAACTAAATTTATTACAGTGTTTGAAGTTAATCTACTTGTTCAGGAAACCTACTTTTATTCCTCCTTTTCCTATAAGGAATGTCATTTTTAGTCTGTCACAAGGAAAGTCGTATCCTCATAAGTGGAATCTGCAGTAAAGGCTGATTTATTTTTAAGTTATTTCTCAAGATAGTTTTTAAACCCCTGTACAAGTACAAATCACCCGAACTGATTCTTTACTTCCAATAAGATAGAGTGACAGGAGTTGGTCCATTTATAGCTTGACTGGATTCAGTAATTGATTTTTGACCTGTGTCTCACAATATGGTAGCCCCAGTCACACTGGACTATTAAATTTAAATGTATTAACATCAAGTAAAATTGTAAATTCTGTCTCTCAATATCATCAGCCATATTTAAAGGGCTAATGGGTATTGTACTGAATGCAGATATAGAACATTTCTATTGTTACAGAAATTTGTGTTGGACAATGTAGGTTGATGATCCAGAGTAATCATCATTAATCACTTTCTAGATCAGGTGCTCTTTTCTAAGCTTGATTAAACCTTATCCAAAATAATATATTAAGACGTTATCCCATTTAAGCAACTATTTATATCATAGTTTGCTGAATGGAGCTTTAGAGATTACAGAAATAATTGTTCAAATATATTTTCAGAAGGTTATTAGGCACTCAACTACTTATTTTTACCATTGTCTGGAGCCATGACAGAAATAGAAATCTATAATTCAGAGTTTGATTGATATCAAACTCCAAAACTTCCAAAAAGTGTCTAATTAACAACTTCAAAGGGGCTATTCTCTAATGGAGGGATTGATGAAGACAATATAGTAACATAATTGACATTTAAAGTGTGAAATGTTGTCCTGAATGATTTGCACATATGACTTTATCTTCAAAAATGCAATATGTCTGGCACTATTTTTATAACAATTTCAAAGATGGAAAAAAAAAAGCCAAAACTACAGACAGTAAATTGACCAGCAAAATTTGCATCTACTAAGTGGATATCTGAGGATAGTTATCTGTTTTTTATTTCTTTCAGATTTAAGGTTCATAATACATGAGAAATAAATGAGAGAAGTTCCATGTAAGTCACAATTGTCAAAATTTTCTTGTGCAGGAAAATGTTAAAAAAAGATATAATCATAAGACTAATGTGATCATTAATGATATTAAACTGCAAATAATAGTTCAAATTTAACTTGAAATATATATAATTTTATTATTCTATATTAGATATGTTTTCTTTATTTGTTATACAAGTTACATATTTATTAGACATTATAAATTATATATTAACTAAACTATATATATTAGACACAGATTATATATAATATAGATTATAAGAGATATATATTAGATAAGATATATCTAATCATTCTGTGCTTTGAATCCTCTTAGATAAAATGAGTGGCTAGTAAATTCATTGTAATCATCTAAAGTTTGCTGGGAAAAAGAAAGTGTTAAATTATATAATGTATGTGAAGACATTCTGAAGAATCTATGGCATTATTTTGGATTGCTATGATTTATTATTTTAGTTAAGTTTAGTTTTTTTTTTTCCAGTTTACTTTGTTCACCTGTCCAGGATACAATTGTGTGAAAAGTCATAATATTACTTTCTATGACCCTACTGGTCATCAGTTCCCTTTTTCTGTTTTGTTTTGTTTTTTTCAAAGTAACCTATAGTTGAAAAATAATCTCATAACAACTCAAAAATATCCTTGTTAGTTCTCAGCTTATATACACACAAAACACACAGAAATTAATTATAAATAAAGGATTCCTTTATATATGTAAAACCCAGGTAAAATGTTAAGAAAAAAAAAAAGAAAAAGAAAATGAATTTAATTTTCCAGTGGCCCACTAGGTAATGTGAACTAAAAAGTTAGCATTTTCCATTACAGTCAGATAGAATGCAGTGTAGTATCTCTATTTTTTTGTATGTACTACAACTTGCTTTGTGGCATAGCATATGATCTATTTTGGAGAAGGATCCATGTGCTGCTGATAAGAAAGTGTATTTGCTTGTTGAAAGATGGAATATTCTATATATGTCTGTTAAGTCTAGACTGTTGATTGTTCTATTGAGTTTTGTAGATTCTTTGTTTAGTTTTTGTTTGGAAGATCTATCCAGTGGTGAGAGGGGTATATTAAAAACACCTAGTGCTATTGTGTTGTGGTCTACTTGATTCTTGAAGTTGAGAAGGGTTTATTTGACATACATGGCTGCCCCATTGTTTGGGGCATAAATATTTAAGATTGTTATGTCTTGTTAATGTATGATTCCCTTAAGCAATAGGAAATGACCTTCTTTATCTGTTTTCACTAACTTTGGTTTGAAGTCCACTTTATCTGATATGAGGGTAGAAACCTCTACTTGTTTATGCAGTCCATGTGAATGATAGATTTGTTTCCATACTTTCACCATCAATCTGTGAGCATCTCTTTCTATGATGAGTCTCTTCGAGGCAGTATATTGTTGGGTCTTTTTTTTTTTTTAAATCCAATCAAAGAGTCTATGTCTTTTAATTGCTGAGTTTAGGCCATTGACATTCGGTGTTATTATTGAGACATGGTTTGTATTCTCAGACATTTTGTTTTATTCTTAGTTTTTAACTTGACAGGATATCTCCTTTGATTGGCCTTTCCTTTAGTGTAGTCTCTCCCTTTGCTAGTTTTCATTGTTGTGTTTCATTTCCTCCTCATGGAATATTTTGCCAAGAATGTTCTGTAGTGCAGGCTTTCTTGATGTGAATTCTTTCAATTTTTGTTTATCATGGAAGGTTTTTATTTCATCATCAAATCTAAAATTTAATTTTACTAGATATAAGATTCTTGGTTGGCATCCATTGTGTTTCAGAGCTTAGTATATGTTGTTTCAAGCTCAAGAAATAAAAGCAAGAATCAATAAATGGGATGGATTTAAACTAAAAAGCTTTTTCCCAGCAAAAAAAAAAAAAAAAAAAACAAATAATGAAGTGAACAGACAGCCTACATTCTTGGAGCAAATTTTTGCTGCACACACATCAGATAGAGCACTGATCTATGTAAAGAACTCAAAAAATTTAACACCAAAAAAACAAACAACCCAATCCATAAATGGGCTAAGGAGCTGAATATAAACTCCTCAGAAAAAGATATACAAACAATAAACAAATATATGAAGAAATGTTCAACATCTCTAGCAATTAGAGAAATGCAAATCAAAACTACTCTTAGATTTCATCTCACCCCAGTCAGAATGGCAACTATCCAAAATATAAGCAATAATAAGTGCTGGTGAGAATGTGGTGAAAAAGGCAGACTCAAACATTGCTGGTGGGACTTCAAACTCGTGCAACCTATCTGGAAAGCAGTATGGAGATACCTTAAAAAATTTGGAATGGAACCACCATTTGACCCAGCTATCCTATTCCTCGGCCGATACCCTAAAGATTTAAAAACAGCATACTATAGTAATGCAGCTACTTCAATGTTCATAGCAGCACAATTTACAATTGTCAAACTGTAGAAGCAACCTAGATGCCCTTCAATAAATGAATGGATAAAGAAACTGTGATACACACACAGACACACACACACACACACACAAAATGGAATATTATTCGGCAGTAAAATAGAATAAAATTATGTCATTTTCAGGTAAATGGATGGAATTGGAGAACATTATGCTAAGTGAAGTAAGCCAATTCCAAAAAACCAAATGCTGAATGTTCTCTCTGATTAGTGGATGCTAATACATAAAAGGAGTGAGGGTGGGGGACATGGGAGAAATGGAAGAACTTTGGATAGGGTAGGGGGAAGGTGGGGGAGGGGAGAGAGAGGGGGAATGGAAGTATCAAAAATCATTGAATGAGATGGATGCATGAAAACACAAATGGTGTGACTCTATCTTTTTTGCTACCAGAGAGATGGAAAAATTGAGCTCTATATAAGTACTATAACTTGAAATGCATCTAAATAAATAAATTAATAAAAAAGTTAGCATTTTCTCTGAATAATTTTCCACTAAGGATCCAATATAAATGTAAGATGGAAGTCAAATACCTTTTAGTAAACTATCAGTTCTTACCTAAGTTTATATGTTATACATAATAAGAAATTCTAAATTTAAACCAATGTCATTCCTCTACACAACTCCAAAATAATGAACCCTTCAGAATTTTTTTCCTGTCTAAATAACTTAATGATATAGCTTTCATTGACATAGTGGAGGGAAAAAACACTAAAAGAAGAAAGAAAAGTTAGAAAAATTGAGCTTAAAAATTATCAGTAATTTCTTGCATGCTGCAATGTAAAAAAGAAAGAAAAGTAAAATACATAACACATAATACCAGTTATGTATAAATCAGGAAATGAGTATATATATATGGTAGTATTTTGAGAGTCTTAGAATTCTGAGTCTTTAATTTAGAAAGAGAACAAATGACTGATTGGATTTACATTTTGATGAAAGGTATGTATATTGGTATTTCTCATATGATCACTAAAATAATAAAAATAAATATACCCCATACTGTGGATTTTAAAAGTGTTCAATTAACAGAAATGAGGGTAAAAATAAAAGGAAAAAATACAGAACATGCAAGACATATAGAAAGCATAATATATGTTAATACCTATAAAGCATGAAATAGTAAACAGATTAAATTCTCTAATAAAAACACAAAGACTATCACAAAGGAGGCTCATCTATATACTGTTAATAAGAAATAAAATACAAACATATGTATTTTATATATAAACATGTGAATATAATAAAAATACAATTGAAATCTTAAAATGAGTAAAAATAATGAAGAATATGCTAAAAAAAATAACAGTGCAATTGCTTGTTAATATCAGGTAAAATAATTTTCATGTAATAAAATATTACCATAAAATGGATTATTTTATAAGGGATGAGTTTAAATTGTATAAGAACATATGACAATTTTACAAGGTGCATGAACTCAATACTATATTCTCAAATTATTTTACACGAAAGTCAAGCAAAATATTATTACAAATTGGCAAATTCTATCTATAATGTGATATTTTTTTTCATATTTCTCTCTACAAGTATTAGAACAAGAAAACTAACAATGGAAATAAAAGAACCAGCAAAGATATAGCAGATTTTAAGAGCATTATTAAGAATTTTACTTGTATACATACACAGACACAATTCATTGAACATTTGTTCAAGCTAGGTTGTTGTAAAGATTATGAAGATAATAGATTTAGCATGCTTATTGAAGTTTTTAAAATAATTTACATAAAAATGCTACATATTGTTATTATTTAAAATATCTCTATGAATGTTCACCTGCCTGCCGCACTAATTTTTTCTTCTAGAAATTCTTCTCTTTTTCCCTGATTTAGTATTTCAAATGAATTTTTGCAAAGTTTCTGGATATCTGCAATCACAATTTACTTCATATTCCTCCAGCTTTGCCATTTCCTATCCCTTTGCCTAAAAAATTCTAAGTTACACTTAACCTTGAATATGTTGGATTCTGCTTCAACCTTATGTGAATACTTCTTTTTCCTTTTAACAAACATGGTTACATAGGCTTCTAAACTGGTGCAAAAGACTTGATGGAAATACCCCTCCAATGCCTAATTTAGGTGATAATTCCTAGTGTTACTTAAATAACAACATTTCATTCTTGCTTGGTTGCATAAAATAACTAGTTTTTATTTACTTTTACACCTGTGGTGAATTTATGTTCTAACACTCATCCTGCTTCCAAATTTATAATTTTTACAAAATATCATTTGTACTGTCTAGAAACTTCCTTCCCCTCATAATAAAACCTATTTTTCCCTTTTAATCAAAATCTGTTCTTTTTTTCTTCCTTCCAGTGGCAAACAACTC
The DNA here is from genome assembly GCA_028644305.1 of Xerus rutilus. Classification (NCBI taxonomy): domain Eukaryota; kingdom Metazoa; phylum Chordata; class Mammalia; order Rodentia; family Sciuridae; genus Xerus; species Xerus rutilus. The sequence goes on along the minus strand of CM053399.1, from coordinate 23,085,290 downwards.
CCCAAATTGTGCTCCTTAATGAAACCAGCTCTTATAAATTGAAAGACTGGCCACAATAAGCACATTCTCACTTTTCATAAACAGATAAGTGAAAAATGCAAGACCACTTTTTTAACAAATATGTGAAGACATGCTTAATACATATTCTTAATGTGAATTAATTTTATGATTTATGTTTTGAACTTATAAAACAGCAAAATGAACCATACTCTAAGTGTAATCACTATAAATTATTCAGTCATGTTGGTGGGTCTTTCTTGCTTCTTGTTTCATCAATCAGCATCTGTCTGCATTCTTTTCTTTCCTCATAAAAGAGAAACAGTAATAATTGATATGATATTTCTATTACTATTATATTTCTCACTGTGAATTTTTGTTGTGCATAAGTTTAAGATGATGATTTAAGAAAAGATATAAAATAAATTGAAGAAATTGAAACTTCTTTGTGTTTGTTAAATATTGACAAGTGGTTTGTAGCATAAAAGAAAAAAATACTTATTTTGCTCTATTGGTGATCATGACTTCAGATTAAGTAAACTGAAAGATTAGTTGAGGATATCTAAATATTGTTCTTAAAGTATAAATTGTGCTTTTCAAATTACCAGATTTTAAATATTTATTTTAACAATAACACTAGCTGCTCTCTCTAACACTGGGACAGAGAAAAATCGGTAGCTACTGTGAAATACTACCAGATGTATTAACTAGCTTTCTTAATATTCTTCATCCATATAGCAACTAAGTTCATAGTCCTGTGGTAGTTAATATAGTTTAAATTTAATTATCTGAGATATAGCTTAGTGGTAGAGTGCTTGCTAGCATGTATGAGACCCTGGGTGGTTCAACCCCCAGCACGTGTGCACACGCGCGTGCGCGCGCACACACACACACACACACACACACAATTAATTATCTTCAGGTGGAAATTTAGAGGATTGTATATTGAACTGATTTTGCTAAGATATAAAAATATCCATCTTTCCAGTTATCAGTGTATTCACTATTAAACCTTTTTGCCTTCACTTCTCCATCTCTATCACACTAACAATTTGCTTTACACAACTATTTTCTCAAATCAAAAACCCAGGGGTCATCTTTATTTACTTTTTACTTTTCTCCATATGCTAAATTTGATTCATTAGTGAATTGATGGCTTCACCTCCTAATACGTAATACATTTCACAGTTTTTCCCCAAGTTCACTGAATGACTTTAGGTCAGGTTAACAACTTTTTTCACCCTGATTTTTATATCAGACTCTCAACGGCTCTCTCTAAGCTACCTTGATAAATAAATATGCTTCAACTTACAATCCTCTAGTGATTTCTTACTGTGCTGAAGGTATAATTAAAATCTCCTTGCCAAAGTCAACAAAGGACTTAAGTGACACGGGCAGTGCCCATCCATGTGACTTTATCCCATAATTCTTTCCCTCACCAATAACCAGAACAGTTTCGCTAGTGTTCTTTCTGGTTCTTAAAAACATACAGCTTGTCAAATATTGACATCAGAGAACTACTATCTGGATATTTCACTTTAAATAACCTCCAAAACACACACAGAGCAGCCCATTTATATATCACATCCATATCATATTATCTTGTTTCACATAATAAAACATAATAATATCTTGTTTTTATAAAATATGTGATTATCTGAAAATGATATCTACCCTCTTCACCGTAAAGATCTCCTTTACTAGAAATCTTTTCTATCTTGTGCAATGCTTTATCAGAAGGCTAGAATAATGTCTAGTGTCTAGCAAACAGACATTAAACCACTCTTTAATGAATAAAGGTCAATATTTTTTTAAGAACAACTCAACCTAACTTGAATTTTGAATAAAGAAATGTAGATTCTACAAAAAAGTTATGATTCATAAAATCTCACAATCTCAGCTTATGCATATGCAAAATAAAGTTGAATAAGTTTTTACTTTCTCAGTAAATTTGTAATAATAAGCATTTGAATATTACTGGTGCTTTGGATATTTGATCTCATTTCTGCTAAGCAAGGGAGAAAAATGATCATTCAATATAGAAAATAACACTTTACTAGATTTGAAAGCTGTTAATAAAACTAAAACCTATGAAAAGTGGCAGAGGGCCTAATCATGCAGAGCATGGTGAAAACACATGCTCCCTAACATAGAATAGATGAGCAGACTGTCACAACCCATTGCAGCTGAGAGCATCTGAATGACAAGTCCTCTTTCAAAGGCCTGGCACATGGTGACAAACAGGCCTGCAGGATGCCACTCTTAAGGTTGCTTCAGAGGTTACTGAAGTACAAAATTTCCAGTTTCCAGTTCCTGCTACTACCACTGAGTTCCTAAGACACTGTAATTGCTCAATGTTGCAAAACAAGAAAAAGTGCCAAAAGGAGTCATATTTTTGCTATCAAATACAGTAAAAAATGTAAAAAAACTGACAGGCACCATGTAAAAAAAAACTTCACTTTATGTGATCAACTTTAAAGTTTTGATTCAAGTAAGGAGTCTCAGCTATCATCATTACTTAGTTTATAATATTTTTTCCTCTTCCCAATACACTAATCTCTAAATTCTTTGAAAGAAACTTACTTTTTAAAATTTGGTACAAGAAAGCTAAAATTAATTTATATAATCAATGGATATTAATTACTTATTGATATTTTTACTTATTATATATTACATTATTACTCCACTATTGTGATTCTAAAATACTATCTTATATTTGAATTTATATATACTACAGTAAATTAGTGCTGTGGTTTAGAGATTAGGTATCCCCCAAAGCTCATTATGTGAGACAATGTAAGAACATTAAGAGGTGAAATGATTGGCTTAAAAATTTGTGAACCCAATCAGTGAATTAATGTCCTTGTATGGATCAACTGAGGGGTAACTGAAAACAGGTAGTGTGTGGCTGGAGCAGGTAGTCATTGGAGGCATGCCTTTGGGCTATATATTTTGTATCTGGTGAGTGGAGTATCTCTCTACTTCCTCATGTGATATCCTGGGCTATTTTCCTCCACTGCATTCTTCCTCCATGATGTTCAGCCTCAGCTAAAGCCCTGAGGAATGGAGCTGGCCTTCTATGGACTGAGACCTCTGAAACCATGAGACCTCAAACAAACTATTCCTCTTCTAAAAGTGTTCTTTTTAGGTCTTTTGTTCACAAAGTGAAAAAGCTGACTAAAACAGTTAGCCAAAGGGTTAACTCACCAGAATATAAGTTCCATCAATGCTGAGATGATGTTTCTTGTTTGCCAAGTAACTGGTATTTTAGGAATAATACCTAGGACAAATTTAACATTCAAACATTTATTAATAGGATACTGAATAATTAAAACCAGTGCTATTTCAAAGATATTTTTATAGATGCCCAGCCCATCAACCCTTTATGAGAGGGTTTTTTCCTTCAACCAGATAAACAAATCCAGGTTTAGCAGAAAAAAGTGAGGATGCAAAAGACCTTACATGGAGAACAAAAAAGAATCCTTTTGTTACAGAGCTGGGGCCTTCTGAGAAACTGAAGCAATGCAAAAACCACTTTTCAAACTCCAATTCTTGAGATCAAGTCAGAAAAATTTTACACATGTCACTCAGTGTAACAGGAATGATTTTATTGAAGGAATAGGAAAAGGGAGGGAGATATTTTAAAGGGAGAGAGTGGTTCTCTCAGGATAGGGACAACATGCCTCTCCCGCACTCCAGTTTCATTGGGTATCCCAGAGAAGTTTCCAGGGGGTCCCACCAAAGTCCACCTCTTGACTTTTGACTGACAGCAATATGACATTAGACCTTCAAGTACCCACTGTCATGGCAATTCTAGATCTTCTTGGACCATTTTGGATTCTTAATTATAAATATTCACAGATTATATGGTTAGGAGGAACTACCCTTATTTCCCAGAGTTTCAGGATCTGCTCACAAAATTCTCCTGAGTTCTTCTCATTGACATTATCTTGGGCCTACATTTCTCATGCAGTGAACAGATAGCTTGCTGAGGAGTATGAGATATCCTGTACAGTGAGGCCAGGCAGGGCTGCAGGTGAACTACTTCTTGGAAAAGATAGCATGTGATGATCAGCACAGTGGGTCCAGTATATAGAATTATTCTCTTAACCTCCTGTTCCCACCATCGTCATCTGTCTGTTCCCAATCTCATCGCAAAGTGTGCACTACTGCAGGTTTCTTACAGCAGTTGTAGAAGGACATGGATTAGAAAGGACATTTGGTGCAGGAGGAAAATGTGTTAATGGTTGTTGTCTTTGAATTAAAGATATTTTTTTCCACAGAAAATTTTATATCAGAAGATAATACATAATCTCCATTAAAACAATGGAGGTCTCTGAGAAGAGAATAGATACTGCTGGTGGTGGGTGGGGGGAATCAAGAATTAATCAGAAAATGTTTGTTTATTGATAGGAGTGGAAGTATCTACAGTAGGTGAAGCACTTTAAAAACTGATGAATATCTTAGAGAAAGTAGTGATAACCCTGCTCTTGGAAGAATCATCCTGTTGTGTGGGAGAGAAGGCAGTAAGGGAGAAAAAAGTCATATCACAGGGGATCCTTTGCATATTCCTCAGAAGTTTGTATAACAATGAGAAAATGAACCATGTTGTGGACTGAATCTACATTACAGAAGGATATCATCATCATAGATCTATTTTTTTATGGAAAATGACAAAATAAATTAACTCATGCAAGGAAAAAATTATGGGTTCAATATATAAATGAAAGAGGTGAAAGAAGTATTATAAAACCAATGATAGTTTTCTACACCTCAATTTCCTCATCTGAAAAATATGGAAAGTATTAATATTTACATCACATTTCATACTGATAATTACATGGATTGATATAGCAATGTCATTACACAATTGCTTAGCATAGAATGTTACCTATCATTTTATTATGTTGTTAAGAAAGATATTTCCAAAAAATTATAAAATAATTTTTAAATGCTCTGTTCTTTTAGACTCTCATATTAAGGAAATAAAAAATTTCAGTGAAACTAAAAAAAAGATTTTAGTCCAATTTAGAAGTGGAATAATTTGAATGAAAAATATCAATAAAATGTTTAATAACTTTGCTACTTACCTACAGTAGGATCCTCTTTCTTTAGCAAAAGTCTTCATACAAATAAAAGTATAATTTAATTTTTAAACTGGAAATATTATTAAAACTTTCAATGTTTGATTATCCTTTTGTTTCCATATTCATAATCATTAATATTTACAAATATGTTAGCACAAAATACAGTTGAACCTGATGGCAATACATATTTTCACAAATTTTATAACATCTTGCTGTGTTCACCAAAATTGAAATACAGATCATAATTTGGGCAAATTACTTTTGCACACATGCTCAAAACGCAAGTGTTAAGACTGTATTAGGTGAAAAATTCCTCATTTGTTAGCTTCCCTTGCCACAAGCAAAAGGTTTGATTCACCCTATCTGCATAAAACAAAAGTTTCTCCTTATCTTTCTTTTCAAAGAATGGTATTTCACAATTTGACTCAGTTGGATTCTCATCCATAGGTGCATGGATTCCAATTTCTATCTACTGCATCCAAAAACATAATTAAACCTTTCTTCTTTCTTTTCCTTTGTCACACTCTTTAATTTTTTTCTTTGCATTTTCTCTTTTATTTTCTCTTAATCTTTATTCTTTCTCATTTAGAAACCATTCCTCCTCCTGCTTCTATCATGGTATGTGGTTTATTTCTACATCTTTTCAGATCTAAATACCATAATATGGTTCACACTCATTAGCTTTGCTGGACTCTGGCTATTCCTGCTTCTTCCACTACAGTCTAATTTTCCAGTCCTCCAACACATATGCAAATCTACTTTAACCTTGGATAGTTTGTATCACACTTCTAGCCTTAGCTTTTCCTTTTGTAAAGAGAAATATTAGCACTCACTTCTTAGGGTTATTGTGAAGATTTAATGATATAACCTAAATGAGTATTCTCTACAATGTCTGGCATGTGAGAAGTAGGGAAAAAATTTCAGTAACTAATACTGATAACAATGTTATTGAATATATTTAAAATTATTCCTATGAAATTTCACTAATCCATACAATGTGTGTGGAAAGCTGTATGTGAGAAATGGCTATGTCATGAATGTGAGTAAAAGTTCAAGAAAGAGTAACTATTCTGTTGTTTTAGAGATTTGGAAATTCTTTTAATTGGTTTGAGTAAACTTCTCCAAATTTCCACTTGAAGCCCAGAATAATAGCTGTCCATCAAAGATTCTTATTTCCTTACTGTTCTACAGACATGTTTCTGAGAAGCAGCCACTCAACCTGAGGATATCTTTGAGGTTTACTCATGCTAATAATAAGGAACAGAGAGATGTGAATTGTGGGAACGTGAAGTTAACACAATAATTCTACAAAATGGGCCCACTGTTCTAACCCCACATGCTTTCTTTTCACAGAATCATTTTACTTGTAGCCCTGTCTAGCTTAAGTTGACAGGATATATAAAATTCCTCATCAAACTATCTGTTTTCTGCAGGAGAAATGTAGGCCTGAAATCACCTTAATAAGAGGAACCCAAGTTCTCCTGAAAGGGGAAGCTTTTGTGACACTTTTCACAGACCAGATCGTTAAACTCAAGAAGATAAGGATAATTCCTCTTAACAATAAAATCTGTAAGAATTTATAGTTAAGAATCCAATTATAACTGCTCAGCATGGACCAAGGTGACCTAGAGTTTCCAAGGCAGTGAGGACTTGAAAGTTTGATGTCATCATGAGGTGGACGTGTATGGCACATTCTGGAAATTTCTCTGGGATACCGAATAAAACTGGAGTGCAGGAGAGGCATGCTATTTCTCTCTTCTCTGAGAGGACTCACTATCTTTAAAGTGTACTCTTTTCCTCTTCCTATTCCTGCAATAAAGTTGTGCCTATTACTCTGAATGACATGTCTGAAATCTTTCTGACTTGATCTCAAGAATCCAGGCTTGAAATAAGATTTTTTTGTACTGCCTTAATTTATCAGAATGACCTGGATCTGTAACATGTACTTGTGATTATTTTTTCCCAAATCTTTGTGAGCTAAAGTCATTCTTCTGTTTTTATTGTTGACATTTTTGTGGTTAGACAGAGAAGGTTAAGAAAAAGGTATGCTTTTCTTTACCCTCTTTTTTCCTTCCCATTGCCCTCTAGAAACAACTTGTTGAAAATGTCAGAACCACATTATGGGAAGTTGTCTGTGTCTTTGAGTAATGTGGATGTTATCTGGAAGATCTCAGCACCTGGCAGTTGTTCAAATGAGAGATAATATCAATTGTATTAAATCCATATACTTTTTTGAATTAAAATAAATTGACCATAACTAATATGCTCACTGACCTTTTCATGAGAATATGCCCATTTTCATGATTATGAGTTTAAGAAGGGTTTTCTCTCTAGGCAGTGAAATATACATTAATCACTATCTTATTTAATTAATAAAACATAGAAGCAGTTGCTCTTTGATAAATTTTCAGATTGCTATTTACAAAGTATACAGCTATGTTATCTATACAATCTTAGACATTTTTGTACAGCTAAAGTAAGCAATGCTGGTTTCTCTCAACTTTATTTCCTAGGAAATACTAAACTTACATTTTGTCTAAATAAGGCCAACGTTAAGTGGTAGAATCTTGGTTTTATAAGAACAAAGTGCTTACCTTAACTATTCATGTGTATGGTTGCTTCTCATATCACCAAGAGAGTTAAAAGCACATCTTCAAGTCACATAGTGATCAGTTTGTATAGACACAACTTGATGTGTGATATTTTGAAGAAGGTAATATATATGTATTTATGTACACACACAAATAAAATATAGTCTAATGAGAAGAAAGAAAATATTTTTGCTACAGTTTATTCATCATTGTATTACTATAGGACTTGCAATTGATTAAAGATACTAAAAATGAGCTAAGAAAAAATAGTATAAAAGGTAATAGAAAAAAACAAAATAGATGAAGCAGTCATTGCATTTATGAAAATAGAAAAAAAGATACATCACTACTTGCGTATTTAGATAAATTTTTTTAAAAAATCTGGAACATTGTTGATTAAAGTCTATTCAATAAAATTTCAGAGCTAATTTTATCACCTTCTTTAATTCATGAAAAATGTCATTAATATTTCCAGCATATTATTATTTATGAAGGCACAAAAGTAATCACTGGGAATTTGCATTTTTATTTTACTGATATGGAAATCATTGATGTACTTAAAATCCTAATATTAATGCTAAATAGAAATTAAAAATTTAAATATTATTGGCTTTTATTAATGTAATTGAGTATTTAAAGTACTCATTAGCTCATTTATTGTTTTGTTTGGCCTAAAAGTATAGTGTATGTTTTGTGTTCATTAATTTTCCAAGCACATTGACTAACTGATTGATGCTGATATTCAATAATGCAACACATTTAATAAATTATAATAATATTGTAATGATTCACTATGTGATTTTATTATTGGCCTTAAGTGTAGGGAAAATACAGAGGTAATAAGAACTAAACAACAAATTCTAAAAACAATCAGACAGTTTCAAAATATGGGACGTAGCTACGATGATATGATCTCTGAAAAATATCAAAGTCAGTTAAAAATGTAAGAGCTGTTCTAAAGTAGAACTCAAAAAGTATTGATATCTTGATTGGACAATAAAAATAAAAACTTTTAACAAAGACTTGTGGGGCATAATTGAAAATAATATTCATTTGGCAATATAGGGCATTAAGGAATCATTAATAATATTCTTAACTGTGATAATGTCTTTAATGATGTCTCATAATATCCTTACTTTTTAGGGATACATGCTGAAATATTTAGGAATGAATTGATGTCCACAACTTACTTTTAAATGATTCAGCAAAATATATACAAGTGTACGCATGAAAATATATATATATATATATATATATATATATATATATATATATATATGTTGAGAGAAATTAGAGCAAGATATTAAAATTGCTGAATCTAGATGGTGGGAATTTGAGAATATTATTCTACTATTTTTCACATTTCTATATTTTTAAAAAATATCTTCCACAATAAAATTTTAAAATAAACAACTCTAGTGTTATTAGGAGTTGAAACCAGAAAACTGAAAAAGAGAAAGACACCATATCAAGTAACTGACATATGTAGTGTAGAGCCAATCAAAGTGTGTGCAATATTCATGATCAAGCCAGGTACTGTGGTGCATGCCTGTAATTTAAGTACTTTGGGAGGCTGAAACAGGAGAATCAAGAGTTTAAAGCCAGTCTCAGCAATGGTGAGGTGCCAAGCAACTCAGTGAGACCCTGTCTCTAAATAAAACACAAAATAGGGCTGGGGATGTGGCTCTGTGGTAGGATACCCCTGAGTTCAATCCCTGGTACAAAATAAAAGTAAAAAGTAATGATCAGGGACTGGGGTTGTGGCTCAGCGGTAGAGCTCTTGCCTCATATGTGTGAGGCAGGGTTTGATCCTCAGCACCACAAAAAATAAATAAAGGTATTGTGTTCATTTATAACTAAATAAAATATATTTTTTTAAAAAAGTAATTATCAATTATGAAATTCTATGCTACTAAAAACACAAGCACACCTGAAATTTACAGGTTACCTCCTTGTTCTTTGTCTAACGGTGAATGCCATTGGCCTTTCTAAAAGATCTTGAGTTTCCTAGATTCTCAATTCTTTTGTGTGTGTGTGTGTGGGGGGGGTTCAGAGAATAGATCCAGGGGTTTGCACTTGCTAAGCAAATGGTCTATACTGCAATAGAACTTAATGATCTTATTTCCATTTTCATGTCTAGTTCTAGATCAAATAATCAGAGAAAATAACTTTATGGAATTATCAGAACATGACCACAGCGTCCTGAAGTCCTCCTCATTCTGAGGTTTCTTTGTTCACATTCTCATCAGCTTTAAAGATTAGGGTCTATTGATTCAGTATTTTTTATTATAGGTGTATTCCTACTGTAAAATATTTTTATCCTTTTTGCCTGTCAAGTGGTTATTCATATATTCTCTGAAAAGTGTTGGATCTCTACATGATTATTTGAGTTTCTATGTATAGCAAAGGTTGGAAGCAATATTGAAGATGAGAAAAATATTGAAAATCTTCATTAATAAAAATTTTGAATCTAAAATAACAATGAACAAAAGTGAAAGTTGTGATTTTATCTCTTGTGACATATAATTTATATCATATGTACACAAACACACATATATAATAAACATTATTAAAAGAACATCTTCCTTTCCTCATGATCAAGAGTGGATACTATTAAAATAGAGAAATAAATGCAAAATTATGAAATATGTGAAGTAATAATTGGAAGAGTACATAAAATCTGTTCTCAAATAGCTGCTAAAAAATTCATGTCATTCATAGTCATGAATAAATTCCAATAGTTAGTTTGCTTCTCTTTACCATATTTTGAAGCTTGACTGGAATTAAAGAGTTAATTGATTTCAAGAAGTGTTTTCTTCAGTTTTCACATTAGTTCATCAATATTAAATTATTCAATTAATATTTAAAATACTTGACTTCTGTAGAATATATAGGAAGGAGAATTTGATCTTAATCCATTTTCTATGAGAGAACTTTGAAAAGTGTCACTTGTTTTTAGTCATATTTTCATAATGGAAATTGGTTTCTGTCCCTAATCTGACTTAATGGAAAGCAAGATCAAGTTCTTGACACATCAGATAGGATATCAACACAATTTGCTGGAACACTTGCCACTTGATGATGAAACTGTCAGAACTGTACTAATGAGAAAGGGATGCTTTGATTAGATGCCCTGTTGAATGTTAATTATAAAGTTAGGAAAATAGAGAGTTCATATTCTGACATAAAATTCCTAGTGGGATTATATTGATTTTTAAAAAGAGCCAGAAAGTCAAAATGAAACAGTGTCACTTATCGATGTCGGCCAAATAAATCCCTTCAGTATGACCTTGAAAAGTGATGTGATTTGCTAATCTCAATAAATAACAGCTATCCAGAGTCCTAGCTATAATGTTCAGGCTGATAAGTTTTAATAACTGGATCCACATTCTAAGAGTGATAGTAGTAAATTTGTGTGTGAGCAGAGAGGAACACCTAAGATGAAAAATCTAGTGAAAATATCACATAAGAAATACACAAAGCAGTGCAATATGTTTTGCCTATACACAAATATATGTTAACCATATTCATGTGCTTGTAATTCTGTAATGCACATTTTCTATTTGTTTAAATTTGCATATATGATTGACACCCCAAATGCAGCTGTCAAACAGTAAAAAGAATAATGACTGCTAAAGAACAGATGTTAAGATAGTCTCCTCTAAATTATATCTATGAGTTTTTTGAATTTGACTTTTTATGATTTGCTGAAATTGGTAATCATATTATCTGCAAGTTACATAAAGATGGACACTGGAAATCTTTCAACTGACTGTTAGCTTCAAGGGACTATAACCAGAAATTTTGCATTTGGTTTCATTCAGAAATTTATCTTGGGAAAATTACATCATTTTATATTTTAAAAAATAATCCAATTTTCTACTTGTTATGGTAAAAAAACTAAAAGACAAAAATATGATCATTTTTATGTCATCATTCAGAGAAGATAAGATGGCATCTACTGTAAAACTGAGACAATTGTCTAGTTATTTTAATTTGCAAATCACTTTAATACACTGAAGATAAAACTCTTTTATTTGTATTTTACTTGTAGAAGTAAAAGTTACATGAATATTTAACCCTTACTTCATAATTGCAGCACTAATTATTCTGTGTAATTTGATATTATTGTACTTATTTAAGGAGTTTTTATGGCATGCATGCTTATGAATATGTGTTTTTTTTCTTGTTTATCTTGGTCATGAATGAAATTTAAAGGACCATGTAATAAACAGCATATAATATTTTTATATATCTACCGTAGCAATTTATTTTTCATATTTTGCTAATAATGATCATTTTCATAGAATGCACTTAATTAACTTCATCCCACTGCAGAAATTTAATCTAGAAGAGATGATGAAGCTCAGTTAATTGCAATCTGGGAGAGAACGTGCCTTAAACAGGTGCAACCTTCTGCATCTATTTTGTGACTGTGTTTATGAATAAACATAAATTTTAGGAGATCATGTTTAGTCTCTTTCTATCTTGTTCTATACACAAGTGATAATTTATGTGTGTTTTCATCCAAGCCTTTGGTTACTGGTGTCAGGTTATTATTAGAAAAATACATAGAAATTAAATCAAGTTATGTTGCCTATAAGGGGTATTTCTAGGTATTTTAATTTAAGCAAATATTCTATCATTCTCTGCTTTTAATTTAGAAAGCAACCTAATCAAATGTCTGCTCAAAATCACAGCTGGTAAAATGTTATTGCTCAATATATTTGGCAAATGCCCTTCCTTTCCCTTGTAGCATAAGAGATTTAGAGAAATTAGGATCATTATTTCATAAGGAGGCAGATGTATTTTGAATGGTTTTCAATAAAAGCTATACATTGTAAATATCATAAAACATTTAATATTTTAACCACACAATGCATGCATTCTAGAGCAGAACATATCCACTACATTATTTATTTGTTCATGCTAAAAGAAGAAATTTATATATAAAATATTTTCTACTGTTATAAGTAAACAGTTGTACCTACAACAGTGTAAGAAATTGCAATATTGCTTGTGTCATTGATGTGTAACTTAAAAGTAAGCAAATCACCAAATAAAAAGCAAAATGAAGAAAAGTAAAACAAAAACATAAATGCACACAAACAAAAATTATAAAATAAGTACAACAATTCTTAGTAAAATTTTGGTATTTCCTATGAAAATAAATTAGAGCAGTTCAAAATTTTCAAGTTACTCAAGGAACATTTTTGTTCTGATGCCTCTATTTCATTATCTCCATGGTTTCTGTGGTCAAGATAATTCTCATATGGTTCTAAAAATCCTCTTGAGGAGTAAATATGATGGGCTTTCAGTATTTTAGATTAGATTATGTTATATTGAACAGTAGACTTAAAGAAAATATTATTCAAGTGGGCCTAACTTAATCATCAATCTTATAAAAGCAGAGCTCTTTGGGAAGTAGAAGCAGAAGAGAATGTCAGAGATCCATAGGACACCATTTGCCCAAACATGGATGGAGCCACGTGGCGAGGAGCGTGAGTGTGCTCTAGGAACCAGAATAACCCCAGACAGTAGCTGTTAATAAAATAGAGACCTCAAATCTATTATTGTGAGGAACTTATTTCTCCCAATAGTAAGAAAAAATCATGGAAGCAGATTTTACCTCAGAGCTTCCAGATGAAAATTCATCTTGAACACCAAGACAGGAGCCAGTGATTCACTCAGCTATCAACCCAGTTAAGCCCAATGACCTTCTAGCCTATAAAACTATGAGATAGAAGTTTTTTTTTTTAAGACATTAAATTTAGCTCAGCACAAAAATGAGAGGTATGAAAATCACAGTGATACAAAGCAAATACAGCTAGTATTACAATGCCAGAGTGCATCTGCTGCTATAGGCCAAGGTACTGGTTTTCCAAATTATTTTTGCAAGAATTGTTTAATTTTGAGATGAAAACCTGACATGTGCTCTCAATCACCATAGTAAATAAAAGTAGCACCACTATATTCCAATTAAGACAATTCTGCCAGATTGAGGCAGATTCTGTTCAATATTAATTTGCCACAAATATTAATTTCCCTGATTTTACATACCAAGTAATATTTCACTCTTATTTTCTCAATATGTAGCTGATATTCAATTAGCTTTCTCAAAAGGCCAGATAATAAATGTCATAAATACAATATGATAAAGAAGACCTGTTTTCAATGGGAGTAGTTAAGAAAGGACTGATTGGTATAGTAATATATAAACTGAAATCTAAACATCAGAGGAAGCCTGCCTACAAATTTGATGGCATTGCATATCTGGTAATCTTTCATTTATCATCATGAGATAACCAGCAACTGCCAATTGATATTTCTTAAAATATGACAACAAATAATTTTTTTAAATGTTTATTTTTTAGTTGTAGGTGACAGAATATCTTTATTTTATTTTTGTGTGGTGTTGAGGATCGAACCCAGTGCCTTATGCATGCTAGGCGAGCATGCTACCATTGCGCCATAATCCCAGCCCCGACAACAAATAATTTTTGACAATAATTATAAACTTTCTGTTGACCTTGTGAACACATGCATACAACAGCTCCCTCAGTGTTATGATAGGTTTAGCTGGATGAAGATGTATAGGACAGCTCACAGCTGGAAGTATGGGTACTGATAGAGCTTAGTATGTCATACCATCCTAGAGGAGAAAAATTTTTACATGAAGCAAATTCTATATTTTGTCAGAGGAGAGGGAGATATCTTGAAGAAATTTCTCTTTTATTCTGCTTTGTAGAGTATACTCTCAGTGGTTCTTTGCACAAATGCGTATCAGAGAACTTATAATTTCTGATTTATAAAACTCTATACCCTTCTCCACATGACTGTGCATGCTTCCAAGACAATGACAATATGTGATTGGATTTGCTCCAGCATCCAATGTTGCAAGTTAACCATGCATATCTGTTAGATGAATGAAACCTAATTTGTGCTTTGATGTTATTTGAAGAATGAGAGTTCCCTCTGTTATTGTTTTTCAGGACAATGGAGATTGGCATAAATTTGGCCATTAATATAAGAGTACAGAGTGAATGAAGATACATAGACAAGTATGGTTATATGCATTTCTTCTATCAAGTGTGTCTAATAAATATACATAAATGTGTATTTTCTATGTATGGAAGTAATGGATCATACAGGAAATTATGAATAATTGATAAATATAAGTAGAAATCATAGATTATTGCTATTTAATACACACATACATATTATAAATACACAACTATTTATACATGTCCTTACATAAATACACATCTCGGTGTACATTTATAGCAAGAAATAAACATTTTGTTGCTAATCTCAAAGTATTTAGAATAAACTGCACTCACATCTATTTCATAAAAAAGCCTATTTTAGTTAATCACTGGTTGGAATTAGGTGGAAGATAGAATGCAACTAAAGAATAGTAAACTAATTCAAATCTAAAAAATACTGGAAAATAGCCAGAAATTCTCTATTTTATTTTTGGGCCAAAGCAGGACAGATATCAAGTTATCTCAATGGGAAAGAAAAATTTAAAAAGTGAATGCTTTCTAAAGATCAGATATAAATTGTTAACTCTATAATGTTTGCCATCAAAGCATTTTCTTCAGCCAATCTGCCTACCTAAGAGGAAACACAGACCCAGGCCCAAGACTGCCTCCAGGGACTCCTGAGGGAGCCTGGGCCTAAGTGAGGCCCTGGACCACCCTCAGTTCAATGCTGCATTCCTTCCCAACCTGAGAGACCACAGGCCAAGGCTCAGCACCACCTTCAGGGACCTCCATCGGAGCCCAGCCAAGGTCAGGCCCAAGACTGCTACCTGCCAATCCACTGACCCATGCAAGAATCCAGACCTAGATCCAGTAGTACCTCCAGGGACCCCTTTGGGAGGCCAGGCCTAAGTCAGGCCCAAGACTTTCACATCATTTTGAGCCACAGCCTCTGCTGATCTACGGGAGCCTACCACCTAGGACCCCTGAGGAAGCACATCACTTAGGACCCCTGAGTTAACTCAGGCCAAGGTCAGGCCTAGGACAGCCCTCACAGGCCTGTATGAGAGCCAGGCCCAGGACCACCCTTACACAGAATGCAGATCCACACTGTTGCTCCCTTCCTGTATCCATTTTGGGACACTGCAGCCATCGCCATAGCTCATCCTATGTAGTAGCCTCCACTTTGGGACAACAGATAGGGCCTGGAGGCAGCAGCTCACCACAGCTAAGCATGCCACAGCACTGCATCTCCAATCAATTAACCCAAAGCCATTGTAAGTTTCACAATTTTAGCCTCATCTCTGAAAGTGTTTGCATCCATCTTGGGCCACCTCCACTGCCATCTAGAGTTACCTTCACTACCTCCACCAGCACCATTTTTAGGGGCACTAATGCCCGTCTGGGGACACTTGCTGGGAACAGGAAGCAAACTCCATGGTGAGATACAGGTAATCTGTGGAATCACTACAAGATTATAGGATAGAAACTGAAAAATCTCAGATTGGCACTGCAAGAAAGGAAAACACACAATCAACATGAAAAAAACAAGGGAAGAAAGTACTACAAACAAACCAAGAAACTACAATAATAGAATCCATTAACAACACAGTTGATGAAATGTCAGAGAAAGAATTCAGAATATAAGTAATTAAAATGATCTGCAAATTAAAAAATGACTTAAGCGAGAAAATGCAGGCAAAAATTGGTCACTCCAACAAAGAAATAGGGGAACAAATAAAAGCAACCATTGATCACTCCAACAAAGAGATAAGAGAGCAAAAAAAGGCAACTATTGATCACACCAACAGAGAAAAGGGAGCAAATACAAGTAGCAAAATATTATTTTAAGAAAGAGCTAGAAATTTTGGAAAAAATCAGAAATTATTGAAGTGAAGGAAACAATAAACCAAATAAAAAAACTCCATAGGAAGAATCACCAACAGACTAGACTACTTAAAAGACAGAACCTCAGATAATGAACACAAAATATAAAATCTTGAAAATAAAGTTGACCACACAGTGAAGATGATAAGAAAGCATGAACAGAACATACAAGAATTATGGGATAGAATCAAAAGACCAAATATAAAATTTATCAGGATAGAAGAAGGCACAGAGATTCAAACCAAAGGAATGCACAATCTCTTCAACAAAATAATATCAGAAAATATTGCAAACATGAAAAATGAATTGGAAAATCAAATACAAGAGGCTTACAGGACACTAAATGCACAAAATTATGCTAAGACACATTATAATGAAAATGCCCAGCATACAGAATAAGGATAGAATTTTAAAGGCCACATGAGAGAGGAATCAGACTATATATATACATAGGGGGAGACCATTTCACATCTCAGCAGCTATTTCAACCCACATGCTAAATGCCAGGAGATCCTGGAAAAATATATACCAAGCTCTAAAAGAACATGGATGCCAATCAAGAATCTTATATCCAACAAAATTAAGCTTCAGGTTTGATGATGAAATAAAAACCTTCCATGATAAACAAAAGTTAAAAGAATTTATAGTGAGAAAGCCTGCATTACACAGCATTCTGGGCAAAATATTCCATGAGGAGGAAATCATAAACAACAATGAAAATACACAAAGTGAGGAACCACACTAAAGGATAAAAGAAGACACAATCAAAGGAAAGGCCAATCAAAGAAGAAACCAAATAAAGGTAAAAACCAAAAAATAAATAAAAATGAATGGGATTACAAATCATATTTCAATAATAACCCTGAAAGTGAATGGCCTAAACTTATCAATTCAAAGACATAGACTGACAGATTGGATTGAAAAAAAAAAAGAAGACCCAATAATATGCTGCCTTCAAGAAACTCATCTCACAGGAAAAGAAATCCAGAGACTGAAAGTGAAAAAAATGTATCACTCACCCACATGGACCACGTAAACAAGCAGGATTTTTCATCCTCATATCAGATACAGTGGACTTCAAACTAAACTTAGTAAAAAGGGATAAAGAAGGACATTTCATACTTCTTAAGGGAATCATACATCAATAAGGCAAAACAATCATAAATATATATGCCCTAAACAATAGGGCATCTATGTATAGGAAACAAACCCTTCTCAACTAGAAGAATCAAACACACCATAACACAATAATACTTTGTGACTTTAAAACACCTCTCTCACAGCTAGATTAATCTTCCAAAAAAAAACTAAACAAAGAAACTATAGATCTCAATAAAATAAACAATTATTTAGACAACAGATATATATATATATATATAAAGAATACTCCATCCATCAGTGAGCTAATACACTTTTTTCCTCATCAGCACATGGATTCTTTTCCAAAATAGGTCATATATTATGCCACAAAGCAAGTCTTAGCAAATATAAAAAAATACAGAGATATTACCTTGCATTCTATCTGGCCATAATAGAATAAAATTAGAAATCAATGACACATTAAAAAATAGAAACTACCTCAACACCTGGAGACTAAACAATACACTATTGAACGATGAACGAATAACAGAAGACATCGGGGAGAAGATAAAAAGTTCTTAGAGGTAAACAAGAACTCCAATACAACATACCAAAATCTCTGGGAAACTATGAAGGCAGTGATAAGAGGAAATTTTATTACATTATGCTCACTCATTAAAGAAGAAAAAGTCAACAAATCAAGGACTTGACTCTATAACTCAACGCCTTAGAAAAAGAAGAACAAATTAACACCAAAAGAAGTAAAAGACAGGAAATAATTAAAATCAGGGCTGAAATCAATGAAATTGAAACAAAGGAAACAATTCAAAAAATTCACAAAACAAAAAGCTGGTTTTTTTAAAAAATAAATAAAATTGACAAACCACTAACCACCCTAACAAAAAGAAGAGAGAAAACACAAATCACTAAAATTCATGAAAAAGGAAATATCACAGCAGACACTACTGAAATATATAATTAGTAACTATTTTGAAAATGTATACTCCAGTAAAATAGAAAACCCTGAAGACAACAACAAATTTCTAGAGGCATGTGACCTGCCCAAACTGAACCAGGAGAACATACACAATTTAAACAGATCAATTTCAGGCAAGGAAATAGAAGATGCCATCAAAAGCTTGGGACCAGATGGATTCTCAGCTGAATTCTACAAGATTTTACAAAGAAGGATTAATGCACCTCAACTATTCCATGAAATAGAAAAGGAGAGAATCCTTCCAAACTCATTCTATGAGGCAAGTATCACCGTGATACCAAAATCTGACAGAGACACATCAAATAAAGAAAATTTCAGACCAATATCCCTGATGAACATAGATGCAAAAATTCTCAATAACATTTTGGCAAATTGCATACAAAAACATATTTAAAAATTGTATACCATGATCAAGTGGAGTTCATTCCAGGGATGAAAGTTTAGTTCAACATATGAAAATCAATTAATGTAATCCATCACATCAATAGACTTGAAGATAAGAATCATATGATTTTATTAACTGATGCAAAGCATTTGACAAAATACAGCACCCTTTTATTTTCAAAACACTAGAAAAACTAGAGATAGTAGAAACATACCTAAACTTTGTACAAGCTATCTAGGCTAAACCCAAGGTCAATATCATCCTTAATGGAGAAAAATTGGAAACATTCCCTCTAAAAACAGGAACAAGACAAGGATGTCCTCTTTCACCACTGCTATTCACGTAGTTCTTGAAACACTAGCCAGAACAGTTAGATAGATGAAAGAAATTAAAGGGATACAAATAGGAAAGAAAAACTCAAACTATCATTATTTGCAGATGACATAATTCCATATTTATAGGATCCAAAAAATTCTACCAGAAAACTTCTAGATTAATAAATAAATTCAGCAAGGTAGCAGGATATAAAAATCAACTCCCATAAATCAATTGTATTTATATACATCAGCAGTAAATCCTCTGAAAGAGAAATTAGGAAAACTACCCCATTCCCAATAGCCTCAAAAAACAAAAAAACAAAAAAACAACAACTTGGGAATCAATTTAACAAAAGAGGTGAAAGACCTCTACAATGAAAACTACAGAACACTAAAGAAAAAAAATTGAAAAATGCCTTAGAAGATGGAAAGATTTCTCATGCTTTTGGATAGGCAGAATCAATATTGTCAAAAAGGTCATACTACTCAAAGTGCTATCCAGATTCCAGGTTCAATGCAATTCCAATTAAAATCCCAATGTCATTTCTTATAGAAATAGAAAAGGCAATCATGAAATTCATTTGTAATAATAAGAGACATGGAATAGCCACAGTAATACTTAGCAAGAAAAAATAAAGCAAAAAGCATCACAATACCAGACCTGAAACTATACTACAAAGCTATAGTAACAAAAATAGCATGGTACTGGCACCAAAATAGACATGTAGATCAATGATATAGAATAGAAGACACAGAGACAAACCCACATAAATACAGTTATATCGTACTAGACAAAGGTGCCAAAAACATACACTGGAGAAAAGATATCCTCTTCAACAAATGGTGTTGGGAAAAGTGGAAATCCATATGCAGCAAAATAAAACTAAACATCTATCTCTCATCATGCACAAAACTCAACTTAAAGTAGATCAATGCCCTAGGAATTAGACCAGATACTTTGCGCCTAATTGAGGAAAAAGTAGGCCCAAATCTTCATCATTAGGCTTAACTAATGATGATTGGATTAGGCCCTGACTTCCTCAGCAAGACTCTTAAAGCACAAGAAATGAAAGCAAGAATCAATAAATGGGATGGATTCAAACTAAAAAGCTTCTTCTCAGCAAAAGAAGCAATCAATGAGGTGAACAGAGTGCCTACACACTTGGATCAAGCACATCAGATGGAGCAGTGAGCTCCAGGATATATAATGAACTCAAAAAAATTAACACAAAGAAAACAAACAACTCAATCAATAAGTGGGCTAAGGAACTGAACAGACACTTCTCAGAAGAAGATATACAATCAATCAACAAACATGAAAAAATGTTCAACATCTCTAGCCATTAGAGAAGTGCAAATCAAAACTACTCTAAGATTTTATCCTATGCCAGTCAGAATGGCAGTTATCAAGAATACAAGCAATAATGAGTTTTGGTGAAGATGTGGAGGGAAAGGCACACTCATAAGTTGCTAGGGGGACTGCAAATTGGTGCAACCATTTGGGAAAGAAGTATGGAGATTTCTTAGAAAACTTGGAATGGAACCACCATTTGACCCAGTCATTCTACTTCTTGATGTTACACCCAAAGGAATTAAAAACAGCATACTATAGTAATGCAACCACTTCAATGTTGATAGCAGTTTAATTCACAATAGCTAAACTGTGGAAGCAACCTAGATGCTCTTCAATAGATGAATGGATAAAGAAACTGTGGTATATATACAAAATGGAATATTACTTAGCAATAAAAGAGAATAAAATTATGGCATTTGCAGGTAAATGGATGGAGTTGGAGAATATCATGCTAAGCAAAGTAAGTCAATCACAAAAAAACAGAGGCCAAATGTTCTTCTGATAAGTGGATGCTGATCAGTAATGGGGGAAGGGGCATGGGAAGAATGGAGGAACTTTATTCAAAGTGAGGGTAAGAGGCATGGGGGCAGGAAATATGGTAGAATGAGGTGGACATCATTGTCCTAGCTTTATGTGTGACTGCACATATGGTGTGCTTCTACATCATGTACAACCAGCGAAATGAAAAGTTGTGCTGCATTTGTGTACAATGAATCAAAATGCATTCTACTATCATATATTCCTAAGTAGAATAATTAAATCAAAAAAACCAAAATTAATATTACATCACAAAAAAGAATTTTCTTCCCTGTCTAAACAAGGCATTGTATATTTCTTATTTATTTTCATTTGAAATGTCTCTGATTTCATCAAATGTTAGCCTCTCAAAAGTGCAACACTTGGTAGTCTCTCAAAGGGAGTTTCTTACTGAATAATCTACTAACTGTAATGCCTAGGAAAAAAATAATGCCCTTGTCCAAACTCTAAAGTAGAATAAATATAAATAAGTCAGTTTGAATATTAAAGATGAGAAACATATTTCTTTTTAATTATTTTAAACCTTCTGTACTCCAAAACATGATTTGTTAGTCACTGTTTTGTATTCTCTGAGGTCTAAAATCAATTATGATTCAAAGAGAAAACAGATCTTGGCTTTCTTGGCTTGAATTTTTTTTTAAATTTTTTCCCTACATATTGACTCTAAAACTCCAATGACCAGTACATTGTGTGAACCAAATGAAAAACAATATTATTATCATCTGCAATTTTTATATTTAGATTTTGTCCTTAGAACTATTTTTGATGTACCAACATTATATTCTAGCCATGTACTAGGAAATATGGAGCATACAGAAAAGTGTGAAGAGTCAATGTAGTTGAATGAGTAACAATGCAAAAACACATGCAGAAATATTCCATTTAGGTATTATAAAGTAAATTCTAACTCTACAGCCCTACACACTGCACATTGACTGACAACTTCAGCATTCTTGGGCTTCCCTTAGAGCTGACCACCGTTTGGGGATCTTTCTAAGGTGTGATAGAGGAGTTGGTTCTGACAAGGTATCATTTATCCAAGAAAGTTAACACTGAGTAATTGAGTGTGCTCATGAGATGGATCAGTTTAGTCCAGTACTCTATTGCTATTTCCATGCAATAGAATGAGAATGAGATAGAAAGCTTATCCCATGAGTGAGATAAGCTTTTATACGACCACTTCTGGTTTTGTTTTACTGAGACCAGCCTCTCTTCTCAGAGTGTTGTGTTGTTACCCGCCCAATCTTACTGCTAAAACAATTCTCTCTTCTCCATCATTTCCAATGTTTCAAATCTTTTTTTTTTTAAATGTTTATTTTTTAGTTGTAGGTGACAGAATATCTTTATTTTGTTTTTATGTGGTGCTGAGGATCGAACCCAGTGCCTTATGCGCGCTAGGCGAGCACGCTACCACTGCGCCACAAACCCAGCCCCTGTTTCAAATCTTTTAAGTATTATCTTCAAGTTGGAGGATCCTTTGCCTTCTTCAGGCTTGTTAGCTTCTAAAAAACTTTAGGCAAGTCCACTTTAATTTTATTTCTTTGCAATAGACTCCAATGGCCCATTAGAATCCAAATCCTAATTAGCTAAGTGTAATTGTCAGCTTTCTTTAAAGAAGAAGGAAAGATTTGACCAGTAAATATTACTATCTCTACTAAGAAAAAATGTAATTTTAAAATTTCCATATTAAATCAAATGGACTATTCAGATCTACAACACAATATGCTTGTATGTCCAACAACAAGAAAAAAAGTATTTTCAGCACAGTATTTGTTGCCTAAAGTACTTCCTGAAGGAAATATGTACACTTTGAATGGCATTCCATTCTAGGATGATAATTCCCATGTCAAGCAGCACATATATCTGTGGCTGATATGTTTCAGATTCTGGGGATCTTTGGTTTTACTGTAGATTTTTATAATTATATATATATATATTGGCACAAGTTATTCAACTCAGGGGTATTCAACCATTGATCCACATCCCCAGCCCTACTTTGTGTTTTATGTAGAGACAGGGTCTCACTAATTTGCTTAGTGCCTCGCCATTGCTGAGGCTGGCTTTGAGCATGCGATTCTCCTGTTTCAGCCTCCCTAAGTGCTAGGATTGCAGATGTGCACCTCCATGCCCATATGATTTTACTCTAGATTTAAAATGATTCTTTGTTCTCAATATTCTCCATATTGACTTGTTCAGTCATTCTTCTCCTTTCTCAGTGTGGGTTATCTTTCCAGGAGCTAAATTTTTTGCATAATATAATGTATCATAGTTGCAGATAAGGCTTTCATTAGTATTCCATTATATACATAGTTATACATAAGCCTTTGATCAGTGCCCTGATTTGAGTCAGGTAATATGGACTAGTTCTGCTAGTTTTTTTTTTTGATTCCCCTCTATCTATAGAATAATTTTCTTTCCTCAAACTCTGGGACACGTAGGGTGGAATGAAATCTCTATCGTACATTTGGCATGATAGGAAGATGAGCAGAGGGCAGATGTTATGCCTTGTTAAATTTTCTCCAGTAGGTGACAGTTTTTATTTTCTCCATTTCCTGACTTCCAACTATGTGTGGGAGAAAAGACTTGGTCCCAACAAAGTTTAGGCTGTCCTGAAAAGGGAAGTGTTCCTCTCTATGGTCTACACTCACTTTCCAAAATGCCATGTTGTCTATATTTTTTTCTTTTTTTTAAAAAAAATGTGTTCTTTTTAATTATGTATGACAGTATATTTTGATATATTTTTACAAACATGGAGTATCTCTTATTCTAATTAGGATCTCAGTCTTGTGAATACACACTATGGTGAGATTCACTGTGGTCTATTCATATATGTATATAAAAAGTTATGTCAGCTTTATTCCACTGTCTTTCTTATTCCTATCCTCTCCCTTTCCTTCATTTCCCTTTGTCTAATCCAATGGACTTCTATTATTCCTGTCCTCTGACTTGTGTGTGTTAGTATCCACATATCAAAAAGACCACGTGGCCTTTGGTTTTTTGGGTTTGGCTTATTTCACTTAGCATAATACTCTCCAGATCCTTCCATATACCCACAAATGTCATAAAGTCATTCTTCCTTATAGCTGAGTAATATTCCATTGTGTATATATACCACATTTTCTTTATCCATTCATCTGTTGAAGGGCACCTAAGTTTGTTCTATAGTTTTAATATTGTGAATTGAGCTACTATAAACATTGGTGTGGCTGCTTCACTTTAGTATTCTGATTTTAACTCCTTATATATACATGGAGTAGTATATTTGGGTTAAATGATGGCTCCATTCTTAGTTTTTTGAAGAATCTCCATACTGCTTATCCAAGTGTTTGCACCAATTTGCAGTTCTGTCACCAGTATATGAATGCACTCCTTTCCCCACATCCTCACCAACATTTATTGTTACTTGTATTCTCGATAATTGTCATTCTGACTGAAGTGAGATAAAATTTTAGTGTAGTTTTAATTTTCATTTCTCTAATTTCTAGAGATGTTGAACACTTAAAATACATTTGTTGACCATTTGTATATTTTCTTCATGAAATTTGTATATTCTCTCCAGAAAAATCATCATAAAAACTTCACTGTTTCTATAAGAAATGTGTTAGCAATCTCTGACGGTTGTTAGGAAAATGGTAACAACTCATTAAAACCTATGATAAACAGTTTGATATTCCTAAATTTTTTTGTATCTTTCACATAACTCATTTGCATCTTATAAAACTTAGGCATAATTTTGTATTCATTTTATTACATAATGGTGAAACAGAAGGTAAAATTTTGATTGGGCCCAGTATTTTTTAAAAATAAATCATTTCCCAATATTTTAAATGTAAGACAATTTCCATATTTGTGTCTTTTCTTAAAAAATCATAGTAATTGGTAATATTGTATATGTATCTGAGTAAAATTTATAATATTTGATAATAAAAGTCTAAGGACAACAGTTCTACTGTGGTTTAGACATAAAATATGTTTTTTTAAATTTCATATGTTGAAATTTAATCCCCATTGTGGGATATTAAAAGGAAGGAAACTTAATTCAATACTCTAGTGTTTGAGATGGAGCCTTAGGGAGTTGATTCGAGCAGATAAGGTCCTTAAGGCAGACCATCATGAGTGAGTACTGGTAGCTTCAAAAGGGAGAGAGACCAGGAAAAAACTCACATGCATGTTCCCTCCCTATGTGTTGTTCATTCTCATGTGATCATGTGATGCCCTGTGCCACTTCAGAACTCTGCCAGTAAGAGGTCATCACTAGCTGCATTTCCTTAAAATTGGGTTTCCAAAACTGAACTCAATAATCTTCTATCCAGGGCTGGGATTGTAGCTCAGTGGTAGAGCGCTTGCCTCGCATGCATGAGGCCCTGGGTTCAATCCTAAGCACCACATACAAAACAATAAAATAAAGACATTGTGTCCATCTACAACTAAAAAAAAATATTTAAAAAAATAGTATTTAAAAAAAAAATAATCTTCTACCCAGTCTCAGTTAATTGGAAATACTAATGTGAAATGAAATAATACTAGACTCTTCTAGTTGGAGGATATGCTATAAACTCCCCATTTTACTGGTCTTTACTGAAAATTTCCACTTACTCACTCTGCCTGTCTCGAGAAAACTTTTTGTGCTATTATTCATAGGTTTCTGTAAAATCACTTTTCATTATTAAAATAGTATATTACAAACTATAATGTTTCATATCAGTCTAGATTTTGGTTTAAAAACCAGAGGTTCTGATGGGTGTTGGGGGCTTTCACTTTGCAAGGAGACATCTTGCAATGTCTGGAGATGTCATTGTTTATAAAACTGTGGAGAGTGAATTAAGTAATTATATTAATATCCTGTAGGTGGAAATCAGGGATGCTGATGCACATTCCATAAAGCAGAAGATGATCCCACGACAGGGAGAAATATCACTCAAATATGAATAGTGCTGATGTGGAGAGTATAGATTCAAGATTGTACATACAGAAGTGGAAGTATTTTAGGAGATGAAGTAGTTTACTATAAGGAAGATCAAAGGATATGGGCCGACTTCATGTAATTGGTGGTCATTGTCAAATTTCCTGAAAAAAATTTTGTTAAATATACATTATTTTGAATTTGTATTTGTTTGTTTAATAAGTACAACATTCATAAGTAAACACAAGATAGAATACAAAAGAATTTGGAAAAAATTCCTGCATCTATTACCTTGCCTTGATCCACTTCTGTGCACAAGAATGTCTTTGAAGTAGAAACATTTCCAGTATGGTCCTTACAGTGTTGAGGACACACTTCAAGTTCAATAAATATTTAATCAGGATAATGGGACATTTTGAGGCTGCCTATTAGAAAAACAATGTAGTAAGCAGTTCAGTGTTAATTAGCATTCATGGGCATTAACAATGCCTGGGGACTACACATAAGCTGAGAAGTTATGACATATTTTAAAAAGTAATTTCAAAATAATATTAAAAGGCTCCCTTTGCCTTTAGCTTTCTTTCTTTTTATTTTTTATTTTTAAATTTTCTTCATAATGGTGAATTTCTGGATATTCTGAAATGAGGATTAGGAATTAACCATAGATAAATTTCAAGAATATCTACTTGACACAGATAAAGAAACCGAATGAGAGAGAATGATATTTCAGTTTGGATCATTACTACAGCCTGAATTCTGGTGTAAGTTCAAGTGGGTCATATACCTAATGGGAAGAGGGGAGAAACTAGGGGTAACAACCTCCTGGTGCAGGAAATCAGAACCCAAGCAAGAGAGAAAGGATAAGGAAAAGGGGCAGACATCATATGGAATGATGTGCTGAAGCCAGGGTGGCTGAAGAGGATTGGTCTCATGGAGGGGAGTTATTGTTAAACAAACATCCATGCATGTGTCATAATTGTGGGAGGGGGAATTAGTGGCATGTGTCATAGACCAAGTGGAATGAAGGTGCACAGTTCATGAGTGTAGTGGATTCACTGTGTCACTGTGATCCTAAGTTACGCTGGGGTTAGAGGTGTCCATGTTTAGGTGAGTGGTAGTGCAGAATCAGCCTAGCATAGTGTGTTATTTGTGTGGTTCAGAATGGAATGCTGGACCTTGAGCAGGTATAGAGACTCACCTGTGCTGGACAGAATGTTCAAACTGATGGGAGATTATTTATATAAAGAGGATAAATCAAATAAAAAAATAGAATTTTCTGACTCTTATGGCAAGGACTCGCATATGTGCAAAAGGTGAAAACTAGAACGAAGGCTGTATAATGAATTGAAGTTGGAAAGTATTAATATGAGCCTACATTTCTGTAAACATAGAGGATACATAAATGTGTATATGCATGTATATGTATTCATGGAGAGAGTCTTACAGTAACTAAAACTCAACTCTCAACACCTTTATTGTATAAACCTTGGTTTGGTTCTCCACTGAAATAAATTAAACTAATTGAAGACAATGTAAATTGCAGTGGTAGGGTAAAAATCAACAAGATGACCCCTGATTATCATATTCTGCCTGAAAATAAGAACAGGTTTAAAGAATAATGGATTGTGGGGGCATTTCTTAAAAAGGCGCTGGGCAATCTGCCTGGAAAAAGCCGCGCCACACAGAGAGAGGTGCATCACTCTAATCTTATTGGCTGACTTCAGTTTCCGCGCTCATAAACAATACATGATTCTTGGTATAGACACCCATATACTGTTCCACTGGGACAAATGACTTCCACATCTGTGGCTTAAAAATGAAATGCTATTGGCCCTGAGCCCATATATAAGAATAAAATTTCCTTACAATAAACGGAGTTCCTGCTTGAGACAGATCCCTCCGGCTCATGATGGTTTCGCGCCAGAGGACTTTACAGTTCTCAGCGTTGCCTTGTGGGGGAGTGCCTCAGGGGTTGCTGTCCCTGCTGGCCAGGAGGCTAGGCTCTGCCGCTTGAGACCCCGACAATGGATATGGGTGGAAAAATCTACCAAATTGTAGGGGGTGTTCCCTGGCCAAATTTGGAACAATTACATAACAATGAAAAACCAATAGTTAAAAATTGTAAATCATTAAAGAAAAGTAGAATCCATGAGTCCATGCTGATAAAAACATTTGAATTAAGTACGCAGGTAGAAAAGAAAGGCTTTCCTTAGAGTAAAATGCCATTAAATAAAATTAGAAAGAATGATCAATTTAGATAATCACAATTTAACAACTCTCAAGTAATAATTGATCCAACTTGGGGCTGGGATTGTAGCTCAGCGGTAGAGCGCTTGCCTCGCATACGTGAGGCCCTGGGTTCGATCCTCAGCACCACAAACAAACCGATAAAATAAAGACATTGTGTCCATCTACAACTAAAAAAAAATTAAAAAAAAAAAATAATTGATCCAACTAACATCCATGGGTTCTTTTTTAGAAAAGTTTTTAAAAGTTTAAGAAATTGGATAATTTCTTAGATATCAGTAAAGTGAAATCTAAGTGTTCATAAATAGATGAATTGGATAAAGAAAATGCAGCATACATATTTACACAATGGATAATTTTTTATCACAAAAAAGAAGGAAATGCTACTATTTGCAATCACATGGATGAACTAGGAAGACATATGTTAATGAAATAAACCATATACTGAACAACAAATACTGCATAATCTCAGTCATGTAGAATTTTAAAACATTGATTTCATAGAAATAGAGGATAGAATGGTGATTACCATAGGTTTGAATATTTGGGGCAGGGTGATTGAGGAGATGTTGATAAAAGGATACAAAATTCCATTTAGATGGGAGGAATATACTAAAGAGATCAATTGTATGGCTTGGAGGCTATACATAATGATGATATGTTGTCTTCTTGAAAAACACTGAGAGTGGATGCTAAATATTCTTATGAACAAATATAATTGTGTGAGGCAATTGATATGTTAGTTGGCTAGATTTAACCATTTTTCCATTTATAAATATATATCAAAACATGATATATGATATGATAAATATATACAATTTTGCCAACTTAAGAATTAATATATTAAAAAGAAATTAGACATTAAATTTAATAAAACATATTCATAAATGCTTATTAGTTATTATAGATAAAAAGTAATTTTTCAAAGAAGATACACTGAAAATATTTCTTAAATAATAAGTTAATATGTGACAATCTAAATGGAATTTGGATCAAATAAAAATTATGTGCCACATGACAGACTGCAATTAGAAGAACACAACATCACTTCTGTTATATTCATGCCAAAGATGCTAACATGAAACTCACTGTGAGGAAACACTATACAAAATACAGGTAGGAAAATTCTACAAAGTTTTATCTATGATTATAAAACTAAACTCAGTCTTTTTTTTTTTCTGGTCCCAAAGATTAAACCTAGGGGTGCTCAGCATCTAAGCCACATCATCAGCCCCTTTTTATATTTTATTTTGAGACAGGGTCTCTAAATTTTTCAGGTTCTCACAGTTGCTGAGGCTGTCTTAGAACTTATGAGCCTCCTGTCTCAGCCTCCCAAATTGCAAAGAATAAAAGTGTGTACCACTGAGCCCAGCAAGTAATCTTAATTTTGAGAAATATCAAAGCGTTCCAGATTGAAGGACAGCAAAAAGAAATGACAATTAAATATGACACATTTTGAAATAGATTATTTTGTTATACATATTCTATTGAGATCATGGATACAAGTTAAATTAAAGTATTTGAATCAAAGGATAAAAATCAGTTTCTCTTTCATATATTGATGATATATTGTAGTTAAGTAGGCTATTTTATTTATATTTCTGATTATTCTGATTTTTAATAACAATTTGTATTTATTTCTGATATTTATCTAATATTCACATATTTATGTACTATGCATATATGTAATATATTGTTTATTAAGAGCCTTGGGATGTTCATGGAAGCTAACTCTATACTATTAGTCCTCAAAAAGTCAATAAATTCTAAGGAGAAACAGTATAGATAATATCCTCTATTCAAAGAAGGGAAAATATTTTGAAGAACTTCTTTTCTTCTTACTCTTTAAGAAGACTTCATTATTATAATTATCAACATATATTAATTTTGCAAATCAGTGAGTTCATGGTGGCATTTCCATATATGCATATACCAAGCTTTGATTATGTACACTCTCCATTCTCCTATCCCTCTTCCTCTCCTCTCCACCACCATCTTCTTTCCCCCCTCCCAATGCCTAAGAGTCTATCTTTGAATTTCAGGTTATGTTTGTTTACTTGTTTCCAGATATAAGAAAACAGGAAATACTCATCTTTCTATGTCTGGTTTACTTATTTCAACATGATGTCTTCTTGTTACATTCATATTCTATTCATATTCTTCAAATGACAGGGTTTCCTTCTTGATGACTGATTAATATCCATAATATATATATATATATATATATATATATATATATATATATATATATATATATGGTATTTCCTTTATCCATCCATCTGTTGACAGGTACCAGGGCTGAAGCCAACTCTGGGCTGTTGTGAATAGTGCTGCAGTCGTCATGGAGATGCAAGCTTTTTTTTGTATCTTGAGAATTTCCATCAGATATACAGTCAGGAGTGGTATGGTTAAATCATACAGAAATTCTATTTAGTTTTTTGAGGAAATTTTACACTATGTTCCATAGGGGTTACACTGATTTAAATTCTTATGAATACTCCTTTTTTTTCCTACACATCCTCAGCAGTATTTATTTTTGGGTTTTTGGCAGTGGACATTCTGGGTAAGATGAGATAAACTCTCAGTGGAGTTTTGATTTGCATTTCCCTAATGGCTAAACATATTGAGCATCTTTTCATATATGTATGCATCATTTGTACTTCTACTTCTGAGAAGTTTCTGTTCAGATCATTTGCCTATTTATTAATTCATTTGTTTGGAAATTTTGTTATTAAGATCTTTTTCTTCTTTATATATTCTGGATATTAATCCTATGTCAAATGGATAGCTGACAAAGATTTTTCTACCATTCTGTAGGCTATCTCTTCACTCTGTTGATTGCTTCCTTTGCATCATGGAAGATTTTTAATACGATATAATCCCATTTGTCAACTCTTGCTTTTGTTTCATGGGTTATTGGAATCCTATCCAGGAAATCCTTGCCTTTGCCAATATCTTGAAGTGTTTATCCTGTTTCCTTCTAATATTTTTAAATATTTCAAGTCTTATATTATGGTCTTTGATCCATTTTGAATTGATTTTTATACACGGTAAGAGATAGAAGTCTAGTTTCAGTCTCCTACTTCTAAACATAATTTATCATAGCAACATTTATTGAAGAGTCTTTCCTTTCTTCAATGTATGTTTTGGGCACTTTTTTCAAGAATCAGTTGGCTAAAAATGTATGGATTTATTGCTGAATCTTCTATTTTGTTTCACTGGTCTCCAGGTGTTTTTATGCCAATGCCATACATTGCTTTTGTTACTACAGCTCTGTAGGATGTTTTGAGATCAGGTATTCTGATGCTTCCTGAATTCTTCTGCTCAGTATTGCTATGGCTATTCAGTGGCTTTTGTGTTTCCATATGAGTTTAAAATTGATTTTCTTCCCCCCAGCTCTGTGAAGAATGTTACTGGCATTTGATGGTGATTGCATTGAATCTGTAGATTGCTTTTGGTAGTTTTTTAGCAATATTTTTTTAGTCAAGTTTTTTCATTTGTTCTTTTTAGTTATATATGACAGTAGATAGAGTATATTTTGACATATTTATATAAACATGAAGTACATCTTATTCTAATTTGGATTGTTTTAGCAATATTAATTCTCCCAATCTATGAACATAAGTGATCTTTAGAACTTCTAGTATCCTTTTTAATTTCTTTCTTTAGTGTTTTGTAACTTTCATTTTAGTGGTATTTTACATTCCTGGTTAGGTTTAATCCTAGGTATCGTTGTGTATGTTGTGTGTGTGTGTGTGTGTGTGTGTGTGTCTATGTGTATTGTGAATGAAATTGCTTTGCCAATTTCTTTCCCAGGGAATTCTTTATATGGTACATAGAAAAGCTATTTGTTTTTGTATGTTGATTTTGTATACTGCTACTTTGCTGAATCCTAAGAATTTTTGACAGTGTCTTTAGGATTTTCTGTGAGTACAATCATAACTGCTAATAAGGATGATTTAACTTTGTTCTTTCTTATTTGTATGCTTTTTATTCCTTTCTCTTTCCTGTTTGCTCTGAATATATTTCCAGTTCCATATTAAAATAGTATCATGAGAATTGCTCTATTTTTCCTAATCCTAGAAGAAATGTTTTCTAGTTTTCCCTATTCAAGATGATATTGGCTATGGATTAGTTTTATATGTACCTTTTATTATGATGATGTGTGGGTTTTTTCTATACCTACCTTATTTAGAGCCTTTATCACAAAGTTGCCTTTCCAGCATCTATTGATTTGATCATGTGATTTTTATGGTTGAATCTTATGAGTTATATTTCATTTATTGATATATGTATGTTGCACATCTTTGCATCTTTGGATATTTGGAATAAAATCAACTTGATCATGATCTTTTCAATGTGCTGTTTAAAGTATGTGATTGAAGGTAAGGAACACTTTACCACTGTGCTACATTCCTTGTATTTTTACTTTTTAATTTTGATGCAGGGTATCATTAATTTGTTGAGGATCTCACTAAGCTGCCCAGGCTGGCCTCAAACTTGCAATCCTCCTATCTCAGCCTTCAAAGTCATTGGAATTATAGAGAAGTGTCACCACATCTGATTAAAGTGCTATTCAATTTGATTTTCAAGTAATTTATTGAGGAAATTTGCATCTATTTTCATCAGAAATATTTGTCTGTAGTTATCTTTTTCCTTGTGTTCTCATCAGATTTTGATATTAGGGTAATACTGACTTCACTGGGAAAAGTTTCTTCACTTTTCCGTTTTGTGAGTTAGTTTGAGAAGCATTGGTTTTGGTTCTTCTTTTAAAGTTTGGTAAAATTCAGCAGTGAATCAATCCAGTCCTAGGCTTTTTCTGTAGAGTGACTTTTCCTTATTGTTACAATTTCAGTGCTTATTACTGGATCTATTTAGGTTTTTATAACCTCTTAGTTCAATTTTAGTTGATCATAAGTTCCCATAGATTACTCCATTTCTTCTAGATTTTCAACTTACTGGCATATAGTTTTATAAAATATGATCTAATGAGCCCTTGGATTTCAGTGATATCTGTTATAATATCTTCTTGTCCACTTTTAATTTCATTTATTTATGTCTTCTGTTTCTTTTAGCTACTTTAGTTGAAAATTTATCAATTTTACCTTTTTGATGAATCAACTGTTAATAATGTTTATCTTTTTTGTTGTTTTTATTTGTTTTGTCTAATTTATTTATTCTTGCTATAATAGTTATAGATTCTTCCACTGATTTTTTTCTTACTTTGACATTCATAATTTGTTAATTACCTGAGATCTTCCCTTTTTAATATTTATTGCTATAAACTTTCTCTTAGTTCTACTTTTGATGTCTCCCACAAATTTTGCTGTAATCTTTTCATTTTTGTTTGATTCAAGATGTTTTAAAAATATTCGTCCTGACTTGATGACCCACTATTTACTCAATAGAGGGCTGCTTATTCTCCATGTTTTCTGTAATTTTTGCAATTTTTCTTGCTGTTAATATCCAGCTTAATTGCATAGTTATTCAATCAAATGCAAGAAATGAGTTCATTTTTTTCAAAAAATGGTTAACAGTCTACTAGTGGCCTAATATGTAGTGTATTTTATAAAAACATTTCCACTTGATAATGAAAAGAATGTTCAACTGTTGGATGAAATATACTATAGATGTTCTGTTAAGTTCATTTAATCTTTAATGCAATTTAATTCTGATGTTTCTTTGCTGACTTATTTGTCTGAATGATCTATCTATTGTTGAGAGTGGAGTATTGAATGATGCACTATGATTGTGTTATATTGCAGCTCTAATGTCTAGAAGTATTTGGTCTATACAATGGGAAGTCATGATATTTACAGAACATTTATTTATAATTTTTGATGAATTGTTCATTTGATCAATGTATAATGACATTATTTTTTTCCTAACAAAATTTGTCTTAAAGTTTGTTTTGTTAGATAGAAGTATAGCTTCGCCTGCTTGCTTTAAGATTCTGTTTTCATCAAATGATTATTTGCATCCTTTCCCATTATGTGTTTGCATTTTTTACAGGTTATTTTAATTTGTAGTGTGCAACATATTGTTGGGATTTGTTTTCTTAATGTATTAAATCAATCTATGTCTTTTTAACTGAAGAGTTAAAACCATTTACATTCAGAGTTATTATTAAAAGGTATGTTCTTGTCCCTGTAAGTTTGTGAATTATCTTCTGGTTGTTTTGAATATTTTGTTTGTTTATTTCTCTTTCATTCATCTTGAAACTTTGATGGCTTACTGTATTGATGTTTGATTCTTTTCTTGTTCATGTGCATACTCTTTTAGTGGGATTCATTCTTTCACATACTCTCATGATTCTGTTTATCTTTCTTCCTCTTTTGGGTATAAGATTCCCTTTTGTAATGCTGGTCTAGTGAACATGATTTTTTTTTAGTTTATGTCTGTCAAGGAAGTTCTTTATTTCTTCTTTGATTGAGACAAATAACATTGCTGGGCATAGTATCTAGGTTGGCAGTTATTTTCTTTCAGAGAATAAATATATTTCCATGGCATCATACCCTTCAGAGTTTCTGCTGAGTAATCTTCCATTACTCTAATGGATTTGCCTTTAAATGTAACTTAGTGCATCAGCCTTCCCCTAGCTGTACCCTCCAAGGCAAGGATTAACAGGAGAAAGCTTACGTCACACCTTCTCTCAGTAGAAGTTTCTTCCAGGCTTCCAGTAGGATTGATTTGTATCCCAAATTTGGCTTAATTCTTCTCAGTAGTTGAGCTGGGAGTAGAACTCAGAGGTTGAGCATCTCTCAGTATGTGTAAGACTCAGTTCAATCTCCAGCATTTAAAGAATAAAAGAGAGAAGATTAAAAATAAATAATAAATATAAATAAAAAAGATAAATCAGAAGTAATAAAATAGAAATTGAATGAATTAAGAAAAACTTGGACAAAAAATCAAGTTTATATTTCTAACAAAAAAAAAGAAAAAACCACACATTTTTAAAAGTAAAAACAATAATAATAAATAAACGACTAGATTTTTTCAGAATTGCAAACAAGTGGATCGATCATGGGATATTTTAATTAATCTTGTCTACATGTCTGAGGTTGGAATCCACCATGTATTGCAGGTAAACACTGGGTTGCAGCTGCATCTTGTTGAAATTCTTCTCAGTTCTTGTCAGAATAATCGGGACAGAATGAAAGTTGTGGTAGAGGTATATTCTTTTCAGAGGGTTTTAGTATATGTATCTGTAAGAATGCCTAATTCTGGGGACTTTGTGGACAAGATCTTTTTATTTGGGTGAAAGGCCACCTGAATTTGAGTGGAAAGCCATCTGTTCCAGCTCTATATTTACTCTGGAGGGTTTTAGTCTGTGGGTTCAGTGTTGTGGCTAATGCCAAACCCTCTGAGGGAGGGGAGCAATTAAACAATGAGTTGTGTGCTAGACAGAACTTGCAGGAAACAGGCGATCTGCAAACCTCAATTCTTGTACCTTTAAATTTAACCCCAACATGAAGCCACATGACACACGTGTCACTCCCAGCCACAGAGGATAAGTTTGCTGCAACTACTGCTTCCAGAAGACATTGCCCTCCTCTTCTCTTTTTGTCACAGTCTTGCTGCCACCAGCCTAAAACTCTGAATGTGTTGGTGTAAGGGGCACTTCTACATGCTGAGAATATGTCCTCTGGCTACTTCCTGCTTAATGTAATAGAGTCTCCATGGGAATCCTGAGATGTGATTATGCCAGATACTTTGACACCCAAAGCAGGATTGTCTCATACAGCAGAACCCTTATTAAAATGGCTCCTGGATTTTGTACTCTTGAGAGTTTGCTGAGTAATGCAGGGAAATTTCTTCTCTAAATCTAAATTGTTGTTCAGACTCCAAGTCACTATTTAAGTTGTGTGTCTACAAGTGCTAGCCTTCTATTCCAAACTGTGACTGTTTCTCTGTCACCATTGACTCCTTCCCTGACTGTGTAGAATGCCTAGAGCTGGAGTATTCTGCTTCTTTTACATTGGTGTTCTCCCAAGTCTCTGGAATTCACCAGGCCTTATTTTCTTGGTTGTCAATTTTCAGTGCTCACTCTTGGCCATTCACATTCACATGCATTTACATACCTTTTCCTTTGCACAAGAAATCTTTCTATCCCATGAAGAGGACTAGAGCTGAGTGCCTCCATTCCATCATCTTTCCAATTTCCTCTGAACAACACTCTTGACACCTCTTGGAAGGCTCTAATGAAGTACTGTCACATGTAAAGTAGAAGGGTGAGAAACCAATAAGAAGAACATAAGGAAAACAACTTTCCAGTCCATCTAACAGCGTGATTATTCCTGCATTCTCACACTCCAGCAGGAAGTCCCTTTCAAATTCATTTTCATTGTCTATATTTTAGATGCACAACATGATGTTTTGATATGAAAATACACCTAAGATGTTCATTCCATTTAAACAAATTAACATATCCATCATATTCAAATTAACATATTATAAGGGAATATTCTTTTGGGGGGGGTACTGGGGATTGAACTCAGGTGTACTCGACCACTGAGCCACACCCCCAGCCCTATTTTGTGTTTTATGTAGAGATAGGGTCTTACTGCATTGCTTAGCACCTCACCATTGCTGAGGCTGGCTTTGAACTCGCAATTCTCCTGTCTCAGCCTCCCAAAGTGCTGAGATTACAGGCAATTAGGCATGTACCACCACACCTGGCTATAGGGGAATATTCTTAATCATGGGCATCATGTTAGTAATTTACACTCAAATTGTGCATGGAAAATAATTTCATACTTGCAACTTTTTGGAAATTTTAACTTTTTTTCAAAATATACAAAATAATGTTTACTTTTAAAATAAAATTATATTTCTTTAGTATATCTTGTTAAGAAAAGGAATGTAATTGACAGGAAAAATGTCTTTCAAAGTAAATAGAATGGGAACTAAATTGTTTATTCAAATCCTGCAGGTTATCTACTTTGCAACAAAACATATTTCTAACTTTAAAGAACATATTAATATGTACTAAAAACAAACCCTATTTATTGCAAAGTATGCACAATGTTTTTCAAGAAATGACAAAAATAAGACAAAAGTGCTTAAACATTTAAAAGTTTTAGCACCATAAAAGGAATATATGTTAATCATAAAGTATCTAAAATACTAACCAAAGTACATGGCATTCTTTATCAACATATGAATGAAATAGAGTGTATGAAATAAGGGCTTCAGCCCAGTTCCCTGCCAGTGTCCCTGCCAACTGATGGGGGCACAGGCTAGGGCCCAAAGACCACCTTCAGAAATCTTTGTGGGAGCCCAACCAAGGGCAGACCTGAAACTGCTAGCTGCCAGTCACAGGGGAATCCAGACTGAGCGGAAGGACTGCCTATGGGGACTCTAGGGGGATACCTTGTGTAAGTGAGGCTTGGGACTCCCCCCTGTTCCTAGCCAGAGTTCTTGCCCACTGGCAGCATAGGAGCACTCTCCATACCTTCCAACCCCTCCCTTCCATCCTTCCCTATTCTATGCTAATAGACTGTGCTCTTGCCAAAGAGCATCACTTTTTTTGTGACCTTTGGATCTGATTGGTCCAAGAATGTATTTAAGTTTCTATACTTTCTGGAATAAATGGTGTTTTCTGCATCTTGCTGCAGTGTTTCTGCATCTCACTGGGGCAGAGCAGATTCTTTACCTACACCCTGGGGCCTGGGGAATTTGGCTCCGTGGAACGCCACTGTCCAGAGAGACCCCATATCACCTTCCCCCCGTTTACCCCTTTCTCATCTTTTCTGGACCCCAACTTGTCAAGCAGGACCCATGTGGCACCCCCCAAACCTCCCTTTTAGCAATATGGCCGGAGCACAGTCCAGGGCCCAAGACAGTCTTCAGGGACCACCACAGAAGCCCAGCCAAAGCCACTCCCACTGCCATCTTGAGTAAACTCCACTGCTGCCACTACCATGTTTCCTGGCAGTAGTGTCCATCTGAGGTCACTTGCAGGGGACTGAAAGTGAACTGCAAGATGAGATACAGGTAATCTTTAGTGTCTCTACAAGATTATAGGACAGAAATTGCAATTGCAATTGCAAAATTGGCATTGCAAGAAAGGAAGATACGTAATCAACATGAAAAACCAAGGAAAGAAAGTGCCCCAAATAAACCTAGATACTACAATAATAGAATCCATTGACAGCACAGTTGATAAAATCTCAGAGAAATAATTCAGAATGTACATACTTAAAATGATCTGCAAATAAAAGAATGACTTAAGTAGGAAAATACAGGCAAAAATTGATCACTCCAAGAAAGAAATGAGAGAGCAAATAAAGGCAACTATTGATCAGTCTAACAATGATATAAGAGAGCAAATACAGTAGCAAAATATTACTTTAAAGCCGGGCGTGGTGGCGCACGCCTGTAATCCCAGCACTTAGGGAGGCTGAGACAGGAGAATCGCGAGTTCAAAGCCAGCCTCAGCAATGGCGAGGTGCTAAGCAGCTCAGTGAGACCCTGTCTCTACATAAAACACAAAATAGGGCTGGGCATGTGGCTCAGTGGTCGAGTGCCCCTGAGTTCAATCTCCAGTACCAAAAAAAAAAAAAAAAATATATTACTTTAAGAAAGAGCTAGAAATTGTGAAAAAAAACAATCATAAATTCTTGAAGTAAATGATAAACCCCAAATAAAAAAACTCTATAGATAGCATCCCCAGCAGAACAGATCACTTGGAAGACAGAACCTCAGATAATGAAGACAAAATGTACAATCTTGAAAGTAAAGTGGACCATACAGTGAAGATGGTAAGGAATCATGTACAGAATATACAAACAATTATGGGATAGCATCAATAGACCAAATCTAAGATTTATAGGGATAGAAGAAGGCACAGGATTTCAATTCAAAGGAATGAAAAATCTCTTCAATGAAATAATATCAGAGAATATGCCAAACAAAAAAAAATGAATTAGAAGATCAAATACAAGAGGCTTGCAGGATACCAAATGTACAAAACTACAACAGATCTACCCTGAAGCACATTTTAATGAAAATCCCCAGCACAGAGAATAAGGATAGAATTTTAAAGGCCATAAGAGAGAGGAATCAGATTATATATAGGAGGAGACCGATTCAAATCTCAGCAGATTTTTCAACCAAGATCCTAAAAGCCAAGAGATCATGGAACAATGTATACCAAGCTCTGAAAGAACATGAATGCCAACCAACAATCTTATATCCAGCAAAATTGAGCTTCAAATTTGATGATGAAATAAAAAACTTCCATGATAAAAAAAAGTTAAAAGAATATACTGCAAGAAAGCCTTCTAGGCAAAATATTTCATGAGGTGGAAATGATAATCAACGATGAAAATATACAAAGAGAATAATTACACTAAAATAAAAAGGTCAATGAAAGGAGAAACAAAGTCAAGGTAAAAACCAAATAAACCAAAATGACTGAGATTACAAATCATATTTCAATAATAACCCTGAACATGAATGGCCTAAACTCATCAATTAATAGTCATAGACTGACTGACTGGATAAAAAAAAAAAAGATCCAACAATATGCTGCCTTCAAGAGACTCATCTCACAGGAAAAGACATCCACAGACTGAAAATGGAAGGGTGGGAAAAAATGTATCCCTTACATGGACTGCATAAACAAGCAGGAGTTTCCATCCTCATATTAGATAAAGTAGACTTCAACCAAAGTTAGTGAAAAAAGATAAAGAAGGACATTTTATACTTCTTAAGAAAATCATATATCAACAACATAACAATCATAAATATCTATGCCCCAAACAATGGGTCATCTACCTTCTCAACAATAAGAATCTAATAGACCACAATAAAATAATACTTAGTGACTTTAACACAGATCTGTTACCACTGCATAGATCTTCCAAACAAAAACTAAACAAAGAAACCATAGAACCCAATAAAAAAATTAATAACTTAGACTTAACAGATATATAGAGAGTATTCCATTCATCAATGAGCAAATACACTTTTATCTCAGCAGCACATGGATCCCTCTACAAAATATATCATATGTTATGTCACAAAGCAAGACTTAGCAAATACAAAAAAATAGATATACCACCCTATAGATACCATCCTATCTGACCACAATAAAATAAAATTAGAAATCAATGATAGATTAAAAAGAGAAACTACTCCAACACCTGGAGACTAAATAATATGCTATTGAATGACACATGGATAACAGAAGACATCAAGAAGGAGATAAAAAAAACCTCTTAGAGATAAATGAAAATTCCAATACAACATATTCAAAATCTCTGAGACACCATGAAGGCAGTGCTAAGAGGAAAGTTCATTGCATTGAGCTCATTTATTAAAAGAAGAAAAAGAAAACAAATCAATGACTTGACTCTA
Source organism: Xerus rutilus (assembly GCA_028644305.1). Classification (NCBI taxonomy): domain Eukaryota; kingdom Metazoa; phylum Chordata; class Mammalia; order Rodentia; family Sciuridae; genus Xerus; species Xerus rutilus. The sequence continues at coordinate 23,044,562 of CM053399.1, read as the reverse complement.
CATCTCAAAGCCCCAGGGGGAAAAAAATAACTAACATCAAAAGAAGTAGAAGACAGGAAATAATTAAAATCAGGGCCAAAATCAATAAAATTGAAACAAAAGAAACAACTCACAAAATTGACAAAACAAAAAGCTGGTTCTTTAAAAAAATAAACAAAATTGACACTCTTAGCCACTGTAATGAAAAGAAGGAGAAACCTAAATTACTAAAATTCATGATTAAAAAGAAAATATCATGACAGACACTACTGAAATACAGAGGAAAATTAGAAACTATGTTGAAAATTTATACTCCAGTAAAAGAAAACCCTGAAGACACCAACAAATTTCTAGAGGCATATGACCTACCCAAACTGAACTAGGAGGTAATACACAACTTAAACAGATTAATTTTAAGCAAGGAACCAGAAGATGCCATCAAAACTTGTCAACCAAGAATAGCCCAGGACCAGATGGATTCTCAGCTGAGTCCTACAAGACCTACAAAGAAGAATACCAATACTCCTCAAACTATTTCATGAAATAAAAAAGGAGGGTACCTTTCCAAACTCATTCTATGAGGCAAGTATCACCTTATACCAAAACCAGACAGAGACACATCAAAGAAAGAAAATTTCAGACCAATGTCCCTGATGAGCATAGATGCAAAAATTCTCAATAAAATTTTGGCAAATTGCATACAAAAACATATCTAAAAAATTGTACACCATGATCAAGAGAGGTTCATTACAGGGATGCAAGGTTGATTCAACATATGGAAATCAATTATCATAAACCATCACATCAATAGACTTAAAGATAAGAATCATATGATTTTATCAATTGATTCAAGGAAAGCATTTGACAAAATACAGCATCCTTTTATGTTCAAAACACTAGTAAAACTAGGGATAGTAGAAACATACCTCGACTTTGTAAAAACCATCTAGGCTAAACCCAAGGCCAACATCATCCTTAGAGGAGAAAAATTGGAAGCGTTCCCTCTAAAAAGGGGAACAGGACAGGGAGGCTCTCTTTTACCACTGCTATTCAACATAGTCCTTGAAACATTAACCACAGCAATTTGCCATGGCCCAAAACCCTCAAGACACTGCTTGACGAAGTTCCAGTGCCTGCGAAAGGATCAGGGTGAAGAGATGTACTCCTCAATATATTTCTTGTTGGGATGCCCCTTCTTAGTTTGACAAAATTAATTGTGCTTGCTTGTGTCACTATTCCAATTCCTGGAAAGACAGGATCAGTCAACCCTGGTCCCCTAAAGTCTCATGTAATTAAGGAGAGGCATTTGACCACCCAGGAGAAGAAACAAGAAAATCTCCATCAGGATACTACTACTGATATGATGTTTCTTGGAAGTAATTCTAAAAATTCCCCTGATGTTAGTTTCATTTTACATATGATATCCAGAACATCTGGGCCCACAGTTTCCCCAATTACATTTGGAAGTACTCTTAGGCCTGGCTGCAGGAGGCTGCTTTGGCAACATCAATAAAGTGAGCTATGGGAAATTGTGGCTCCAACTAGTCCTATGTCTAACACTCAAATGCTGGCCAAGCCTTCTTACAGGCCCTGACCAAAATGGGTTCCCCCATAGTAAAATCCAGCCCTTATGTGATATTTGACATGGGTAAAGGCAGAAGATGGCAGGTTCCCAGGTATAAACAAAATCTAATGTAGGACTAGGACCTCCCCTACCACATACAGGAGCCTACATTAATGGAGAAAGAATGGTTTGGATTAATGGAAAACATGTTAAGTACAGTTCTTTGTTTACATGGGAAAATCTTAAGAGACAAAGGCCTTGATGCCTGCCCAGAGAAACTGAACTCAAATTATGTAAACAATGGTTGCTACAAAATAGGGCTTGGGGCAAGTTCAGGGAATGGTATTTTAATGACATATGTAATATTAACTTCACCTACAGCTTTGGGCAATTCTAGCTTAAAATAATAAGACACTAGCAGAAACCATTAACCACATGTGCACCAAGAGCTATGCTAGAATATCACCCCATTCCCTTAGATATAGTTACCACAATGGTCTATTAATCTATCACCTTATGTTACCCTCATCGTTGAATATATTTTTGTTGACCTCATTCTGTCTTTTGGGGACACAATAGGAAGTTTAGTAACCTCTAGTTTGATATTAATTTTAAAAAACAGGACATGTGGACCCTTATGCTTCCAGTTTCTGTTAAGATTTAAAAACTCTGAAGGTGATGTAGATATCTGGGTTAATTATAGATGACCACTCTGTGTTTATGAATAACTCATGATAAATTGTAACCCCCTTTATTTTCTTTTCTTATAATCAATGGAAATAAATCACTATGAATAAAGCAGTGGTCTGAACTTAGACAGACACAGCTTGCATCAAACCTGGTCTCTGTGTCTCATTGCTGCTGCCTTCACTGACACCACTCATCCCACCTCAGGACCTGACAGCCTGAGGAGGCTGGACCCCCGCAGAAATTAGAAAGACATAAGAAATTAAAGGGATATGGATAGGAAAAGAAGAACTCAAACTATCAATATTTGCCCATGACATGATTCTACACTTAGAGGATCCAAAAAATTCCACCAGAAAACTTCTAGAATTTATAAATGAATTCAGCAATGTAGCACAATATAAAATCAACACCTATAAATCAATTGCATTTCTATACATCAGTGATAAACCCTCTAAATGAGAAATTAGCATAACTATTCCATTTACAAGAGCTTAAAAAAAAAACAAAATAAAATAGTTGGGAATCAATTTACCAAAAGAGGTGAAAGAACTCTACAATGAAAACTACAGGACACTGAAGAAATAAACAGTACAAGACCTTAGACATGATCTTCGATAGGCAGAATCAATATTGTCAAAATGGCCATACTACCCAAAGCTTTATACAGATTCAATGTGATTCCAATTAAAATCCCAACATCATTCTTTATATAAATATAAAAAGCAATAAGGAAATTTATTTGGAAAAACAAGAGACCCAGAATAGCTTAAACAATCCTTAACATGAAGAGCAAAGAAGGAGGCATCACAATACCAGATCTTAAATGATACTGCACAGCTATAGTAACAAAAACGGCATGGTACTGGCACCAAAATAGACATGTAGACCAATGGCACAGAATAGAAGATACAGAGACAAACCCATTTAAATACAGTTATCTTACACTAGACAAAGGTGCCAAACACATACATTGTAGAAAAGATAGCCTCTTCAACAAATGGTGCTGGGAAAACTGAAAATCCATATGCAGCAAAAGGAAACTAAACTCATATCTTTCAACATGCACAAAATTCAACTCAAAGTGGATCAAGGACTTGGGATTTAGACCAGAGACCCTATGCCTAATAGAAGAAAATGTAGGCCCAAATCTTCATCATGTTGGATTAGGACCTTATTTCCTTAACAAGACTTCTATAGCGCAAGAAGTAAAATCAAGAATCAATAAACGGGATAGATTTAGCTTCTTCTCAGCAAAAGAAACAATCAATGAAATGAACAGAGAGCCTGCATTCTGGGAACAATTTTTTTTTACATGCACATAAGATAGAGCACTAATCTCCAGGATATATAAAGAACTTAAAAAACTTAACACCAAAGAAACAAACAACCCAATCAATAAATGGGCTAAGGAGCTGAACAGAAACTTCTCAGAAGAAGATATACAATCGATCAACAGACATGTGAAAAAATGTTCAACATTTCTAGCCATTAGAGAAATGCAAATCAAAATTATTCTTAGATTTCATCTCATGCCAGTCAAAATGTCAATTATTAAGAATACAAACAATAATAAGTACTGGTGACATTGTGGGGGAAAAGGAATGCTCATGCATTGCTGGTGGGACTGCAAATTGCTACAACCAATCTGGAAAGCAATATGGAGATTCCTTAGAAAACTTGGAATGGAACCACCATTTAACCCAGCTATCACACTCATTGGTCTATACCCAAAAGACTTAAAAACAGCATACTACAGTGATGCAGCCACTTCAATGTTGACAGCAGCTCAATTTACAATAGCTAAACTGTGGAACCAACCTAGATGCCCTTTGATAGATGAATGGATAAAGAAAGTGTGGTATATATCCATAATGCAATATTACTCAGCAATAAAAGAGAATAAAATTCTGGCATTTGCAGGTAGATGAATAGAACTGGAGAATATCATGCTAAGCAAAGTAAGCCAATCACAAGAAACCAAATGCTGAATGTTCTTTCTGATAAGTGAAAGGTGATCCATAATGGGCGAGAGGACATGAGAAGAATGGAGAAATTTTGGTCAAAGGGGAGGGAGGAGAGAGGGAGCATAGGGACAGTAAAGATGTACCTGTAAAGATCTACATCATGTACAATTAGAGAAATGAAAAGTTTTGTTCCGTCTGTGTACAGTGAATCAAAATTCATTCTGCTATCATGTATAACTAAGTAGAATAAATAAATAAATAAATAAATAAATGGCTTCAGGTACTGAGGCTGATATTTAAGTGGAGAAAACAAAAGAATTGTCCATAATATGCAACTCATTTGATCTCAAGAGGCTTTGCAGTTAACCCATAGTTCTGTGAAAGAAAAGATTTTATACAACACTATAGCATCTGATAAGGGACTAAGTACAGAAGAACCCTCCCCCATCCTATTGGTGGGACACACCAGTTGCTTCAAGTTTGGCTCCATCTTCTAGGAAGGACAAGTCAGCTGTTATGGCAAGTTTTTGGTTTATTGCTTCCATGACTTGAGGGTTAACAGTAGTGTGGTCCAATCTTAGGTTTCTGGAAGAGCTCAGATATATGGGCAGCAGTTCCTGCTAAAATTTAATAGTTAAAAGTTAACGAGAGAAGTTTCTTGTACCAGAAACCCATGGGCAACATAGATCTTTGATGGTTCAGAGACTCCAAGAGGCATGAAAGATATTATCAAATTCCTTAGAGATGAGGCACTGATGGAATTCCTTTGTGTTGCATTTTGGATGGATCCCAAGCCTAAGTGGGAAGAGGAACCATTCAAATTGGTTCAATTAGCAAATGACATTGTAAATACCTTAAATCAAATTTATATAAGGAATGAGTTATCCTCCAATCCAGATTGAATCTAAAAATAGTTCTGGGTGCTAAGAGAATCACTATATATTTTTAAGGAATGTCAGGAATGGAGTCACACTTGACTTACCAAATAAATTATAGGAAATCAAGTGTGGTTTGTAGCTTTACATTCTGTGTGGAGTACTAGCAATAGATTATTCCCCTTTTGCAAATTCCTGTGCCAGGATTTTTTATTTTTTGAACAAGTGTGTCAAATGAAAGTCTCAGAGAAAGGTGTCTTCAATGTAATGCCATATCTGAGGTCCTAGAGAATGTGTATACAGCTAAGATATTGCCTACAATGATGATTTATGATACAAAGCTTTTGTGATACCCTGTGAATGTGGCCAGGTCAGGGCTTATTGTGTTCCTCTGGAGATGAAGCCAATCTGACCAAAAGACTTTTGAAACTGACATTGAATAGAACATATTGTCCAAATCTGTGATAATAAAATAAAGTGAGTAATTTCAAAAATATTGGCTAAGAAATTCTTAGTAAGTAGTACCACACTATTAAGATTGCTACAATGCATGAAGTGTGACTCTAATGATATTAATAACGGTTTCAAATTACAGTTGTAAACTGAAATTCCACTGTTTTTGTGTGGAGGGAAATAATTTTACTGCTTTCAAAAATTTAACTACAAAAATTTTTGTTTATACCTTGAACATGCTCAGAAAATTAAAGAATAATTTGAATTGTCTTTGATTCAATCATCTAAAATTTTATTTTGATCTTAAGTCTGAAGCTGTTACACACATGCCAATAGGGAAGGAGACTGCTTGTTACTTACTTACTGTTGGATTTCTGGGCAAAACAAGATGGGATTCCATAGTCCAAATATGACTTGAGAGAACAAAGAAAGGAGACTGGCTCAAGGATTCCACTTGTTCCTTGTGAGGGACCTCACAGATAAGTGACCTTTGTGGCTGGTATCTTCTTCCAATATCAAAATTAGGAGCATTGAGGCTTTTTTATAAGTCTCCCTAGATGTGAAGTAGTAGGATAAGGAATTTCGATTATGGCTTAAAGTTGTCAGCAGTCAACCATTAAAAATAAGTTCAGCCATGCATGGCAGAGCAGCTATAATCAATCCCAGCTATTTGACAGGTAGAAGTTTGGTGCCAGCTTGGACAACATGCAAGGCCCTTTCTCTTGAAGGAAAATAATGAAAATCTCCAAAAACTCTTTATATCATCAATAAATATATAGGTCTCAAAAATATTTTTTAAATTGGGTCACATTCTGTAATAGTTTATCAGGAATTTTGCATTAAAATATTTCACATTTTAGTTGTGAATTCAACGGTAATTATATCACAAAAATAATGTGATGAATTAACAGTAAAATTATAGAACAAGACAGGGCTTTAGGAGCCTTCTGAAATAAACTTCAATTTTTTTGTGTGTGTGAGAAAAAGTCTTCTGAGGTTTAGTGTCTTTCCTAAAAGATGAGTTCAATGAACATTTCACCGTAGAGCTAGTCAATATCTTCCACAGTAATCTACATTTTTTTTTCTGAAAAATATTTTTATATTCAGGTACTTTTATGTTCAGAGGAGGAGACAGACAGAAAAACAAAACAAAATAAACCAAAACAAAGGTGTTTTATTGGAAAGAGAAATAATGAAGCCACGAACACATGCTATTTAAGTGAAGAAGAAAAAATCCTGTATCTTCCAATAGTGAGGGTGATGTTTCATAGAGAAACATCTGGACTATAACTTGAATAATGAATAGCAGCCTTTGTGTCAAGACTTCTGCCCTCTGTGGAGAGTACAGAAGGCATAAATAGTTTTTCATTCTCACTATGAAAAGAAAAGGGGAAATTATAACATGTTTTTCAAGCATGCATGACAAACTCTCCATTCATAATGCTCTTTTCCTTTACTGTGTGTCTTGGAATTCATTTGTGTAATAGCCAGCTATGAACAAAAGATAATTTTACATGTTCTCTGTCGGATTCCTAAAGGCAATAAGGTTATTTTCTTTGTTGAAATTCAGTTATACAAAAAACCTCAAAATGTTAATTTATATATTTTTATATATGTGTGCATGTTTTTATGTTCTTGCATTTGCATAGTGACTGTACTAAATTTATCATAAATGTTAAATTTAAAATGTTCCATATAGTTTCTATTCACAAGAGTTGGTACCACAACTAAAGAAAACAATCATATTATTATTTGAAACCGAGAACAATTCATGAAGCTGCTAAAGCTGTTGCTTTTATTTGTTTTGCCCATTGTGTTCATATAGGGAGCACACAGTGAGTTTATAACCTTAAATCAGGAACTTCCTCTATGAATTCTTGCCAGGTTTTTGAACAAATTTCTGAAAATTAGAAGTTTACCTTCTGGTATGTCTTCCTACAATACTTTTTGTTAATTAATTCACTAATGAAGCAATAATAATAAGTACAGAAACCAATTCAAAGGAGCTTATTTTCAATTATTATTGTTGTTATTATTATTATTATCATTTTATTATTATTATATTTTTGGTAATGAGAATTGATTCCAAGAGTGCTTTGCATTGAGCCACATCCCAGCCCTTTTTATTTTTTATTTTGAGACAGCGTCTTGCTAAGTTTCTCAGGGCCTTTTTAAATTGCTAAGGCTGGATTTTAACTTGTGATCTTCCTTCCTCAACCTCCTGAGCTGTTAAAATTACAGGTGTGCACCACCATGGCAGCATAAGATATTTATTTCTTACTTTGTTCATGAATCATAGTGAATTACAAAATGAAAATGATTGGGAGAACAAGATGGTCTCTCTTCTTCTCATTTTTAGCATATTAAAAATTAAATTCAAAGAATTATGCTAATAAATGAAAGTATTATTTCCCTTTAAGTTAAAGTAAACTCAAGTCAGTACCCAAGTTTTCTTACTAAGCCTACATTTCCAAAGTCTCAGTTTTATAGTTAAAATTCATAGTTAATAAAAATTTCAGCCACAGAAAACTTAATTGTGGAATGTATTTTTGCATTCAAAAGAGAATTGTCACAACATAATTCAGTTAGTTCTAAGTAAATTAGTTATTCCTGAATAAAGACATTCTGAGTGCTTCCTCGTCTATTCTGAATACATTTTTTCAGACATAGTCCCTGAGCTTCAGCATGCAATCAAGAAAATGGATCAAGTTCAAATTTATATTAATGATTTATTGCTTCATAAAAAATATTCCAAAACTGTGTAGCTTAAATGAAGTTTGTTACTTTATAGTCTTGTCATAACTTCAGCTAATTTATCTGGTTTTGGATCCATGTACACCTTATTATTTCTTGCTAAAGTGTCTCATGAGATTGTGATCAATTTGTTGGTTGGAATACCAGTCATCTCAAGACTCCATTGGAATAAAAGATGCACTTCCCAGCTCCTAGCATGTCACATGTTTTATAGCAAGGCTCAGACGTACTTTCAAACTTATTATTTCATTTTCCCATAGTTTACTCTTACAACATTGAAGCTAGTTTCCTGAGTAGTTTATAATCTATGAGAGAACACTAAAATGTGCTTAAAAATGATAGTCACAGAATGTTTATAATTTCAAATGTAGCCTAACACCACAATCCCCATATTCTGTTTATTAGAGCCAAATTAACAGGTGCAATCCATATTCAAGAGGAGGGAATTATAAACGCATGAGCATACAAAGAGCTGAAATTATTTTACTTACTGCCAACTGCAATCAAAGCTGGAATGATTCATATCCAACCTATATGTAGCATATACTCACCTCCTAAATTTTCCAACATCTCACGTCATTATAGGATCAACTCAAAATCAGAAATTGCAACTTCTGAAACAGGTCTAGCTGTGAATGATGCTTCTTGGATATAGTTTCATTAGTGCAGGCATTCATGGGCAGTCCCATTTTAACTGTTAACTAAGTGATTAATTATCAAATTCACAAACATACAATCTTTAGTGGTCAAACAGACATAGAGCCACTTCCAAAGACACTTGTATTCAAAGGAAGGACAATGGGAGACTCTTTTGAGGGTGTCTAGGATTTGTTTTAAATAAGTAAGTTAAGACACACAGTCATGAAAATTGACTGTCATGAATGAAAATGTTTATATACTCTTGATTCCTTGGAAAAATAAGACATAACATGTTATGCAGACCACACAGGAAAGCAACCAAAACCAGTCTTGGAGGCAGAGGAAGCAAGAGAGCCTGGGCTGAAGTCTTTTTATTGAGGTTTCTGTGCAAAGGAAGAGATGAGATAGGATATGTATGTTTATAATTGTTAGTTTGAATGACAGTGGTCTTTAAGTTGTGGAAGGATTAGAAAAGAGAATAATAGGCCAGAGTCCAAGAGCCTTTTAAGGGAGGTACTTAGGAAAATGGACTCTGGATTGGTTATTTTTCATTAAAAAAAGTGTGCTTAGTGCATATTTCTTTATTATTTCTAAGAATTAACTAATCCTGAGAGAGGCAGTTTCTCTAAGCTCAGCAAGATTCCAGTTGTCAATTTATCAGAATACTGAAAATAATAAATTTTCATATTATTTCAAGAATCATATTAAGACATGGTTCATCTAGAGACAACCTGGGTTCACTGGTTCATAGTAATTCTGAAGTCCACTTTGGTGACCATAGGAATCTCCCTGATAAGTTCTTTGAGAATAATACTTCATTTTTCTTGACTTTGCTCTGGGGCTTTAGTTCTAAGTTGAGTTACCTTTTTTTTTTTTTCATAAAAATTAACACATGTTGGTAATTGAATAATTCTCTCAGACTCAATTTTGTCAGCAGTACTTTGGGATCCAAAGGACTCTCCTTCTTCGGTATCATCTCTATGCCACTTCATCCAAGCAATTATATATAACTGCATATCTAATTTTTCAAAGAACTTTGTGTGTCTTCTCCCTTTGTGTTCATTCTGTCTGACAAAAAAAAGAAAAGAAAAGAAAAAAGAAGGAAAGAAAAAGAAAGAAAGAAAGAAAGAAAGAAAGGTTTCTTTCACTTCATTGTTTGTAAGTACAAACCTCTTGTAGAGATGCATTCCTTATTTTAGAATCCTTCAGGGATAACCATGTCCTTAAACTTAGTTTCCTGATGTTTAGTTGTTGACCAGCCTCAGCAAAACTAGGGTGCTAAGTAACTCAATGAGACTCTGTCTCTAAATAAAAATAAAATAAAATAAATAAATAAATAAAATAAAATATAAAATAAAATAAAAAAATAAAATTAAATTAAAAAATAAAATATTAAAATTAAATTAAAAAATAAAATAAAATAAAAATCAGGGATGGGGATGTGGCTCAATGGTCAAGTGCCCCTGAGTTTAATCCCCAGTAGCCCCCCTCAGAAAACAAAACAAAACAAAAAATCTTGAAGACTATGGATGCTCACCTTTCGTCTACTTTGAGACACTTTTATATGACTGAATGTGCTGAGGCATCACTTTTTATAGTTCTCAGGTCTCAAAAGACTTTATAATCATACACTTTGTTTTATCTTTTGACCAAATTTTCCTGGAAGGGCACTGCATTTTGAATTTGCTTAAAACCTATTCTTTAAGAAATTGTATTATCAATTCTGAAAAGAATGAGTATTTATAAAACCATCATCAAGCAAGCCTTTCCTCCCTTTTGTTCAATAGTCTTCCTTTCCACATATCTTTTCCTCTTGAGTTTTACTGTAAGAGCTAGAATAAACAAGGTGATACCTTCAATATTTGATTAGACATTTTCTTAGTTGATAACTCCCTTTGATAGATATGTTTAGTATTTTCTACACAGCTGCAGGCAATAATATTGCTGAATATCTGCCATTAACTAACAACATACCCTCACTTTCTTCTGAACCTTTACTTTCAGTATTTACTATTTTTTTCATTTATTTATTCTAATTAGGTTTACATGTCAGCAGAATGTATTTTGATTCATTGTACACAAATGGACCACAATTTTCACTTCTCTGGTTGTACATAATATCAAGTTACACCATATGTGCAATCATACATGAACCTAGGGCATTGTTGTACATTGCATTCCACCATCTTTCTTATCCCCATGTCCCATCCCCTCTATTCCCTCCCCTTTGACCAAAGTTTCTCCATTCTTCCCATTCCCCTACCACATTATGGATCAGCATCCACTTATCAGAGAGAATATTCAGCATTTGGTTCTTTGAGATTCGTCTACTGCACTTAGCATGATGTTCTCCAACTTCATCCATTTACTTGAAAATGTCATAATTTTAATCTCTTTTAATGTTGAGTAATATTCCATTTTGTATATATACCACAGTTTCTTTATCCATTCATCTATTGAAGGGCATCTAGATTGCTTTCAAAGTTTACCAATTGTAAATTGTGCTGCTATCAACATTGAAGTGGCTACATTACTGTAGTATGCTGTTTTTAAGTCCTTTGGGTGTACACTGAGAAGTAGGATGAGTGGGTCAAATGGTGGTTCCATTCCAAGTTTTCTAAGAAATCTCCATAGTGCTTTCCACATTGGTTGCACCAATTTGCAGTCCCACAGACAATGTATGAGTGTGCCTTTTCCTCCACATCTTTGCCAACACTTGCTGTTGTTTGTAGTCTTGATAACTGCAATTCTGACTGGCATAGGATGAAATCTTAGGGTAGTTTTGATTTGCATTTCTCTAATGGCTAGAGATGTTGAACATTTTTTCATATATTTGTTGATCAATTACATATCTTCTTCTTAGAAGTGTCTGTTCAGTTCCTTAGCCCATTTATTGGGTTGTTTGTTTTCTTGGTGTTAAGTTTTTTGAGTTATTTATATATCCTGGAGCTCTCTGCTCCATCTGATGTATGTGTAGCAAAAATTTGTTCTAAGAACGTAGGCTCTCTGTTCACTTCATTGATTGTTTCTTTTGCTGAGAAGCTTTTTCGTTTAAATCTATCCCATTTATTGATTCTTGCTTTTATTTATTGTGCTTTAGGAGTTTTGTTAAGGAAGTTGGGGCCTAATCTGATGTGATGAAGATTTGGGCCTACTTTATTTTCAATTAGGTGCAGAGTCTCTGGTCTAATTCCAAGGTCTTTGTTCCACTCTGAGTTGAGTTTTATGCATGATGAGAGATATGAGCTTAGTTTCATTTTGCTGCATATGTATTTCCAGTTTTCCCAGCACCGTTTATTGAAGAGGCTATCTTCTCCAGTGTATGTTTTTGGCACCTTTGTCTAATATAAGATAACTTTATTTAAGTAGGTTTGTCTCTGTGTCTTCTATCCTATGCCATTGATCTACATGTCTATTTTGGTGCCAATACCATGCTTTTTTTTGTTATATCTTTGTAATATAGTTTAATATCTGGTATTTTGATGCCTCCCCCTTTGCTTTTCTTGCTAAGGACTGTTTAGGCTATTCTGGGTCTCTTATTTTTTCAAATGAATTCCATGATTGCTTTTTCTATTTCTATAAAGAACAATGTTGGGATTTTAATTGAATCACATTGAATCTGTATGGCACTTTGGGTAGTATGGCCATTTTGACAATATTGATTCTGCCTATCCAAGAGCATGGGAGATCTTTCCATCTTCTAAGGTCTTCTTCAATTTCTTTCTTTAGTGTTCTGTAGTTTGTATTGTAGAGTACTTTCACCTCTTTTGTTAAATTGATTCCCAAGTATTTTTTTTTTTGAGGCTACTGTGAGTGGAGTATTTTTTCCAATACCTCTTTCAGAGGATTCATCACTGATATATAGAAATGCATTTGAATGATGGGTATTGATTTTATGTCATGCTACTTTGCTGAATTTATTTATTAATTCTAGAAGTTTTCTGGTAGAATTTTTTAGATCCTCTAAGTAAAGAATGTCATTAGCAAATCATGATACTTTAACTTTTTCTTTTCCTATTCATATCCCTTTAATTTCTTCTGTCTGTTTAATTGCTCTGGCTAGTGTTTCAAGCACTATGTTGAATAGAAGTGGTGAAAGAGGGCATCCCTGTCTTGTTCCTATTTTTAGAAAAAGTTTTTCCAATTTTTCCCCATTGAGGATGATGTTGGCTTTTGATTTTGCATAAATAGCTCTTATAATATTAAGGTATGATACTTTTGAACATAAAAGGGTGCTGTATTTTGTCAAATGCTTTCTCTGCATCTATAAATGTAATCATGTGATTCTTGACTTTAAGCCTATTGATGTGATGAATTATGTTTATTGATTTCCATAAGCTGAACCAACCTTGCATACCTGGGATGAAATTGATTTGATTGTGTTACATTATCTTTTTAATATGTTTTTGAAATTGATTTGCCAAAATTTTATTGAGAATTTTTGCATCAATGCTCATCAGAGATATTGGTCTGAAGTTTTCTTCCTTTGATGTGTCTTTGTCTGGTTTTCGAATCAGGGTGATACTTGCCTCATAGAATGAGTTTGGAAGGGTTACCTTATTTTATATTTCACGGAATAATTTGAGGAGTATTTATATTAATTCTTCTTTGAAGGTCTTGTAGAACTCAGCTGAGAATCTGTCTGGTCCTGGGTGCTTCTTGGTTGGTAGGCTTTTGATGGCATCTTCTATTTCCTTGCTTGAAACTGATCTGTTTAAGTTGTGTATGTTCTGCTGATTCAGTTTGGGCAGATTATATGCCCCTAGAAATTTTTTGGTGTCTTTGAGATTTTCTATTTTACTGGAGTAATAGATTTTCAAAATAGTTTCTAATTATCTTCAGGATTTCAATAGTGTCTGTCATGATATTTCCCTTTCATCTTGAATTTTAATAATTGAGTTTTCTCTGTCCTTCTTTTCATTAGAGTGGCTAGGAATTTGTCAGTTTTATTAATTTTTTTAAAAAGCAAGCTTTTTGTTTCGTCAATTTTTTGAATTGTGTCCTTTGTTTCAATTTCACTAATTTCAGCCCTGATTTTAATTATTTCTTGTCTTCTACTTCTTTTGGTGTTGATTTTTTCTTTTTTTTTTTTTCCTAGAGCTTTGAGATGTAATGTCAGGTCATTTATTTGTTGACTTTTTCTTCTTTTAATGAAAGAGCTCAATGCAATGAACTTTCCTCTTAACATAGCCTTCATAGTGTCACAGAGATTTGATATGTTTTATCAGAGTTGTCATTTATTTCTAAGAATTTTTTTATCTCCTCCTTAATGTCTTCTGTTATCCATGCATTGTCATTCAATAGTATATTATTTAGTCTCCAGGTGATGGAGTAGCTTCTATTTTTTTTAATTTTATCATTGATTTCTAATTTCATTCCATTATGATCTGATAGAACGCAGGGTAGTATCTATTTTTTTTTTTTTTTTTTGTATTTGCTAAGACTTGCTTTGTGGCATAATATATGGTCTATTTTAGGGAAAGATTCATGTGCTGCTGAGAAAAAAGTGTAGTCACTTTTTGATGGATGAAATATTCTGTATATGTGTTAATTCTAAATTATTAATTGTATTATTAAGTTCTATGGTTTCTTTGTTTAGATTCTGTTTGGAAGATCAGTCTAGTGGCGAGAGAGGTGTGTTAAAGTCAACCAGTATTATTGTGTTGTGGTCTATTTGATTCTCAAAATTGAGAAAGATTTGTTTGATATATGTGGATGCTCCATTGTTCAGGGTGTAGATATTTATGATTGTTATGTCTTCTTGATGTATTGTTCCCTTAAGCAGTATGAAATGTCCTTCTTTATCCCTTCTGACTATCTTTGGTTTCAATTTTACTTTATCTGATATGAGGTTGGAAACCCCTGCTTGTTTATGCGGTCCATTTGATTGGTATTATTTTCCCTATTCTTTCACCTTCAGTCTGTGGATGTCTTTTTCTGAAATGCATCTCTTGAAGACAACATATTTTGGGTCTTTTTTTAAAATCCAATCTGCCAGACTATGTCTTTTGATTGATGAGTTTAGGCCATTAAAATTCAGGGTTATTATTGAAATATGATTTGTATTCCCATTCATTTTGGTTTATTTTTGGTTTTTAACTTGACTTTATTTCTCCTTTGATTGACTTTTTCTTTAGTGTAGTTCCTCCCTTTGCCAATGTTCATTGTTGTTTTTCATTTCCTCCTCATGAAATATGTTGCCAAGAATGGTCTCTAGTGTAGGCTTTCTCATTATAAATTCTTTTTACTTTTATCATGGAAAGTTTTTATTTCGTCATCAAATCAGAAGCTGAAATTTGCTGACTCTAATATTCTTGGTTGGCACCCATTTTTTTTCTTTTTTTAAATTTCAATGGACCTTTATTTTATTTATTTATGTGCAGTGCTGACAATGAAACCCAGTGCCTCACACATGCTAGACAAGCACTCTGCCACTGAGCCAGAACCTCAACCACCATTTTCTTTTAAAGCTTGGTAAATGTTATTCCAGAGTCTGGATTGAAAAATCTGCTGAAATCTGAATTGGTTTCCCCCTGGATGTAATCTGTGCATTCCCTCTTGCAGCTTTTAAAAGTTTATGCTTATTTTTTATGGTAGACATTTTCATTATAATATGCCTTGGTGTGGATCTATTGTAGTTTTGTATATTTGGTGTCCTGTAAGCCTCTTGTATTTGAATTTCCAATTCATTTTTTATGTTTGGGAAATTTTCTGATATTATTTCATTGAAGATATTGTGCATTCTTTTGGTTTGTATCTCTGTGCCTTCATAATAAATCTTAGATTTGGTCTTTTGATGTTATCCCATAATTCTTGGATGCTCTGTTCATTGTTTCTGACCATCTTCATTGTGTGGTCAATTTTATTTTCAAGATTATATATTTTGTCTTCATTGTCTGAGGTTCTATCTTCCAAGTTATCTAAGTCTGTTGGTGATACTTTCTACTGAATTTTTATTTAGTTTACTGTTTTCTTCATTTCAAGAATTTCTGCTGGGTTCTTTTTCAAAGTCTCTATCTCTTTCTTGAAGTAATATTTTGCTCCCTGTATTTGCTATTTTATCTCTTTGTTGGAGTGGTCAATGGTTGCTTATATTTGCTCTCCAGATCCATTCCCAGCTCATTTCCATGAGTCCTTCTGAAGGACTGACTCATGGTAGACAGCTGACTTCCCCAGAGCAGATTAAAAAAAGAGAAAGTGAAAACAATATTCAAGAAGTTAGTATCTTTTACACAATCATATCAGCAGAGAAATCTATTCCATTTTTTATTTAATCATTAGGACATAATAAGTTCAGTTCAGTGAAGGGCTTTATATATGCTCGTGGATACTATGTAACAGAATTCCCAGGGAACTCTTAGTGGTCTACCAAAAAATAAGATATTGCTAGTGAGATAAAACTCATATCTGGGCCCTACCTTGAATAAATTACATCTTTTTATTTATGTGGAACAGTTTCAGAATTGCCATTCACTTAGTCTGTCATTCAAGTATTAATTTGTACATGTAAAGTCATTGTTTCACCAATCACTTACCAGTGAGAAAGAAATAGTTGGATCAGAAGAAAAAAATATGATTTACAGTTGCTATAACCATCTTGATTGGTGTCAAACTCTGTAGTCAACTAAGAAATTTGATGTCTCTGTTCTCACTGAAAAGATATAGGATATAGGAGAGCCAAACTTCATGCTTATAACTCTCAACAGAGAATTCTTTTCAGTATCCCCTTTATGGTAGAGAGTGGATCCAACTGATATAAGAAAAAAAAATAAAAAAACCATGCAGGGCATTCAGATGGACAACTATTAAACATGTAGGTCTTATTGGAATGATGGGAGATGGAACATTGGAAAAAAGGTTTCCTGACTACTGTAACATTTTTTTGCTTGCAATGTCAGAGTATCATTTGAGAACTACTCAATTTCAACTAAAGCAAAAATAACCTTATTTTCCACTAGGACCATGTCAACTTTTATACCTGGAGAGATACAAAAGTAGTGATTTCTATTCTCAAATGTATGCTGGTGTTCAGTACCCATTAGATGATTTTTCTAAGTTACAACTATAAGGATACATACATTATATAGTGTGGCACAAAACACTTAGTTATAAGCCCAAGATGGATTTTTTTGATAAGTTAGTGTAGTGTTTTGATAAGAACAATATTGTACTTACAAAGAGGTGGATACTGTTTAAATTATGATTTTTGCCATTTATTTTAATGTGTGAATAGTAATGTCTATACTATTACATAAGATTGGGAGTTAAAAGAAAAAATACATTAAAGATCTGATCGAAACTTTAAAAATTAAGTTTTACTAACTTTCCCCCCAAGGCAGCCAAGCATTAACTAAGGAAATCTATTTGCCTGGACTTTCCTCTCTAGATATCAGTTTTTGTTTGTTTGTTTGTTTGTTTTAATTTATTTGTTTAACCTTTAACCATGATACTTGATATTTATCTTCTAATTTATTTCTTTGGACATTTCTTAATAAAATACAAAGCACTAAGTTTGAAGAATTTGAATCAGATGGAACTAATCATAAATTAATTTCTAGAGATGTTAAAAATTGGTAGGAATGATTGACATGCACTATGAGGGCTGGAAAAATTGAAAATCTTGTGGTATGGGGCACTTTACTTGCAAGGGAGCACAGTCCAAGCATGTACCTCATGTTCTCACATATACTTGTTGAATTAAATTTTAACTTGGGTTTAATATAACTTTAAATTTTAATTTGATTCAGGTCTTGAATGAATAAATGCCAACATGAAAATGTAGTTCAAAGAAGGTTTTTTCCAATATTTTTGAATACAATCAACTTGATAAAGAAAACAGGCACGAGAAAATGGAAAGTTGACATATTAATAATTGAAAAAGGAATACACGGAACAGACTCCCTAGTGCTTAAATCAGTGAATGATTCATATCATTTATAATCAATTAAAACAATAACTCATATAAAATATAGATCTAAATCAGAAACTATCATGTTTTTATGTGCCATTTGAATAGATATAACCAAACTTCTGTATTTGTGGCTTCTGTATTTGAGGATTCAACCAAAGACAGATCAATAATACTTTTGAAAACATTACATTTGTACTGAACATGTAGAGACTTTTGTTCTTGACATTAGTTTCTAAACAATACAATATGACAGCTGTTTACATAGCATTTACATTCTATTAGATATTATAAGTCATCTTGAGATGATTTAAAATATACAGGAGGACAAGTGTAGGTTACATGCAAATGATGTGTCATTATACATAAGAAATTTGAACATCTGCCGATTTTGGTATCTTTGGAGGTCCTGATAACAAACCCCAGGGATTTCGAGGGATAACTTTATTATTTTGTGACAAGTATTAGAGTGGTTAGAAGTTCAATTATGGTATATAAATGACCTAGTCAATTAATTAACTGACAGCATGGTTTTATCTGAGGAATTGCAGTGAATAAATAGATAACGCACATAAACTGTATTGTAGGTAACAGTTTTTCAATAAGCATACTGAGTTATTGTTTCCAGAGATTATTTCTCTGACAGACATTATTGGCACCAATTGGCAGCTCTGTAAAACCACATTCAGTCATTAATAGCCTGCTCTACTGGAATTATCTACTGCTTAAAAGGTTGAGCAGAACAATGGAAAAATATACAATAGGAGTGGATAAGATTGAAGGTGATCATGCTGTTTAGAAAACACAGAAGGCATTTTATGTATCATCTCTTAGAATATTTAGAAGCATCTGTTTCTGAAACTGAATTGACCTGATATACCTGGGTTGAAACTCAGCTTGATGTGTATCTTCTAGATCATTATGACTCAGTAGGATATATTCTTTTATGCCAAAAAATGCTTAGGAAATAATATCTCCAAACACCTGTTGAATTTTTACATCTCTGTTTTAAACTGAATGACTTTTTTGGATGATCACAAAATTCTCTTCCAGTTCTCCTTGGACAATTTCCAACAGCTCTTCTGCTGTATTTTTTCCTTCACTTGTTCTTGGCTCAACACAATATGCCTTGGAGTCCCAAATGACTTTAGTGTTCATAGGAAATCTTTATTTTCCCTCTGTCTTGACAGCAATTTATATTAGTACTTTCATCCTTCAAAATTTTATGTGTTATTTTCTGCTGACTTTTTCTGTTTTATTCAGTCTTTTGATGAAGGCAAGTTATAGCACTGAGCACTTCTTATGTAAACCAATACAGTAGAAGTTCACTTGTTTCCAAAGCCACATCCATTGCACTGCAATTTTCCAGTGAAACAGGAAAGCACACTACGAACAAAATTCCAAATTTTGAAAGTGCTATTCAAATTTAAGAGGCTCAAATGTGATTCACAATGTTAATAAAAACAGTTTTTTGTTGAAACCCTGTGAATACATAATGGAGAGTGTTTTCTACTTTATATTAGTGCCTTTTTAAATGTTTCTATAAATGGTCGGCTACTTTGTGAAAACCCTAGTAAAATAGTACAGAAACTGTGATGTTTATTTTGATGAACCACCTCCCTTACCCTAAGTGAGGTTTGTGACACTGCATTTTAAATGGGAATATGAGCCTATGAGTATAGAAATGAAGATAACTTCCTAAGCAAATAATCTGATAAATCAGAGGTATTCTAATCCAGTGAGGTTAAGTGATTGTTCAAGGACTACATTCTTTTTGAGAAACTCATTCGAGTCCTTACCCCTCAGTTAATTTTTACTCCAGGGCTCTTTTCCATGAACATTTTGAAAGGATCCTTCTCAGTGTTGCAAAAAATTTATAACAGAAGTTTATCTGCATTTCAGTCACCAGGAAAACTTAACTCTCTTTGTACAAAGCAAAGATAGAAATTTGGAAAATAAAAGTGGTACCTATATGTATGTAAGCATGTATGTATGTATGTATGTATGTATGTATGTATGTATCTATCACAATGCCAAAGAGTCTTAATAGGCCAACTGTTTTTGCATGAACTCTTATCTTAATAGAAATGAGATTGCTTTTGACTGTTTTCAAGCAATACTCTGTGTGTGTGTGTTTTCATGTGTGTGCACACGTGTTGTGAATTGAACTTAGGAACTGTAGTGTGTTAAATACACATTCTACCACAAAGCCACACTCTTAGCCCCTCAAGGAATATTTCTAATCATGCTTCATTAATACTTTTACTGAAAGTGTGGTCCTTAGCATGACATCTTTCTATGATTTCTGCTTGTTCATAAAAGTACACAAAGAGAATGTATATGGAAAGTTGACCATGGAAGTAGAAAATTTGTCATTGCTGCAACTTCCATGAGTATAATCAGAATATTCCTCTTAGAGAGTAGTGCATAGACTACTCAATTATCAGATTCACCTCATAAGAATTATTTAGTTGTTTTCTACTCGTGAATTGGAAGGACATTTAAAATAGAATTTTTTAAAAAGTCATCCTTTAGTACACTCTGTGTGTATGTTTCTGTGTGTATGTGTGTATGTTGCTGATGATTTAACTCTTACAATCATGAGGCTCTCACATATGCTAGGCAATACTTTACCATTGAGCTATATCCCCAGCCCATACACATTTTGAATAGCATTGCTTTAGAGAAATGACGATCCGGGTATCTGGGAACTTCTATTGACACTGCTTGGTTGCTTGTTTAGTTGGTTTCAATCCTCTGCAGCCTCACTTTCTTAAATTACTACACAGACCCAGCATTGTGGTGCACCCCTGCAGTCTCAGCTATGAGGGAGGCAGCTGCAGGAGGATCTTATGTTTGAGGTAAATCTTGGCAACTTAGCAAGAACCATCTCAAAATTTAAAAGATCTAGGTATGTAGTTCAGTGGTAAAGTGCTCCTGATTTAAATACCCAGGACCCTCCAAACACCACCCCCCCGGAAAAAATGCAGTTCAGATATCTTGGTAATTATGGAAATCTTTGCCTTAGTACAAAAAGTACAACTAACTGTGGTCTTAAATCATCTCTGAATCTCACTGAAATTGCTTGTTCTTAAAGAATAAATAGCCAGGATGATAGAAAACTGTAACACAACTCAAGAGTCTTGTTTTGATTTTTTTCTTGACTAGAGGAAAGAAAAACAAGAAGAAAATCTTGTATCCATTTCCTAATTCTTAGGCATAAGCACATCCTTTACCTGGAAGAATTGACACATTGAAATAATTGCTGTTTCATAAGCAATTTGGAGAAAAGAATGGGAAGAGGAAGACAGAATTGTCCTCAGTGATACCACACAGCACATATGGGAAATCAGAGAACCTGAAGAAGGTGAGATTCCTCTCAGATATCTCTGAAAATGTGGTCAGCCTTTAGAAGTTTTATAATGTTTGAAAGCACACTCTTGAAAATTAAAGTAATAAATGAAATATTTGATCAACACGCAATGAGTATTTCATAATTATCGTGAAATCAGTAAGATGAGTAGAAGTAATGGAATATTGTATTGGAGCTGAAAGAATTGAGAAAATCTGCAAGCACTTTCAGGGAGATTGTGAGATCTGCCTGACCTGATGGTTTAAACTCAAGAAACGAGAACCCAGAGAGAGAATCTAGGTTAGGAATGTCAGAAAGGCCACTGAAAAGATCCATTTAATGATCTGCTAGGCACCGCACAGAGAAATGTAAAATTCATAGTATGTTTCCTTTGTATACCTCATTATAGTTTGAAAGGATGTTCACATGAATTTTTTCATTTCATATATAAAATTTATTCATATACAAATGAGATATATTTCCATTTCATATATGCGAAAATTAGAATATCAATATGAATTGAAGAAATAGTATTTCACATTCTTAATTTTGCTAAGTTTCCTTCTATAATATCCTGAAAGAACATTAGAATGCCTGTAATACTTTTCATACTCCCTCTCCTTTCTGAAATTTAGGAGACATGGCAGGTGTTAGTGAATGACAGAAATTTCACTATTCAAAAATATGTACAGTAACTTTGTTATTGTTTGCATGCATATAATTTTGTCAAGGTGTCCTGTTTCCTGTCACAGAACATTCCAT
Organism: Xerus rutilus; assembly: GCA_028644305.1. Classification (NCBI taxonomy): domain Eukaryota; kingdom Metazoa; phylum Chordata; class Mammalia; order Rodentia; family Sciuridae; genus Xerus; species Xerus rutilus. The sequence goes on along the minus strand of CM053399.1, from coordinate 23,022,622 downwards.
ATAAAGATTTTCTAAGTGTATTCAACCTAGTCAATCAAAGAACTGTGACAGACTAGATTATAGTTCAACTTGAATTTTTTATGTTACTACTGTTTCTTTGATGTCTCTATTTTACCACTTGAGAAAGGATAACTTAAAAAAATTCAAGGAGATTTCAAGTATATTTTAAAAATATAGGAAATCTAATTTGAAAATGTTTGGGAATTTGTCAAAAAAGATATGTAGAGAAATAAAATCTAGCATTTCTACCTGATTAAACGCTGATAACATTTAATTACTATTTCTTAATAAGTTCATTGGGTATAGGAGCTCTCTCCATGCCTTCAGTGCCTCCTATGCTGATCGGCTGCCTTCAATGCCTCCCCTCCCCTTTCTTTACCCCATGTTGATTGGCTGCCTATAGCACATCCTATGCTGATTGGCTGCCTTCAGTGCCTCTCCTTTTCTCATCCCATGCTGATTGGCTGTGCAACTGACTTGGATCAATACCTTATTGGCTGTAACAAACTCAGGGCCATGATTGGTCCAAGGACCCTATATAAACTGTTGCACTAACTGAAATAAATGGGTCTGCTTCTCGCTCTGGCACAGCAGTTTTACCTACCCCTGGTGACTGGGTGAGTGACTCTGCCACCAACCGTCCACCTCATACGTCCTCCCATGGTAACCTGTACCCCTCGGTGCCCCTCGTCCCATGGGACCCCAACTCGTAGAGCAAACCCATGTGAGGCATGACATAAACAACAATTGGGAAGTGATGAAATGTTCATAATAAGTCACAAAGAGTTCATATAAAGAAATTCTGAAAAATTCCCTAGCTTATTCTCTGCTTTTTTGAAATGGCTATATCCAAAATAATTAATGTGTTTAAAAAGTAACTCAAAAGTACAAATGATTTGATTGAAGTAAATAAAATCTAAATTATATTTTTTCAAATTCTGTGTGAGAATTTTTTACATTACTTTCATGTAGCATGGTAGTGATGTATTTAATAGTCATTGATCATGTAACATTTTCATAATTTTGTGGCTAGCTCTAATCATTCCCTTGCCTACTAACTGCACTACCTCAATGTCATTATTATACTTGTAACCATACCAATTTGTCAAGCTGCTTTGAAATTAACACCTTCAACATGCTAGCTATCCAACATGCTAGCTATAAAAATCTATTGAATATTTTACGATTAATATATCAACTTTCAAAATACATTTCCCATAATAAGATATGTGGTAGAGAACTTTATGTACTGTATTAAAACTCTTAAATACTTTTTCCCAATGAAGTAAAAGTACTGTATTCAGACCCTTGTTCTCATCCCTCTCACATGGAAAGTCTGATTTAGGTACATTCTTTAATTTCCAAGGAATATTTCTGCAGAGACCTGCTTGTGATCATGATCCATATCACTAGATTGAATCAGGAGCAACACCTGGAATGGGAGAGGAAAGAGAATAAATGACAGGTGAATAGGAAATGAAAGCTAAAAAAGAGGAGGCTGAAATCTTGTGTATTTAGGTTGGCATGGCATGGAGAGTGGGAAGAATGGGAGAGTTTCATCTTCCATTTGGAAATTAGATAATAGAGGTCCGTGTTTCACACAGTACTCTTCCTCAGCTCTTACACCTAATCAGGCACACATCCTACTTTCATCCATCTTTATCTTTTCTGTTGTCCAATCTCTCCTTATCTCTCACTTTGTTCATTATAATCACCTATTTGAAACATTCAGTTCTCCATCTATCCTTATTTTAATCTCTTTGATAGGTTAATTTTTCTGAAAAAAAGAAAATTTAGAAATATCACCTTAGTGTTTAGACATACCCATATTTTTATAAGATGGTCAAGGTCAAGGTCACACTCCTTAGCTTTATATCAGAGGGATTTTACAATGCTAAATCTTCCTCTACATTTCTGCACTCTTATTTCCAAGTATTATCTTACTGCTGCTCTCCTTCACTGGCCATAGTTAACTTAGGATCCTTACTTTAGGTGACAAATAAACTACCCTGTCTTCTGTCTTCATAACATTAGTAATATTGCTCTCTTTGTCCTTAAACGGTTCTCCCCAGTGGGACTTGATCACTCACAAAAACTGTTTTGTTTTGTTTTTCTCTTTTTCTGTACTGGAAATTGAAAATTGAATCCATGGGTATTTTATCACTAAGCATTATCCTCATCTCTTTATTTATTTATTTATTTTATTTTGAAACAAGATCTCACCAAATTGCTTAGGGTCTTGCTATATTGCCAAGACTGACCTCAAACTTGTGATCCTCCTGCCTCAGCCTCCCAAGTCACTGGGATTACAGATGTGTGCCAAGATGCAGCTTCCAGTTAGTTTTCAAGTTAGAGCCTGCTTCTTCTTTTCAGTGAATCTCCCCTGCTGCCTAACTGTCCCATGTTTATTTGCTTTATCTTATGGACTCCATAGTAATTGTATATGTCTCTACTATAGCTCAACACATTACAGTGCAGTTACACTGCCTACTGTGAGTTACCCTACTTTGGAAACTACTCACTTTCTTTTTTATTTTTTTTGCAGGGAGGGGTGCATATCTGCACAATATATATATCATATATATTACATATATATATAAACTGAATTAATACTTCTTACAATAGAAGCTTTAATTTTTGTGTCTGCATAAAGTAGTATCCCTATAGCAAACATAATATTTTTTAGATTTATTATAAAGCAATCAATAGATTAATATATGGGTTTCTTTCTATGCAGAAAGAAAAAAACAAACTAGATGAATCTTTTAACATGATTTGCACACTCCCACACACATACAAGGAGAACTACTAAGTGAATGAGATAATCTACCCAGGTGAAACCCTATCAGTACTGAGGTCAAGGTGAGAGGGTACAGAAGCATCTATTTTATGGGAAGACCAGTAAACCCACAACAGTCTTTATAAAGTCTTCCCTCAGTAAGCCTTTTATATTGCCCTGATAGCATTCTGTAACTGCCAAGAAAAATAAGAAAGCAGTGACTGTCTCAAAGTACCAGAAGTTAAGAGGCAAGAGCAGATCTACTGGTTTTCTTCTAATCCATCATCTCTCGGTTGCCTCCACTTTCCATCTGCTCCACATGTCAGGTACCACCCACCTTCCCCATGCTCCCAAGGCTCAGCAAAGTCAAGGTAGACTTCAATCTGTTAATTATGTAATCCATAATTTATAATTTTATTTCTCTGATTTTTGCAGCAATATAATTATTGGAAGGCCCATGCTAGCTTTTCTTGAAAGAAACAAACCAAAATGTTAATGAAGATCATGTGTTGGTAAACAGCTCTTAAGAAAATTCAAGTATTTAATTTTAGTCAGCTTTTGGATCATGATAAATCATAATTTTGCATATCCTTATTATAACCTAAAAGATCCATTAAGAATTATGGAGTTCAGAATTTTATTTTGTCTATACTGAGGCCTAAATAAATGACATTATTTGACAAGAATCATAGGACCAATTGATGTCAGGGCTTGATTTCAGATTATTTTAGCTAGCCAAGAGCAGCGTCTGCCTCACCATGTCACTTTCTTTAAAAAGAACATGAATGCTTGAATAACTAATTTAACTCAGGTGAATTAAATTAAGCAAAATTATTTGAATTAAGAAAAACAGACCTAAATAGCCCAAATATACTTGAAATCAGGTGGCTTTTAGCTTTCTTGAACTCTCGTTTAATAAATTCTTTAGGATGAAAAGGAACTCTTCATTTCAATCATTTCAGATAGTTAAGATTATTTATGTTAGTCAACCTGTTTTTTTTTTAATGAGAGAAGAACAGTACAAAATTAAAGCCACTCAAAAGTTATAATAAATGTAGCCTTGTTTTTTGCAAATTCAACCGTTTAAGGTGGCAATGGTATCAGGTGGTGATGTGAATATGCATGTGTTGTCCAATGTAATTATCATTTATTTTGTCAGACAGTATTTTCGTGGGTCTCATTTTAAGGTGAAACACAATTAGAACTTCTGAGCTAGATTATTTATCCCTGCCCATTTTGCTGTTTATTTGTTTTGGTGGAAAAAAAGGAAGTTCTCAACTACTGGTTTTATTTTTTTAGATACACAGACCTCCAGCTTTTGGTTCATTGGTGCTGATTATGTTTTACACAAATTACTGTGCAAAATGATTCTTTGATAGGTGATTGCAATCAGGATGATAATATATAATTTTGATTAATCAAGGAAGTTTGATTAATTTTAGTGTTGATCATAGCATAATCTCATGCTAGAATGAGTTGATGTTGTTTACTGTCATTTGGGATGAGCAATATCCCATAGTGAACTGAGAACTTGTTGAAGTTTTTAAAACTCTGAGGCAAGTTATCTAACATTTCTAGGAATTTCTATTTATTTACTATAAATACTTTTTCAGTACTTTCCAAAGACTAAATCCCCAAACTCATTATAATGTATTAAAAATCAATAAGGAAGATTTCTCCCGAAACACAGTGTGTAAGACCATTCTATCCCCTACCTTACTTCAACCAAAATCTTGTACCTCCAAAATTTTGTGTAATGTCTAATGATTTGGTCAGATATTCACTCTATTAGACTTATTTAATCTATTGCTTTTTATCTAAATTTATGTAATAGTCTATATTTCACTGGTATTCAGATATGACTTCATCTCTTGAGATTTAAAAAGTTGGATACTATGAACCCTAACCATTAATAATTGATGAATCATTTTAGCTTTTGGTTGACCTGAATCTTTGCTAGAAAATCATTTTAATAATTCCAGAATATAACCAGGGTCATTCTCCTCTGTGTTTCAACTTTTCTTTTATTCTTCATTTTAGACCAAATTAAGGACAAAATCTCTTATTTTATTAAAAGTAATTGCATATTAGATTATTTCAAAACCACTCTTTTCAGGTTTTCAGGCCCAAATTGAAATATCTCCCACAAGGAGATGCCCTCCTCATTATGTTATCAGTGACCTTGCACCCTCCTCAGTTATTGTTTGGAGTTATCCTTTTTCATAATTTGCTCTAGTGTAAATTTTGTATTTGTATTTATCTTCCCTATGTACATATCAGCTTTTGAGAGAATGAAGATTTCTGTCCTATTCATGACCCTATTTTCAGGGTCAAGGGCAAGGTTGGATCTGTAATAGATGTTAAAAAAGAGATGGTGAAGAATAAGTAACTGAAGGTTTTACTACTACCTTGTGAACTTACTTTTATTTAGTGTTTCAATTAATGTTTATACACTTTTTACTTTTCATAGTATCACGATTCATTGATTTTAACTCTCCATGTAAAATTTGAATCAAAATATTCTGAAGATAATGTCCTTCATACATATGTATCCTCTTTTTCATACTTCTAAAATTCTCTATTTAGATATTTAAAACAGAGTCAAGAACATGAGGACTGAAGTCAGGCTGCTTGGCATTCTATCTGCTATTCCAAAACTTATCAGTTGGCATCTTTGCAAAAGTCCCTCATTCCAGCAACACATTTTCCGGCACCTAAATGTTGATGTTAGGAAATTAACTCACAGGTTTATTTAGAGTATGAAATAAAGATAGATATTATGGCTCTTAGAATATGACCTGCCTCCTAATAAATTCACAATAAAGGTTGATGATTTTATCATTTGCTACTTATTTTCATTCTCTTAGTATATTTCTCAGACTCATCTCTTTCTCTCAATTTTTACTTTTCATAGGCTGTCTTCTAATATGAAATACTCTTCCTTTTTCAATACCCAGTAAGTTCTCAGAAATCCATCCCACACCTTCTAACCTGCTAGTTTGTTGTTGTTGTTGTTGTTGTTTTGTTCTGTTTTGTTTTTGGTACCAGGAATTGAACTCAGGGGTACTCAACCACTGAACCACATTCCCAGCCCTATTTTGTGTTTTATGTAGAGGCAGAGTCTCACTGAGTTGCTTAGTGCCTCACCATTGCTGAGGCTGTCTCAGCCTCCCAAAGTGCTAGGATTACAGGCATGCACCACCGTGCCAGGATCTAACCTACTGTTGAACCTGGGTCTCTACTCATGTGGACTTATTACATGGGTATGAATTTCTTATGATGCATAAATTGTGTTTTAAAAAGAATAATTTATTTGTAGGTTGATTCTATTTTATTTAAATATTTTTGTATTTCACTTCATATTAACTAATTGATGTTTAGAAAGTAAAGTGGATGATTTCAAAATGAGAAAACAATGTAAAAGTTATTGATGGCAGTAATTTCAGTATTAACTTATTCAAATTCATAAATTAAATCAATTAATTAATATAAACTCATAATTTTAATTATTCACTTATTTATTTTTTTAAAAAATTGCTTATCTTGAACAATGGCTATATGCTAAGCACTGATATTGACACTGGGGTATTTTTAACAAATGCATTGCCTGTGGCCACATGGTCTTCAAAATGTTAATGAAACAGTAAGTTTTTAAAAGGACTGTTTTTACTCTGTCTTCATAATTCATACTATACTGCTAACAACAAGATATTTTATGAGGCGCTTATAAGAAAAATTTTAAAACAAGATTATAAAAAAACTCTTCTAAACTTTTTAGGATCTATAATTAAAATAACATGAATAGGATTCACATCCCATAGCCCACTGCCCTGGAGAAGAACCCTGGGCACTGAGGAGCCCTACGCAGCCCATGCTTTGGTTCCCTATTCACCAAAGTGTGGTTCCACCCAACAGCCTCCATTTAGGGGTATTGCAGCCACCACTATAGCCCTCCCCACCCCAGTAATCTCCATCCTGGGACATCAGACAGGGCCAGGAGGCAGCTGCCCATAGCAACACTGCAGACCACATTGTGGCATCATCAAATAGGCCACTCGATGCCATCGTATAGCTCATCCTTCCAGCCCCATCTTAGATGACTGCCTCCATCTTAGGAGACCTCCACCGCCATCTTGGTTAACCTCCACTGCTACCTCTATCATCTTTAGCTGGTGCAGCTTCCACCTTGAGACACTGAGTAGTGTTTGGAAGCCCAATATCAAGGTACATATAAGCTTGATGCTACTGCCACCACCAACTACAGGCATGGCTGCTTCCATCTAGGGATAACAACAAGGACCTGGAAAACCATTGCCAAGGTATCTGTGGACCCAGTTGCAATAGAGGTATCTCCACTAGGTGTACTAACAGACATCATGCTATTGCAGAGGCAACAAGAATATTTGTGTGGGGTTGCTTCTCTCTTTTTTCTCCTGCTAACAGAGAACTTCTTTTTATTACACTTTTACTAGTCCTATAATCTAATACCTCTATATTTTCACATCATACCTCATAAACATCATAGCCTACTCCTCACCTAGGTCCACCATTAGAAAGAGTAAACCTTTATGCAAACCTATTGGCTATATGATAGAAGATAACTGAACTCATCATTTCTGTTTATAGCAACAAAACTGTAAATGTCAAAATAGAAGCTAATTGATTTATAGATGCATATTGGTTTCATTGTGTGCTGTAGACATTGATATCCCCCTTAAAGATGAGACATTGGTAACCTGCAGAGGCACTACAAAATTGTAGGGTAGAAGCAACAATACCTCAGAATTGTACTGCAAGAGAAGAAATCACATAGACAACTTGAAAAAACAAGAGAGGAAAGTGCCCCAAAGAAAGATACTACAACAATAGAATCCATTGACAATATAGTAGATGAAATGTCAGAGAAAGAGTTAAAAATGTAAATAATTAAAATGGTCTGTGAATTAAAGAATGATTAAGTGAGAAAATAGAGGCAAAAATTCATCACTCCAACAGATATAAGAGAGCAAGCACAGGCAACCACTGACCACACTAACAAAGAGATAAGAGAGCAAATATAGGTAGCAAAAAATTACTTTAAGAAAGACATAGAGGGGCTGGGATTGTAGCTCAGTGGTAGAGCACTTGCCTCGCATGCATGAGGCCCTGGGTTCAATCCTCAGCACCACATACAAAGCAATAAAATAAAGACATTATAAAAAAAAGAAAGAAAGAAAGATATAGACATTCTGAAAGCAAAACAAACAAACAGAAATCCTTGAAATGAAGGAAATAATAAACCAAATGAAAAACACAATAGAAAGCATCATGAACAGACTAAATCATTTGGAAGACAGAACCTTAGACAATGAAGACAACATAAACAATCTTGAAAATTAAGTTGACTATACATTGAAGATGGTAAGAAACCATGAAATGAACATCCAAGAATTATAGGATAGCATCAAAAGACCAAATCTAAGATTTGTCAGGATAGAGGAAGGCACAGAGATTCAAACCAGAGTGCACAATGTCTTCAATGAAATAATATCAGAAAATTTTCCAAACATGAAGAATGAATTGGAAAATCAAATATAAGAGGCTTACAGGACAATGAATGTACAAAATTACAACAGCTCTGCACCAAGGCGCAGTATAATGAAAATGCCTAGCATAAAGAACAAAGATAGAATTTTAAAGACCTCAAGAAAGATGAATCAGATTACATATAGGGGAAGACCAATTCGGATCTCAGCAGATTTTTTCAACTCAGATCTTCAAAGGCAGGAGATCCTGGAACAATATATATGAGCTTTGAAAGAAAATGGATGCCAACCAAGAATCTTATATCCAGCAAAATTAAGCTTCAGATTTGATAATGAAATAAAAGCCTTCCAAGATAAACAAAAGTTAAAAGAATTTATAGCAAGAAAGCCTGCACTACAGAACATTCCTGGCAAAATATTCTGTGAGGAGGAAATGAAAAACAACAATGAAAATCTGCAAAGGGAGGAACTATACTAAAGGAAAGAATAATCAAAGGAGAAACAAAGTCAAGTTAAAAGTTCAAAGCCAGCCTCAGCAATGGCGAGGTGCTAAGCAACTCAGTAAGACCCTGTCTCTACATAAAACACAAAATAAGGCTGAGGATATGGCTCAGTGGTCGAGTGCCCTGAGTTCAATACCCAGTACCCAAAAAAAAAAAAAAAAAAAAGAAGCAGAAGACAGGAATTAATTAAAATCAGGCCTGAAATTAATGAAATTGAAACAAAAGAAACAATTCAAAAAATTGACCAAACAAAAACCTGGTTCTTTGAAAAAATAAATAAAATTCACACACTCTTAGCCATCCTAATGAAAAGAAGGAGAGAGAAAATTCAAATTACTAAAATTCATGATGAAAAAGGAAATATAAGGATAAGCACTATTTAAATACAGAATACAATTAGAAATCATTTTGAACATCTACATTCCAGTAAAATAGAAAACCTTGAAAACACTGATAAATTTCTAGAGGCATATGACCTACCCAAACTGAACCAGGAGGACACACATGACTTAAACAGATCAATTTCAGGCAAAGGAATAGAAGATGCCATCAAAAGCTTGAGACCACATGGATTCTCAGCCAAGTTCTACAAGATTTACAAAGAAGAATTAATACTCCTCAAACTATTCCATGAAATAGAAAAGGAGAGAACCCTTCCAAACTCATTCTGAGGTATCACTCTGATACCAAAGCCAGACAGAGACCCATCAAAGAAAGAAAATTTCAGACCAATATCCCTGATGAACATAGATGCAAAATTTCTCAATACAAAAATATTGAAAAAACAGTGCACCATGATCAAGAGGGGTTCATTCCAGGGATGCAAGGCTGTTTCAACATATGGAAATCAATTAACATAATCCATCACATCAATAGACTTAAAGATAAGAATCATATGATTTTATCAATTAATGCAGAGAAAGCATTTGACAAAATACAGCATGGTTTTATGTTCAAAACACTAGAAAAAGTAGGGATAGTAGGAACATACCTCAACTTTGTAAAAGCTATCTATGCTAAAGCCAAGGCCAACATCATCCTAGATGGAGAAAAGTTGGAAGCATTTCCTCTAAAAATGGGATCAAGAAGGAATGCCCTTTTTCACCACTGCTATTCAACATAGTCCTTGAAACTCTAGCCAGAATAATTAGACAGATGAAAGCAATTAAAGGTATATGAAAGGAAAGGAAGAACTGAAACTATCACTATTTGCCAATGACATGATTCTATACTTAGAGGATCCAAAATATTCCACAAGAAAACTTCTAGAATTAATAAATTCAGCAAAGTAGCAGGATATAAAATCAATACCCATAAATCAAATACATTTCTGTACATTAGTGATGAATCCTCTGAAGGAGAAATTAGGAAAACTACCTCATTCACAATAGCCTTCAAAAAATAAAATACTTGGGCCAGGCATGGTGACCCAAGCCTGTAATCCCAGCACTTAGGGAGGCTGAGACAGGAGAATCGCGAATTCAAAGCCAGCCTCAGCAATGGTGAGGTGCTAAGTAACTCAGTGAGACGCATAAATAAATAAAATAAAATACTTAGGAATCAATCTAACAAGACAGGGAAAAGACCTCTATAATGAAAACTATGAGACACTAAAGAAAGAAATTGCAGAAGATCTTAGAAGATGGAAATATCATCCATGCTCTTGGAAAGGCAGAATCAATATTGTCAAAATGGCCACACTACCCAAAGCTTTACACAGATTCAGTGCAATTCCAAGTCCACAGAACAAGAGTTGGACTCACAATCCCCAGGGGCTCCTCTTCCTGCTGCTCTGGAAGGGGATCTCTTATAGAAATAGAACAAGCCATCATGAAATTTATTTGGAAAAACAGGAGACCTAGAACAGCCAAAGCAATCCTTAGCAAGAAGAGTGAAGCAGGAGGCATCACAATACCAGACCTTAAAGTATACTACAAAGCTATAGTAACAAAAACAGCATGTTATTGACACCAAAATAGACAGGTAGACTAAGGGTACAGAATTGAAGACACAGAGACAAACCCACATAAATACAGTTATGTCATACCAAATAAAAGCACCAAAAATATACATTGAAGAAAAGATATCCTCTTGAACATATGGTGCTGGAAAAACTGGAAATCCATATGCAGCAAAATAAAATGAAACCTCTATCTTTCACCATGCACAAAACTCATCCTAAAGTGGATCAATGACCTAGGAATTAGACCAGAGACTCTACACCTAATAGAGGAAAAAATAGGCGCAAATCTTCATCATGTGGGATTGGGCCCCAACTACCCTAACAGGACTCCTAAAGCTCAAAAAATAAAATCAAGAATCAATAAATGGGATGGATTCAAACTAAAAAGCTTCTTCCCAGCAAAAGAAACAATGAGGTGAAGAGAGAGCCTACATTCTTGAAACAAATTTTTGTCACAAGTACATGGGATAGAGCACTGATCTCCAGGATAGAGCACTGATCTCTTTCTTCTCTTCCTGAGCCTCACAGTGTGACCCTAAGTTGCCAGCGGGACCCCAGGAGGGACTGAAGGGTGCTGGGCCTCACTCCCTTCAACTGGGAATCGATACACTGAGACAGGCAGGCGAGACCTGAGAGAGGGGTCTACCTGCAGGCTGGGCCAGCTCCTGCAGGCTGCGCTCTGTGTCCAGGAGGACGTTGGTCAAGTCCCGCTGGTTGATGAGCGCCTTGTCCGCTGGTGGGCAGAAGGCAGGGAAGCAGGGCTCCCGGAGAACTTCTGACCAGCGATCTCTGTGGGGTTGGGGGTTGGAGACACCCTGGACAGTGACAAGTTCTGCATCCTCGATGCTCCTGGCCTGGGCATCCTGCCCCAAGCTGGGGAGCCCGTGGTGACTCAGCTGCATCCAGGTCCCATCGCCGTGCAGGATGGACACTTCTCTCGGACGCTGGGGAGCTCAGACCTGCTGCAAGCACCTGCCCACTTCCCAGTGCCCAGCAGCCGTGTGGGGCTACGTGAGGTCTCCCTGGTCTGGCAGCTCTATGGGGGCCGAATCTTTAGCCCTGACCCCGGCCACATAACAAGAGTTGGACTCACAAGCCCCAGGGGGTCCCCTTCCTGCTGCTCTGGTCCCAATTGGCCCCAGGACTCATGGCGCAGGCAGGGAAGCAGTGGGTGGCAGCACCAGGTCCTCATGGAGATCCAGCTCAGCAAGGTGAGCTTTCAGCTGGATGCTCCCGAGGAGCCCCAAGGCATGTCCAATGAAACAGCACAGAAATAAAAACAACCCAACCAATAAATGGGCTAAGGAGCTGAACAGACACTTCTCAGAATATGATATATAATCCATCAACAAATACATGAAAAAATGTTCAACAACTCTAGTAATTAGAGAAATGCAAATTAAAACTACTCTCAGATTTCATCTCATGTCATTTAGACTAGTAGTTATCAAGAATACAAGCAACACTTAGGGAGGCTGAGACAGGAGAATCGTGAGTTCAAAGCCAGCCTCAGCAATGGCGAGGCACTAAGCAACTCAGTGAGACCCTGTCTCTACATAAAACACAAAATAGGGCTGGGGATGTGGCTCAGTGGTTGAGTGCCCCTGAATTCAATCCCCAGTACCAAAAAAAAAAAAAAAAAAAGAATACAAGCAACAATGAGTGTTGGAACCACCATTTGACCCAGCTATCCTACTACTCATTCTATACCCTAAAGACTTAAAAATAGCATACTACAGTGAGACAGACACATCAATATTTATTGTAGCACAATTCACAATTGCTAAACTGTGGAATCAACCTATATGCCTCTCATAGATGAATGGATAAAGAAACTGTGGTGTATGCACACAATGGAATATTACTCAGCATTAAAAGAGAATAAAATTATGGCATTTGCTGGTAAATGGATGGAGTTGGAAATTATACTAAGTGATGTAAGCCAATCCCAAAAAACCAAAGGCTGAATGTTCTGTCTGATAAGTGATACTGATCCATAATGGGGGGTGGGGTGTAACTCTGGGCAAAGGGAAAGGAGGGGAGGGATGGGGACATGGGGGCAGAAAGATGGTGGAATGAGATAAACATCATTAACCTAGGTACACATTTGATTGCACATATGGTGCAATGCTACATTGTGTACAACCAGAGAAATGAAAAGATGTGCTGCATTTGTGTACAATGAATCAAAATGCACTCTGCTGTCATATATGCCTAATTAGAATAAATAAATAAATAAATTTTAAAAAATAACAACCATAACTATTTTATGAGTGAAAACATATGGAAAAACGACAGATATAGTTTCTGGTTATCATTGAAACCAATACATATTTGTTTTAATATTGTCTATTTTTATAGGCAAAATTAGAAAATTCATTAATAATTTTAAAACATTTTATAATATAAGGGAATAGTAATACTATTTAAAAGGTTTACTTTCTGTTTAAATAATTTGAGAGTTACACATCAGATACATGTCAAGTCTACTTAGGTGTACATGTTTAGGGAAAGTTTTCGTACTGCTGATTTCTCTCATGATTGTGTATGTGGCTTTTATTGCTGATATTGATACTTTTCAAAGATTTTACTGAATTGCTTCTAATAAGTAAATTACAAATTGAATTACTTTTACTATAGTAAATATTTTTGTTAATAAATTCTAGAAAAATATGTTATGGAAAATAATCGAGCTTGAATTTCAGGCTATGTTTATTTATTTCTAAATAACAGTGCATTTACATCTCCAAAAGCTTTCTAAAGTGTCTATGTTGATTTTTACATTGGAGAGAAAGGAAATTCACACATATATTGTGTTTTCACTTCAATAATGATACACTCCCAAGAAGTTATCAATGAATTGATTTATAACCATTTTTTTATAATTGATAGAACTTTTAGAACATTTTTCCAAAATGTATCTTTTTGAATCCTTAATCTCTTTTCCAAATTGTTTCATCTTCAAAATTGCTACTTTCTTCTTATTCCTTTCTAAAGTTTCATCATGCTAAAAATAAACGTCATTTACTCATTCACATTTATCATACGTGGTTCTAAATAAAATGGTAGCCAAAGCTGTGTTAAACAACTGGCATCTTTTGATCTTCATTGTCCTTTTTTATGATACATTTGTCAAATGTCATCTTAAAGGAGGTGAAATACATATTATAAAAAGTTTGTGTAGGATATTTTGTTAAGGAAAAATGAAGATTTGTAAGGCAAAAAAACTGATTATAAACAAATTACTTAAAGAATTACTATTAATGTACAAATATAATTTTATGGAATATCTATTGAAATTAAATGCAAAAACAACTAAACCTTGTTCTACAGATATTTTGCTGTCATTTGAACTATAGTCATCTGAATCTTCAAAGTTTCTTTCCTCTTTAACAAAAAGTGAGCTTACTTTTGATGTCCAGGCTTACTTTTATTCAATGGACTCTGAAAATGTGGAGTTAAGTTTTATTTGTTGTGGAAACTACTATGTTTGTTACTTCTTTGTCTCAATAGATATCATCAATATCCTATATCTAAGAATGATAGCTTGAAAATAAACCATTAAGAACATTCTTGAAGCAAAATTTTATAGAAATTTGAACTCACTAGCAGACATGCAAATTTGTATTTTAAAATAACAGATGAATTTATGATAGGATATGGTCCAGAGTAAGGGCTCACCACGTGAGTACAGTGAACTTCTACTTTATTCTTAAAAATGAGAATTCAGCAGAATGAAAGTGTTTAGTTTAATGCCATTTAATTATATCTTCAAGGAGATAGAGTGCTGTATTAAAAATAAATACCACTATCTGAAAGATGCATTATTTTCAGTTGAGAAACTTGGCTTTTGATAAAAGAAAAAGGAAAAGAAAAGACATAATAATTCTGTTTTAAACACTACAGTAAAATTATTAAGTTTTCACATACAAAAGGAAGTATCTTTTTCCCCACATGTTCTAATTTATTTTGGAACTGCTATGTTCTTGAGCAGGTGTTTTTCAAGCCAGAAAAATGATTTAATTGGGTCTTTTACAACATAAAAAAAAGTTTAATTGCATTCTCAGTGTAATAGTTTTATATAGTTTTATGAATCTGGTATATATTAACTTAAAAGAGAAAACATAATTGAACACTTAAAAAAGTCTTTATCACTAGATTATAACTGAAAAAAATGACAGATGATTATGTTAAAACAAAATCAAAACAGTCAGAGCTGTTTTACACCCTCCACACTGTGAAATTCATTTTTTAGCTAAAAGTACAATGTCCTTTACTTCAGAGAATTTTCTTCCACTTAATCTGAAGACAATTTTCCTAGCAAAATTTGAATTAAGAGTTTAAGAAAGTACCTCTTTACTCATATGATGTGTCAGTGGAAACATTTTTATCATTATAGTAATCGTCCTTTGGAGGAAGGATATTTAAGAATAACTTTACAATCTAATTTCTTTAACTTATCTTTTATAGTTAAATGGTTTTATGATCAATTACCACAAATTTAGTGCTTTAAACAAATTGATGATATTCTGGCCCTGAATATCAGAAAGATGGTTTGTATTTCACTGGGCTAAAATCAATGGGTGGGTAGGTTGAGTTCCTCCTCAGGGCTCTGGGGAGGAACCATTTTCTTGCCTTTTGAAGTCCCTTCAGGTCACTCACTTTTCCTGCATTGATTTGATCTCCTTCTCCATCTCCAAGGTCAGCAATCTCTCTCTGAGCCTTCTGTCATCACAGCTCCTTTGATTCGGTGACTTCCTTTCCTATTAGTTTTATCAAGTCTTTTTTCATTATTTTAAGGCCACCTGGATAATCCATAATAATCTCCCCATGTCAAGATCCTTTACTTAATTACCCTCACGAAATCCCTTTGTTAAATAAATTAATGTATTGACAGATTCCAGCGATTAGGAGTAGGAAATCTTGGGTGTATATCCTTGAGGGGGTCATTATTCAGTTTACGGCAGTGGCACATATGGACAGTGTTATTTAAGCATCCCTACTGTCTCACTTAATTAATTTTCTTTTATGACAATATAGTAACATAAATATAATGAGGGGAATATTTCCACTTAGATGGTTGGTGGTCGCTGCATTTCTCAGCTTGTGACCTAGGAAAATTATAAAATTTAGTATCATATTTTAATGCCCTTACACACTCCAGATGAACTAAGTTATTTTTTGAGAAAAGAGATAAACTATCAACAAAATGGACTTTTTGTCATTAGAATTATATTAAATATTTTAAACAACTGTCAGAGATTGTTTTAAATATTATGAAAATTTTACCCCAATTTCCCTGCATTTTACAGATGTCAAAACTAAAGTTTTTGAGAGCTTAGTGAATTTGCTTTAAAAAAAAATACAGAGACTAAGTACAGAAAAGCCAGAACTTAAGGTAAGACTGACTATTGAAACTGAGTTTTGAGTAAGTTCAGCATATTCTTTGTTACTCTAATACATATTAACCCTCTGAATTTAACACGAGTGAGAATCATAATGATCTTTGTGAATGTGTAGTCAATGGTCAGTATACTCTCTGATCATTTTAATTTTGAAATATGAAGCAAATGCCCTTAGATGCTCTTTATACTTGAACACTGCATCTCTCCAAAACCAACTTTGAATTAGAGTGAAGGAGTTACTCCTTTAAATTTATACTTAGGAGTATTTTCCTAGCAAATTTTATATTCCCTAATTAAGTATTGGTATAAATGGTATAGACTTTAGGATACTTTAGGTGTGTGTACATATGTTACCATTTCCTAGTGGTCTAATATTTAAGTATATTATGATATTCCTAGACCTCTGATTCTTTTTTGACATTATGGTAATAAATAAAATGTGTTTTAAAAATGTGTTAATATTTATAAACTACAAAAAGGTAACAAATATTTGCTTTTTCAAGATGATGAGCTGGATCTTTTGGTTTTACCCATCCTTTATTCTTAAAAATGATTGCTAATTTAAAGTATAATTAAATATGCAAGAGAAGCTACTCTAATTATGCTGGAAGACAGAAGAAATAAAATATGTGTAATAAAACCTGCACATAAATCTAAGATATTATTAAAGATTAGAGACTCCTACCATTATCTTCTAACCAGTTTGGGAAATAATGAACAACTCTGGTTGTACACTGATTCTGTATTGGACACTCTTAAGTTCTGTAATGCCCAAGCTCATTTTAAAACTTCTAACACCTTTGTGAATTAGATGATATAATTATCATCATTTTGCAGATAAGAAAACTGAGGCAAAAAGGGAGCAAAGTAATTTGTGTAATAGCCCACTAAATGGCAATGTAAGAAAGTTAACAACGCTGAGATTTCAATACAGGAAGTTTATCTTCAGAGTTCGTGATTTTAACCACTAAACTTCTGCTTCTCCAGTGTCATATGAGGGGTCCTTTGAATGATAAATAAACAGCATTATTTATCAGAATTCTCAACACCTATCATACTCACACAAGTTCCGTCAAGGAGGGATGATGTTTTGGGGGGTATTTGTAGAGATAGAGGTCCTATCAACTACAAACATTTGTGGATTTTTCCAGTACCCAGCCCATATTAAGCATCCCTGAGTAAATATTCAGAATTAAGACTCACTGAATTAATATTTCTGAGTAAATATTCAGAATTAAGACTCACTGAACTCAGACTTTTTTGCTAAATTGCCTAGGAAATTAGATTCTGTTATATATTAAATTAGGTGATAATAAAAACAGCACATAGTATGTATGGAAAGACAGGAGGAATTTGAACAGAAAAAAATTAAAAAGAAATGTCCTCAACTCAAAATCATCTCTCATTATCTATCACATGCACTGGTATCCCTTTTTGAAATACATGATAAGAGTTTTGATGGCAAGTAAAACCTTCATGTAGAAATAGTTTTATCACCATTTGTGCAAAACAGAGACATAAGTAGCTAATGAACAGAAAAATATTTTAGAATTGGTACCAATGTTTATCAAATATAATGGTTTCAAATAACTACTTGTTACAGAATGAAAAAAGAAACCTAGAAAATAAAAAGTTTTGTGAAATACCTTGCTAATGGGTAGAAGTCAGAGAGTGAGATGTTTGATGCTTTTGGAGGAGGAGAAATCAGCAGTCATTAGGGCACAATTATAAAGATATATAGTATGTATAGAGAATCTATATAGTATGTATAGATTCTAATCTTAGACTCTCCCTGTGTAGTCTCATATGGCCATGCATTCAGAAGGACTCATGCTTATTTTATGTCTCTATGGTCCCCACTGTATAGCCTTGATAAATTTATCTTTCAACTTGCTTTATGAATGAAGCTGGATGAGACAATGGATCTAGGAAATAAACAGAAGAGATTTGTGGGATACCTGTCTCCTTGTTACTCCTGGCTACTCTATTCACATATAACATTCAAAGTGTCCTACAAACACAGAATGCCTGTGAACTCATAATGTGTAGAAGTTCACAAAACTTAAAATAGACACAAGGTAAGTGCATTGCATCAGTCTCTGCACAATCTAAAGTCCCAAAAGCCATGTTTAACATGCTTTCTGCTATGAAACAAACTAATGCAGTGAGAAGGCAATGGCATCCTGAGAAGTATGGGCAACAAAGGAACTCTATCCCTTTCTTTCTTATTTGTGTTACCTCTCAGCCTTGAGCAGTCAAATACATTGAAAACGATCATATAAAAGGAAAAGGAAAGATAGAGTAGCCTATAGTTCCATTTGTGTTCAGTGCTTCTTTATTCTTAATAGAGCAAAGGTAACATATGTTGGTAGAATATATATGTACGAAGCAGTGAAATAAAAAACACTAAAGTACTTTTGGGCAGCATTTCAATTATTCTTATAATAGCATATTTCTTATAATTTGTGTAGGAGTTCCTATGCACACATTGCACAGTATTAGTGATTCAGTACATGCATTGAGTTCTCTTCTATTTGCATTTGAAAGTGGCATTGCACAATATAAAAATGAATAATAAAATTCAAACTAAGACTTAAAATGTTATGTTTTTCTTTAATTTCCATGATATTGAATAGAAAATAGAATGAAAAAAATAGAAAATAGAATGTATCTAGGCAATTAGAAAGAGGCCACAGAGAACTGGAAAATTTTATTTTATTTTTGTATCTTTAATAGAAGTATGTTTCTGAATGTTAAATATTTTTATTTTTGCCATAGACTTCACAAATTATATAGATGGCTTTACATCCAGAGAAAACTAAGTGGTTCAACAATCCCAGGAGAGTACAGACTGGTGTGGGCCATTCTATGGTTATGGACAAGCTAGAATAAACACAAAGACAACAAGAGAAAATTCTTTAGTTGTAGCTGTTTTACAGAGGCAACAAAACAGAAATTGATAGGTACAGGGATTCCAAAAGAAACAGGATTGAGAGAAGATCAAAAGCAATGGGGAAAAAGGGGGTTGTTAGCCATTCAGTTAATGTTTAAGAAGTTTTTGTTTTTTGGTTAAGTTTAACCATGTGATTATCTTTTGCCATGAATAATTGTGAGCATTGATGAGAACATTATCTGGCTTAGTTATATGAAGCTTAATTACTCTAGTACACATAAATTGCTCACAACAAAGTTTGAATTTCATTAATAAATTTTAGTTATCATTATTATCATTGTTGTTATTATCTAACCCACTAAACAACTCAGTATTATCATTTCAATCCTCATTTTACATACACATTTAAAGACTAGAGAGATTAAGACCTTATCTAAGACAACAAAGCCAGTAGATAGGCACAACTGGCCATCAAGCCTATATTCATGAAGAGGATTCCTTAATAGTCTTGACTTCATCAACCCTCATGATTTGTCTTTTACACTACCTTCACCAATGATATCATAATATATTGACATCCATAACTATGCCTTAATAACTGCTAATTTTTCTTCCATAAGCTTCAAACATCTTACTCTCTATTGCCATTAGTATTTCACATAACTTCTATTTTTCTGTTCTATGACTAGAAATTCTTTAAAACCTCCATAATTAATTAATAAATATCTGAACCAATTTAACAATCTTTTTCTGTCCATTTACTGCCTCATAGTCGGGCTTTGTTTTTGCATTCATATAGAGTCCATTTATATCTTCCTCAAACATAATCTGTCAAAATTTCAATTATCTTTTACATCGAAATTGTGGTTACTGAATATATATGACACGCCATGTTTACCTAAATATACTTTTATTTATACTTAAAATTTTAAGTTGTCCTTTTGGAATCCTGACAATCTTACTTAGTCTCCTTAATTTGTTTTTTGTATTCCAGAGGCAATGATCTAAAATATTTTATTTACTCCTCAACTTCCAAAACTGCGTTCAGCCTTCATTTTCCCATTCTTGGTTTTGTGATCCTAATATCACAGAGGAAGTATGGACAGCTAGGAGAGACTTCTCACATGCCGGCATGATTTAAGTCACCTCCCTACATCTGAATCTGTGCTCCTTGCCTAGAGTCTTGCATGTATGAATGTTATATAATATAATTCTAGAGTTGCTTACAATTATTGTATCTAATTGTCTCTTCTTGGTCTGTCTTCAAACTATTATTAGATTCTCATCTAAACTGTTCCAATAAAAGAGCTCTTAAGAAGAATATCAATGTTTCTCTTATAATAAATTGAAGCTGTTTGTTTTGTTTCCTGCTACTGGGAATTGAATCCAGGGACTCTGACCCACTGAGCCACATCCCTAATCTTTCTTTATTTTATTTTATTTTTCTCAGTTTTGAGATAGGGTTTCATTAAGTTGCTTAGAGCCTCGCTAATTTGCCAAGGCTGGCCTTGAACTTGCAATCTTCGTGCCTCAGTCTCCCAATCTGTGGTAATTACAGGAGTCACCACTATGCCAACTCAAAGCTATATTTTTATATATCCTACTTACCTCAACAAATTAACATTTATTGTTCCTTCTGACTGGATTTATTTTTCCCAAATACATTTCATTCCTTTACTGCACATAGTTTCTTTTAGTTTATTCTGTTAAGTCCTGTGTCCCATGGATGCACCTTGTATTTGTAGATTTCTCTCTCTCTCTCTCTCTTTCTCTCTCTTTCTGAGTGTGAGTGTATTGCTTATTTTCTGGTACTACAATATGTTCCAGGCTCATCTAGTATATTTCCTGCATCAGTCTTCATATCACCCACTCCTTCTTCAGGAGTGCTGATTTCTTCTTTTTCCTAAAGAATTGTAGCAGAGATCATACTAGAGAATCATCTCCTCTGGTTGCTTTCTGCTTAGAATAAGGATATATATGTGTGAATAGTAACTCAAGTATATACACATACAGTCACTCCTCCAAATCCCCAGATCCCATGTTCAGAGATTCAACAAAGCACAAATGGAGAATATTAAAAAAAGATTATCAAACATGTACAGATTTTTTCTTGTCATTATTCCCTAAATTATACAATATAACAATGAGTTTCATTGCATTTATACTGTATTATGCATTGAAAGTCATCTAGAGACAATGTAATGAATACGTGAAGATATGCATAGGCTATACATAAATACTATATCATTTTATATAAGAAACTTGAGTATTTGTAGATTAAGCTATCCATTGAATCTTAGAACCTATTTCCTAGAGGTACAAGAAAGAAATGTATATACTAATGTAAGGAACCTTTTAATAAATGTTAAATAAACATTTATACTGATATCTCCAGCTCTAGAAATATATGAATTGTTATAGCCTACTATTTTTTTTAAATCTGTAAACTCCCAATGGAACATTGAAAAACTTGGCTTCCACCATCAGCTATCCATTAATTTAATTATCCTTTTTCAGTATATAAGCATTGCAGTATCTGAATTGCTAATTTGTCTTTCTGTGGGGAAAAAGAGTGTCATCAACTAACCTGTGTGTAGGGGTTTTTAGGTTTAGTTTCACAGACTCCATTTATTTTCAAAGCTACTTAAGTCAGTATATTATTCCTGCACCATTTTTAGTGAGATTATTTCATGCATTTGTAATAAAGCAGATTGTTTTCTCACATTCTGCACACCATCCTGGGTCTTGACCTTGTAAATGATTTTTTTTAACTTCATGTATTAAAGTTCTCTCTTTGTGCCTTAAAGTTCAATGTGTTTTGATAAATGCATAGTTTCATATATCCACAATTAAAACATACAGACAAGCTTTGGAACCCTAAATCATGGGTTCATACCACTCTCCCACTGTCCTGAAATTTTGACAGCTGTTATATTTTTCCTCTCTCTATAGCTTTGCCTTTTCCCTAATGACACTTGATTGGAATCATACAGTATAGAGCTTGTCACACTGTCTTCCTTTACACGAATATGCATTTAATAGCCATCTAATTATTTCATGTATTGATGAATTATTTATTTTTACTGCTAAATAATATTTTCATAATAATATTTACTGGTATGGATTTACTACATTTTCTTTGTCCATGAATATGTTAAAGTACAGCTTTGTTACACTATGTTTTTGGCAATTACAAATAAAGCTGGCAGACTCTTTCTATGCAGATATTTGTGTGGACATAAACTTTCAATTAGGTGAGTAAGTTCCTAGAGGAATGATTGCTGTATCTTATGGTAAGACTATGTTTAGCTTTGTGAAACACTGACAATTTGTCCTCCTAAGTGGCTATACCATTTATCATTCCTACCAACAGTGAAGGAAGGTTCTTGTTTCTCTACATCCTCATAGGAATTAGTAGTGTCAGTTATTTTTACTGTGTAAAAATGCACAGCACCAAATGTATCATCATAATCACTTTTTAGCGCATAGGATAGTTATGTTAAATGTATTCCCATTATTGTGCAACCAATCAATGACACTTATCCATGTTTCAAATCTAAAACTTTGTGCTCATTAGATAACAACTCTTCATTTCTCCTTCTTCCAAGAAACTAGCAACCATCACTCAAATTTCAGTTATTGGACTGCTTTAGATGTGAATGCATAACTGGGTTTTTTCACTCCAGATAATGTCTATAGTATGTGTCACAATCTCCTCTTTTATGGATGAGTAATATTTAACTATTTGTATATACCATATTTTTTCCATTTATCTACTGAAAGACACTGGGTTGCTTTCACCCTTTGGCTGTTGGGAATAGTGCCGTCATGACCATGGTTGTGCAAATATATCTTTAAGATCCTGCTTTCGGTTCCTGTGGTTATAAAATCAAAAGTGAACTAACTGAGTCCTATGGAAGTTAGTTAAAGTTTTGATTTTTAGGGACAATCATATGGCTTTTCATAGCAGCTAGACCATTTCACATCTCCATCAATGTGCATAGGATTACTATTTTGGCACATTCTTCCTCTAACAAGTGCCTGTTATTCTGGGTATTTTCTGGGTATTTTTCCCCTTTTTTGTTAGTAGCCATCCTAATGCACATGAGATGTTACCTTATCATGGTGGTTTTAATTTACATTTCCCTAATGTTCAATTGTTTTTAGCTTCCTTTCATATGCCTCTTTGTCATTTATATAATCTGTCATTCCTATATCATATAATTGATAATGTCAATTTAAGTTCTTTGTTGATGTTTTTCAATGTTTTCCTTGTTGTTGTTGTCATTGAGTTGTAGAAAACATCTGCATCTAATTTGTAACTGTTTCATCATATATTTGGCAAATATTTTTTCCAGTCTTTTTTGTTTTTCTTCTTTATTTAAAATTCTAATTGATAAATAATATTTGTACATCTTTTAGTGGTACAGCATGATAAGATGATTCATGGATACAATATAGAATGGTCAACACAGGGTAATGAGCACTTCAATCTCCTCAAACATTAATCATTTCTATGCATTAGAAATTTCTGCACTAATCACTGGTTATTTTGAAATACATTATAGATTCTTGTAACAATAGTATTCCAATTGTACTGTAGAAGACCAAGAGTTGCTCCTATTCAATTGTCTTTTATGGCTCTTATCTAATTTCTTACTGCTCTTCTCAGTCTCTATCAACCACTGTTCGACTATGTTCTTCAATATGATCTACTTTTTAGTTTTCACAAATACATGTATTTCTGTGTCCAGTTTATTTTATTTAACATAATTTTCTCCAATTCTATCCATGTTGCTGCCAATAACAGTATTACAACTTGTCTTTTAACTATCTTAACACAGTCTTTCACAGACCAGAAGTTTCTATTTTAATGATGTCCAAATGATATGTTTTTTTCATTTTTAGATCATTGTTTTTCATTCTCTGATTCATATTTATTTTTAAAATGTAGTATGTCTTGTTATGCTAGATAAATATTTGATTTTTGGATTTCTCCCTCATTAGAATTTATACTGCATGAGAGAAGGTACATGGTTCTGTTCATACCCTATTTCCACACTTGGTCCACTATCTGTCACATAGATGCACTTAATAAATAGTTGACTAACATAAATAATTATATAAGGGCATATACATATTGAAATACAAAACCATGTTCTGAGCCAATAGTTTCCACTTGGTTTCCATATGTTTAGCATGCACATCCACCAATAAAAATTTAGATCTATGCAAACATACTTCAAAACAGCATGTACTCATAAATATATGTATTTTATTTGTTAAATTAAAAAATTAGTCTTCATACCATGTTTTGTGTGCATATTTATACATGTAATAGCTTTCTGTATATATCTGACATACGCAGGTATATGTGCTACTGTCTTTAACAGAAGCCATGAATCCATAACAACATAATTGTATAAGCAGAAATAAAACAGATCTTTAAAATATTTTCTTCTGAAATATCAACTTTACAGATACTACTCCAAATCATGCTTTACTATTTCCTATTTCATATAAAAGAGGGTATTGTCACAGCTTTAATCTGGATCTTTTAAGATCATAATTACAGATATCATAAAATGAGTTTTTTTGGGTGAAAGATCATGAGAAGTATATTCTTAAATCTTTTGTATGCAATCTGTCTCCAATTTCACACCTTTCATTGACTCTACGATTTCTTTTCAAAGTGTCAGGACAGAGGTTTACCTATACTGAGAATATCTGATATCCTATTTATTCAGGTCACTCTACACATACCAGAAAATGTTTGAAGTCAATTCTGAGGATTACAGGGAAAAAGAATTAAAATTATTGTGAGGCCTAAAAAATCATTTCATATAACCTTAGTCAAACGAAGTGCTGAGATCTAGTGCTTTAGAAATTGGAATATGTGAAATATCATGTATATTTTAACAAAGTAAATACATATGTATGTATGCATGTATTTATGGTTCAGTAGTATTCTGTCCAAATTCATATCCACCCAGCACCTCTGAGTGTGAACCTTATTTGGAAATAGGGTATTTGTAGATGCAATTAAGATAAAGCTATATTGGATTAGGGTACACCTCAAATCCACTTCTTATCATACAACAGACACAGACATATAGAAGAGAATCTCATGAGAAAGTTCAGGCAAAGATTAGAGTGATTAATCTATGAGTCAACTGATACCCAGATGTACCGACATAAATTAGAAGCACCTTTAGAAGAGTCAAGGAAGAATTCTTCCCTAGAGTCTTTGGATCTAACATGGCCCAACTGATACCTTGATGTTGAATTTCTAGTCTTAAGAATTGTGAAAATATATATTTTTTATTATTTTTAAGGCTTCTGAGTTTGTTGTAATTGCAATAGTCATTCTAGGAAAATCAGTCAGTCAGTCAGTCAGTCAAACTATCCATCTATCCATCTTTCTATCTTAGGGTTAGCTTTCTGTGAATTTTTTAAACTTTAGTTTTTAATTTTTTAGCAACATAATAATAACAAATGCAATACTAACTATTAGTTTACTAATATTGAAAGTAACAGGATTTTGCTAAGGGCTTTAAAATGTGAATGTTAACTAAAGGCAAAACTGTTAACCACTACTTTCATTTTTTAATGGATTAAAAGAAAGCTGGAAGATACATAATTTTAAATAACCAGCAAGAGACACAGCAGTATCCCAGTCCCTGTTACTCTAAGGTACAGGCTGCCAATAGTAATATTATATTTGAAGTGCAGTTTTCAAGATTTAATTAAATATTCATTTTACTGTGGAATGCTTAAACATATCGCCACACTTAATATTTAGCAAAAGTTTTGTCACTTTAGGCACGCTATAAATACTTATTAGATGAATAAATACTTGCAGCAATGCAGCATTTTCATATGATAATATTTTTTAAAAAATTTAGCTGCAAAGTGCAGAAAAATGGAAAGAAAAACTGATTTTATGTCATAATATCTGTCACCTCAAAACCAAACTCCTTTTCTAATGAAAGCAGCTGCCTCAAAAAGTACAGAAATCAACACAAACATTTATAGGGACCTCTAAGACCCATAAACTACTCACCAAGCAGAAGAGCTTTTCTTCTAAGAATACTCAAATGGATTATAAAACAATACATTACTTTTATGTTCTCACGGACCATTAAATCTTTTTTAACACAGTATTCATTTGAATCAGTCATTTTTGGGTACACCAAAGGAGTGGTACTTGCTCTGACTTTTATTTCAGTGAGGGTCTATCATTCAGTCACTCCTATCTTCTGTGGTTATCTCTATAAATAGTGTTAATTCCTCAGTTTAAAACCATCAAAATAAATATATCTATTTTTTTTCCTAAAGCAAAGAAGCGTTTTTAAACTAGTTCCTTTAAAAACAATATGTAACCTGAAAGGATACCTAAAAAGTATATGTAATCTGAAAGGAGGCTAGCTCCAAAGCAGCAAAAAGTTGATCAAGTGGTTGAATTCCTGAATATTATATGAAGTATTTAAAAGTGTACCACTGGGGAATTTAACATATAAGTGAAATGTCTGGGTTGACTTGTCCCTTAAAGTGATATTTTGAAGTCCTAATCCACAGTCCCTATAAATGTGCACATGTAATCAATTTAAGATAAATCCATATTAGACTAGGGTAGGCTCTAAGCCAACATGAATGTTGTCCTTATAAAAGAAAACAGGACCACATATTGGCAGTTGCCGCGAGAAGACACAAACACAAAGACACAGGGGGAAGATGGCAGCGAGGCTTGAAGTTATGCCGCCACAAGCCAAGGAATATGCATGGCTACCACAGGCTGAAAGAGACAAGGGTCCTCTCTTGGAGTCTTCAAAGGGAGCATGGCCCCAGCAACACCTTAACATTGAACTTCTACTGTCTAGAACTGAGAGAGGATAAATAGTGCTTTAGGCCACTCATTTTGTGATACTCAGTTAAGGTAGTCCTGAGAAACTAGAGTGATATCTGATGTTTAGTTAATATTTCCAGATTCAGAAGATTACATGTGTCAAGAATCTCAATGCATATGCTTCCAATCATTCTAAAGAATATGTGACCTTAAGTCCAACCAGGACTTCTAGATGTTGAGCATTTCTTATGTTTCAATCAATAAGGGAATATTATTCACATATTAAGGCCTCTAAATTGCTTTAACTACTGTGAGGAATCAAATATGGGTCATAGGACATTTTCCTCAGAAATATTTTTAGAAGCATACAAAAAATATTTGAAATATACTGGGTTTTCAAAAAATCAATTCTACTAAGATTTTGGATTTATGACATAACATTTAGCACAGTATCCCCTTCCTCCAATTTGAGTACTATCTGATATATTAAATATGCAGCATTATTTCCAATTCAATTTCCAGAGAATACTTATTTGAGTTTTATCAATAACACTCTTCAAATATTGTAATAGATTCCTAAAGAAGATTTCAAGTTGATTGTCTTCTGGGTTATTTTCCTGTTGTCCAAGGAATACAAAGCATACAGATTGTGTATAAATTTCCATCTTTGACACATTATGCTGATGTATTATCTACCAAAGAATGTGTTCTCTGTTCTTGTTTTCATAGAGAATCTTGGAAGCAGGAACAATACACTTTGAAATCCTTACTGTTTTCCTGAAAACACATCTTCTCATTTGGGGATTTTCACTATGTTCTCTTCTGTTTGTAGCTAAAGAAATCATCATGGATTCCTAAGTAAGCTTTAAATTCATAGCACCTTGCTGCAAACCTTTGGATAATAATAGATTCATATTTGGCTAAATCCTAAGCTTTCTACAATATTTCCTTAGAAAAGTTGATTTTTTAGGTAACTGCCTGCTGGCATTCACATAATATAACTTCATTTCCATACTATGGTCAAGTCCAGGGATAAGACCTGAGCTAGGTGTCCCCAAACACCAGAGATTTGGAACTGGAAAAAATAAAGAATATTTTTCCCTGTCATATAAAACATCTGCCTCCCTTTCACTCATTTTTACCTAGTTCATAGAACAACTTCACTGATTGATAAGTGTGGTAGAAGAAACTGAGCATTTGCTGCCAACCCCTGCTTTCCCTTTTGTGATACACTGGAAGGTAGAGTGTGTGCTTTCCACCATGCTGTAAGTTTCCTAGTGCCAGATTTTTTTTTTCTTGGAGGTGAAGCCAATTATAGAAGGAGGAAGAAGGTGAGCTCAAAACACCACTGTCCAGTGTATAAGGCAACATATTTAGAAATCTCAAGAGGAGAACCAAAATTGGAGCAGTAAGACATAAGTAGCTCTTGGAGACAGATGTGTCAACGGCCTTTGATTTTGTTAGTTTGCAATGACTTTGTGGTACAGTTTTTGCAGTTATAAAATTGGTGTTCTGGTTATCTATTTTTTGTTTAATGAGCTATCCCCAAAATGTACAGAATGTGTTCTTGGAACATCACCCAGAGTAGCTGAGTCTGGGAAAATGACTTCCAAGATGGCATATTCACACATACACCTTGTTCCTCTCTGCCCCTTGGCTTTTCTCTCTCCCTAATGTCTGATCCTTCAGAATCTCTTAATGTTGCTTCAGTGTCTCACAGTATGATGGACTCCAGTTAGTCTTTAAAAACTAAATAACTTCTCAAAAAGAGGACTCCAAGGGATAGAGATAGAAGCTGGGCGGCTTCTCATAACACAACTTCATAAGTTTCAAATTTTACCACTGCTATATTTTATGGTTAAGTCACCAAGACCATCCAAATTCAAAAGAGAAGGAACTAGTCTCTATTTCTTGATGGGGAAGTACAAAATCATAATGAAGAAGAGTATGGTAGTGGGGATGGTAGTGGGGATGGAACATCGGGGAGCTTTACCACTGAGCTACATCCTCAGCACATTTCTTTTGTTTTTTTTTTGAAACAGGGTCTCAATAATTTGCCCAGGTTGGTCTTCAAATTGCAATCCTCCTACTTTAGCTTCCTATCATGCCCAGTGTTTTCCTTTATTTCGTTAATATGATTATATCTCAAATTCGTTGATCTCTGATATTAAATCAATATTTCATTTTTAAGATAGGTCATGCTATATTATCCAAAATAAAAGATGACTTACCTTATTGGTTTACAATATTTGTATATATTCTCAATTTTATTACCTGGTATATTAAGGGAATAGGGTGTTCACATTCATAACAAGTATCAGTCTGAAGTTTACTTTTCTTGTGATATCTTTGGCATTGATATCAAAGATATCTTAGCCTATACAATGAATTTATCAATATTCTAATTTTTAAGCATTTTTGAAAAATGGGTATAAATAATTTTTAAATATTTGTTAAAGACATATGGGCCTGGGATGCTATTTTATGGGAAATATTTGAACATTTTTTTTTTTTTTGCTTATTTTAAATCTATTCAGATTTTGTTTTTATTTTTTTTAAACCAGTGGTACTTAACCATTGAGCCACATCCTCAGCCCCTCCCTCCCTTTTATTGTAAGAAGATAGAGTCTTACTAAGTTGCTCAGGGTCTAGCTAAATTGGTGAGACCAGCTTTGAACTTGTAATCTTCCTGCCCCAGTCTCCTGAATTGCTGGGATTACAGGTGTGTTCAATTCAAACTGGTTATATTCTAATCAGGTTTTCTACAATTTGAGTTAACTTAGGTTGTTGTTTTCTTTCTAGGATTTGTCCACGTGATCTAAGTTATCTAAATTTTTGTCAAAAATTCCTAATATCTTTTGCTTTTTTATGGCCCTTATTTGTCTTCCCTTCTTCATTCTTAATTTTAGTCATCTGGGTTGCCTTTCCATTTAACAAAAGATTTGTTGATTTTTACTAGGTTCAAATAACCAATATCTGTCTTCATGATTTTTTTCTATTCTCTATTTCACTTATTTTCAGTTTTCATTATTTTCTCAGTTCTGTAAGCTCTTAGTATACTATTTTTGGTTTCTTAAGATGGAAGTTTAAGTTCTTGATTTGAAATATTTCTCCTCTGCCTATATAGACATTTATGCAATATATTTTCATATAGACTCTATTTTAGCTGCCTAAGTTTTATATATTATTGTTTTCATTCATCTCAAAGTAATTCCTAGTTTCCTTTGTGATTTCTTACTTGACCTGTTCATTATTAAAATGTTGCAATGATCCAAGCATTAAATATTAGTCATTCTTTAATTTCCACATATTTTTAAACTTCCTAAAGAGCATTCTATTATACATTTATAACTTAACTTATAACTTCTAATGATTAATATTTTCAATAATTTTAAATTTATGAAGGCTTATTTTCTGTCATAACTTATGGCCTATCTGGAAAATATTAATGTATGCTTGAGAAGAATATGTATTCTGCTGTCTTTGAGTGTTCAATAGATGTTTGCTACTTCTAGGTAGTCCATAGTGGTGTTATAGACTTTTAATTGCATTTTGAACTATTTAGTTTTCCATCTATTGAAAGTAGAATAGTGATTTTTCTGACTACTATATTTGAATTGTTTATTTTGTTCTTAAATTCTAGACATTTATGCTTCTTTTGTTTTGGTTATCTGTTGTTATGTGCACAAATGATTATGATTGCAATGTCTTAATGTTTGAATAATTTTTTTCATTATAAAAGTCTGTTCTTTGACTCTAATGACATGGTTTGTCTTAAAATCTATTTTAGGTTGTATTGATATATTAAAGTACTCTCTTTGGTTTACTCAGCAATATATATTATAGATGCCTTGCTTTTGTCCTATTTATATTTTAAAAATAAAGTTTTTATCTTGTAGATATTATGTGTTTGGATACTTCTATAAAAATCTAATTTGCTAATCTTTCTTTTTATTGTATTATCTAAACCTTCTATATATGATGCAATTACTGATAAAACTATGTTTTACATCTGTCATATTTGATATTTGATTTCTATGTCTTACATCCTTTTCATTTCTGTATTTTTTTCTTTTTTTCTCCTGATAAATACATATTTTTCTGGTATACTACTTTAATTTCCTTTAATTTTGCTATCATTTTGAATATTTTTTCTGTTTATCTGATGTTATAAGTAGCATATAAACAATACAATTTACTTAAATTTAATAACAACTTAATTTTAATAGTATGAAAACTTTTGCTGCATTGCATCTCTGCTCAATCCTTTTTGTGTTTTTATCAAAATTTATCTTTATCAAGTCTGTCAATGTATTTTTAAACTTATTGTGTTAGGCAGCTCTATTTTAAATTATGTAGGAAAAATACCTACCAGCAAAACATTTATACCCAGCTTTATATTCTGCATATTTTTATACTTCTATTTATATTCTTTATAATTTATATATATATACATATGTTATATATATTTTAGCTTACTAAGATGTCTTATTTCTTCTGTGGATAGATGCAATCTACTGCCCTTTTAACTTAGAATTAACTAATCCTTTTAGTGTTTTCTGTAGGTCACTTAATAATTGCTGTAAAGTTTTTTATTTGTTTCTATTTCATTAGTAAATGTATTAATTTGTTCATTTTTGGAAGATAGTTATGCAAGTTGTAGCAGTCAGCTTTTATAGTAATTTTCTTTCAGTAGTTTGTATATGGTTTTCCACTGATCTCTGGCTTCCACACCTTTTGTTGAGAAATTAACTATTAATTTTATCAAGGATCCCTTCTACATGGTAAGTCACTTTTTTTTGCTACTTTCCACATTCTTTTCCTTAGCCTTTGACATATAAGTGTCTAGGTGTAGATCTCCACTTTTGAGTAAAGTCAAGAACAAGATCCTGTGAATGAGACTTTCAAGAGAACTTTCTCATGGATGATTCTCTGGGGTAGAACATTCTGGGCTGTTTCAACCCATTTACCTCTCAAAAAATGGTTTCTAGTTTGCTCTTTTCAAAGATACTAAGGCCTGAGGCCATGAGTTTTCCATGATATAGCAGAACAAATTTAGACATACCAAAGCTCACTGTTCTTAGATTTAATTTTTTCCCCTGAGCAAGCACTTTTTATAATATTGCAAATCTTTATTTAGTCATATAGTTTTGAAAAGTTTATTTTGACAATCTTTCCTAATGTTCCAATCACTTTTATGGAGGAACAGATTTTGGTAATCTAAATTATTTTATTCTGGATATGTTTCTCACTCATCTTACTGAATTATTAATTTTGGGTTTGTCTTTGCGCATTGAATTTTGAAATAATCACTGAAAACAAACATTGAACCTATGACCAAATGTAAATGCTATGAAATATAAAATTAGAGAAGAAGTTTCACCTCTAGACACAGAATGACATTGAATTTTTTTATTAACATTTTTCTTCTGACTAATTTTAGAGCTTTTAGAATGCAAAAATATTTATATTTCAACATCAATCCAAAGAAATTAAATTAAAGAGTGGTTAATATTAGAATGTAAAATTGTGAAAACATAAACAGTACTGGAAAGAGCAGCAACTGATCTCTCTCTTCAGGGAGATAACAATTTACTTGGTCAACAATTGCCTTAAATTTACTAATGTGAGATTAAGAGAACAAAATCTTAAAAATACCACTGATTATTATTTCTTCCCAATCCCTAATATTTTCTTCTGCATGAAATGACTTGTTTCTATGTAATGCATTTGGCTCCTTTTCAATCAATATTCTAATCATTACGCCAGGAAAGATGAGAAAATTAGGGGCTGGGGTTATGGCGCAGTGGTAGCGTGCTCGCCTAGCACACGTGAGGCACTGGGTTCGATCCTCAGCACCACATAAAAATAAAATAAAGATATTCTGTCCACTTGCAACTAAAAAATAAATACTTAAAAAAAAGATGAGAAAATTAGCTGATTATTGAATTTGAAAGAAAAAACTTGGCCACTTAACCCACAATTTTTTCACCCTCTTTCTTTTTGAAAACAGACTTGCTTAAAATACTAAGGTTGGTTCTGTTCCTCCAAACTGTCAGTATTGTAGAAAGTTACTTCTTGGGGGTAATCATTCAGTAATGAATGATTGCTCATTATTTAATTCAGTATTAATAAATCAAACTGATTCTAGATCCTATCACATTCTTACACATCAGTGTTAATTTTTAGTTGGCTAAGAATTTGGGTGGAGAATTAGAGGGTTATTTACTGGGCCATTCTAAAGACCCTGCTTTTAATTTATTTATATTTTTAGTTGTAATTTGTGTGTATATTTTATATAAATAGATATACATATATATCCTATAACTAACATAAAAATTAAAAGTACAGTGCAACAACAGCTAATATTATCAGTTCATCAAAATAATAATAATTTTAAAAATATGTCCACAAAATTCTAAGCTTGAGAAATTTGCATCCATGGATTTGAGCATCTCACATAAACTTTTCAAATCTCCAGATTCACCATTTTTACCTTAAAATATAGTAATACTTGATTTATCATATTTGGGGGCAATTAAAGTGAGTAAATGGCTCTGAAAATGTGTTTTGAAATTAAAAATAGTCACAAACATTGGCATGTTAGCAATAAGTATGTCAATCTAAATTTAAAATTTAGAATTTCTCCAAAGAATAATGATATTTATTTGGAAATAGAAGAAAATTGCAATGGAAATATGCATTCCATAGTAAACTATGGGCATAATCAAAGAAGTTGAAGCAAGGGGAATTTTTTTTAATGACAAAATTGGGAGGCCAGGTGCGGTGGTACATGCCTGTAATCCCAGGTACTCAGGAGGCTGAGATAGGAGCATCATGAGTTCAAGGTCAGCCTCAGCAACCTTGAGGTGCTAAGCAACTCAATGGACCCTGTCTCTAAATAAAATACAAAATAGGGCTGGGGTTGTGGCTTAGGGGTTGAATGCCGCTGAGTTCAATTCCTGGTACCGCCCCCCAAAAATGGGGAGAATTAAATTAGATATTTTGAAACTATAATCCTTGACCACAGTAATTAATAACATGAGTGGTATCAGTCTGGGTTTGACAAAACAGATGTTCTTGGCCAGATGTCCTTGTAGAAGTATTTTTCATGTAAGGTTGCAGTGATTTTTATTCGGAGTGTTGTCTGGTAGAGTTTGTAATATTTTAAGGCAATATTGTATAAGAGCCCATGTTTCATAAACTCTTGATTTTTCATTTTGTTGTTGTTGTTAGGGTTGAGACAAGCAACTCCATTGTAAGTTTTACAGCTTCCACATTTTTTTCTACAAGAGTTGGTGGGTAGAGTACAACTTAGGTAAATAAAATAGAATGTATTTGTCAGAAACATTGATTATGCATGAATGGAAGATATTAAATGGGGAAAAGTATAACGAAGCTGTAAGTGAGGCATAGATCTTAAGGAACTTCAGCTCTTGGTTTCAATGCCTCCTTGACTATGAGAGGAAAAAAAAATCTTAAATCTTTGTTTTTCAAGTGCCTGACAAAGGGCAGGAAGTCAATAAATTTGGCCTCATTTAATTGACTGATTGAAGACAAATAATCAGGCTAATGAATTCTGCCTAACTCACTTTACTTACAGACTAAACTGGGTAGACAAGCAACTGTGAAAGACACTAAAGATAAGGCCTAGCTTCCAGTAGAGAGATGGGAAGAAAAGAGTTTATTCTGTGCTCTTCTACTGCCTGTACCTTTATTTCAATTGCATATTTTATTTTAGGTATTGTGATATTATTTTAGTCAGTTTTGTTCATTTTTTTCTATTGTGACTGAAAGACTTGTCAGGAAGAGTTAGAGGAGGAAAAGTTTATTTGGAGCTCATGGCTTCAGATTTCTTTGTCCATAGATAGCCACCTCTTGCTCTGGGCCCAAGTGAGGCAGAGCATCATTACAGAACGGAGTGGAAGAGGAAAGCTGCTCAAGACATGGAACCAGGAAACAAACATTTTTGAGAGTCCCCTCAAAAATGACAAAATACCTGCATCAAATGCATGCCGCCAGAGACCAACCTCCTCCAGCCACAACCTACCCGCCTACAGTAACAAACCTGTTAATCCCTATCAGAAACTTTACTAGGTTCAATTTCTCACAACCTAATCATTTTACCTCTACACTTTCTTACATTATCTCACATATGAGCTTTTGGAGGACACCTCATATCTAATCGTAACAGATAGTCTGCCAGGTACTGAAGACATGGAGAAAATTTAAAAAATTCTTTTGACTTTAAGGAGTTTATATTTTTGCAGTTGAAAAATTACACTAACCACAATTTTTGAAATACACATGAGAATAACAATTTATTTTGTTCCACACAGTATAGACAAACATTTTACCCATTTCTCTTTAGACATATAAGCCAAGTCTATGTGATTGGCAGTTAATACTTTATTTTATATTTAAGGAGCTCAGACTTGCAGAAGCTATTTAATTTTCCTAAGGTATGGAGCCTTGGAATAGCTAAGTCAAGATTGGAAAATATGCTTTCTAGAACCTAATTCTGCACTCCTCCTAGTGCCAAAAACTGGTTCCCATGAAGAAATTATGAAGGGACATAGGAATAGAGATGAATTGGAAAAATATAGATTGATAAATTCAGTGATAGGAAAGATACAATAATTCTCAAGGAAGTATGCATTTTAAAACACGATTTAAAATTCAGTAACAGTAACTATGGATACATTTGCTTTAGAGGTTCCTATATGCGGCTCTTCAGTTCATCATATGTAGCCACTTCCCTTTAAAGACCAGTTCTACCGGGGAAGAACGTGGCATGAAGTCTCACAGCATCCTATAGGATTTCATAGAGTTGTTCATGGGTTCCTGCTGGGAAAAGCTGTCGTCCTGCTTTATTGATAGCATGGTTTCTTCCTTGATCCTTGATATAGAAGATTCCTCCCTGGACTTCCTATGCTAATAGCTGTCCCAGGAGGTAAGAAGTCCATGGGGTCTAAGAACTATAGCCATCACATCTTGTGATTTCTGCTCCTAGAATATTACAGGACCTCAGAATCCTCTGACTCTTCTGAGGAGCTATCAAGCACATATCCAGGCCCAAGTGGTGGCTAAGGATGAACTATTTATGGAGATGGTGAGCTTGCATATAGAACTGATATACAGTGTTAAACAGTATGCCAAGAAAAAGAGAAGAAACATGAGAGTGAGAAACCAAGTTCTAGCTATCCATGGGGAACCTCAGAACACTTTGAAAACTCTAAAGTTAAACTTGGCCTTTTGAGTTTTCTGAAAATGTTTGTAAATTAAGAGAGAGTAACACATTTTGCTTAATATTATATCAACTACAAACACACATGCCAAAACCTGTGTGTGTGTTCTTGCCTATCACACACAGATTTGTTGAATGCAGTCATACAATTGCTAGGGGCAGAACTGTGGGAAAGAATTTAGTTGATTTCACTGAGAAAATCTTACCCTAAAACCAAGAATTTGAACTGGAAAGCTATTTGTATTGCAATTTTAAATACCTGAAGGAGTACTTTCTTAATTCATTCCTCACTCTGGGGCCTGAAATTTAAAACTATGGGAAGGCAGAGTTTCTTGTAACTGAGGTTGTAGCATTTTACTTTCATTTCACCTCTAAATTCTAAATTACTCTTTCTTCTGATTAATTTTTAATGCGTTATTTACTTGAAAATTAAGTACAGTGTAATGGAGTTGCCAAGAAGCAAGCCAAGGGAATCAGTGGATAGTAGATTTCCTGTTAACAATTCTGCATGATATATAGCATGAAAAAGTAATCAATTTTGATTGGAGATATTTTCTCCAGGGAAGCTGGTAAAAATGAGCTTTCTTTGCTGCTAGTAACAATATTATTATCGAAGCTATTGAAATTGGGGTCATAAAGGTTTGACAGTATTCTTTGGGGGCTCCCTCCTCCTTATATTTCTAAATGTAGGTATCTTTGCTAAATGCATACTTGCTATATTGTTTCTGAGGATTTAAATATGTCTTTAACCAATAAGGATGTCCCCCTACTGCTACATATTAGAAGCAGGGACATAGATAAAATCTGACCATTTACTGTAGCATAATCAATATTTAAATAATAATGGTCAAGATTTATCAGTGTCAGAGGTAAAAATATTCTCCAAACATGAAAATTGTAACACTTAGCAATATCCACTCCCAGGAAAATAATCTCATGTTAGTTCTAGATATCTGTCTTGCTAGAGATGGTCCTTCAAGGCCAGCCATCCACATTTCACCTTGCAAATCTGTGTAGACTTGCTCGTCACCAGCTTTTCACACTCTATACCAAAAGGTATTCTTATTTTCATTTCTGTAGTACCACATGTCTTGCTGATTGCTTTATTTCTTGAAACACCAGATATAAAACCTTGTCTTAAATATTAAAAGACATGGTTTTAGTATGATCATGGATAATAGCAGGCTCAGTATTTTGGGATCATTTGTTTCACTTCACTGAACTCTCAGTATCCAATATTTAAAATCAGAGGGTCATATAACATTACCTTTTAATTTCCTTCAGTGTAGAAATATTTGTTACCAAGAGATTTCTGCTGTTGTTGGGGTTTTCTGTTTAGGTTAAGCAACATACCCTGAGATGAATTTTTTTCATACTTATATCTTTATGGTGTACTTTATAGAATCAGCTCTTTAATAATATAAAAGTGAGATCAGAGTAAATCATTTAGAGATCAATCAGATCATAATAGACAAAGCTGAACTTTATATTAGTTTTATTTTCATGTCACCATGACTTCCCATTTTTGTCAGTGCATGTCAAGAGATTTTACAAATTTCTTAGTGACAGTAATGATGCACTGTACTAACTTTATTGCTGGACATTATAGTAAAAATTTATTGGATTATAATTTACATACTTGTTGTACTTGAAATGTTTGTGTTCTCATTCATAAGTTGAAGAGCCCCCAGCGTGATAACATTAAGATAACAGGGCTTTGGGGAGATAATTGGGTGGTAAGGGTAGAGTCTTCCTGAATGGGATTAGTGCTATTAAAAGAGAGCAGAGAGCTGGCCTGCTCCTTTCACCAGGTTGAAGAAACAGTAAGAAGGCAACTCTTTGAAGAAGAGGGCACTCTCCAAACACCAAATCTTCTGATGCCTTGATGTTCAACTTCCTAGCCTTCAAAACTGGTAGAAATATATTTATACTACTTATAAACGCCTCAAGTTATGGTATTTTGTTATTGAAACCCAACTGGACTAAAATGATATGTTTTTCAATTAGCTTGGATGTATGAAATCAGGATAACTGTTCTGCTACAGCCAACTCCTTACCCTTTCCTTACTCTCAGACATCTCAAATATTTATATTAGTCTAAAGATATGGTTCTAGTTTTATGAAGGTGAGGATCTACTTTTATATTTGGGCTTAAATGTGTAAAGAAAACAGTTGTCAAATTCCCATGAAGAACTAAAATATGGACACTAACCAAACAAATTCCCCAAATGAGTTAAGCATAACACCTAATACTGAGCCCTTATTATTTTGCAGACTACTAAACTTTATTTTGAGTTCACCATAGTCTTTTTCATTTGTCCTGTGCCCAAATTCTGTCCTTTTATTTCTCAAACCTTTTTCTTTAACTACTCACTCAACATTTGCACTATATTAATCTCAAATATATTTAATTGCACTGAAATGAGACTTTAAGCCCTTGTGGTTTCCCCCAAGAGTCTATGTAAGATTATTATTTTTTGCCTGTTCAATATATTCTACATACACAAGACAATCTGACAGTCTTTGTAATTCCTGGGAAAGAAAATCCATTCATACCTTCCTGCCTGTGTGTTGAGAATGGTTTTAGATAACCTATTGAATATTATCATTTATCTCCATCTCCATTACCTTTAATGCATAATCTTTTTATAAATGGTTTGCTTATTCATTGTGTGTCCCCATTTTCTACCTCTCAAGAATTTAAATGTCATGTCAGAAGAAACTTGTCTTATTTGCAGCTCTATCTTCTTCATGTGGAGGACCCTGACAAATACTGCGTTCTCAATAAATATATTTTGAGTGAACAAAATAGGTTAAACAGATATCATCCTTCTCTATGCATGTGAGCGCACACATACACACGTACACGCACACGCACACACACACGAATCCTTTTTCACTGATCAAAGAACAAATAATCCTCCTAGGTGAGAAGAAAGAAAGCACACTGGCGCCTTGTGCACAATCACAGGAAGAAGAGCCTATCCAGATCACATCATCTCACACTTTTCTCACACAAGGTGGTTCTCTCACTGTGTCTCAAGGGAAGCATTATTTTTTATGTTCTGGTTATGTGGAGTTTCAATGGTGATTTTATAGACACCACCTTAAGAATCTCTGCTTTAAGAAACAAGATGAATTTCAAGGACAAAAGGAGGGAGATATCATCCCAAGCACACTGAGAAGCTGATAGCAAAAGAAGAAAGATGGGAAATTTTTCTTAAGGCTTAATGAAAGTAAATAGAAATTGTTGTGCAAGAAATGTGGAAAAGGATAATAAATTAATCAATCTCACTATAAAATAAGAGGGAAACATAAACCCATAATCATACTAAGTACTGAGCATGTTAAAAAGTTCTTAAAAATCTACCATTAAGGAAAATGTCAAAGATATGCTTCAAATTGAAAAAAAAAAAATGTGTTGTTAGTTTATAATAACTAAGGAGTGAATAAAATAATACTATTAAAATCATCTGCATTAATAATATACAATGAATATCTAAAATAATTAAGTGATTCTGAATCTCTAAGGAATTAGTTAATATAGGACAAACAATGCCTAGTGTTTTGTCTAGTTTTAAATATTTGGAGAGCTATTTTTTCAAAATATAAATCAAATATTTATATGATTTAAAAAAATGGATGATCATTAATATTTAAGACAACAATCTGCAAAACAACTACTATTTGAGAATCCACTCTATGTCATGAACTGTACAGAATACTTAGAAAACAAAAATAGAAATTTTTATTATTAGAACAATGCCCACAAGACGTTTCAAGTCTATGAAATAAGGTAAAATATATTTAAAGAGGATTATAAAAGAAAGCTAGTAGAAATCATAGAAATGTCCCCAAGAGAGGTGAATAAAAAAAGTGATTTAGAGAAAGAACACTTTGAAGGATGGGAAATAATGGGACAAGTTTGGGGCTGGGAGTAAGGTGGAGGTGGGACTTCCAAGACAAGGGGTTGGTGAAGCAGTGGCACACATATTTTGCTTTATAGCACACTTTAGAATACTAAATTATTTTAGTAACACACATAAAGTAATTAGAAATCTCAAAAAAATATTGTATGAGAGAATATTAAACATAACACCATCACCATCACACTCAGCAATGTCCCAAATTGTCTATAAAGGCTTCCATGGTTATTGCATACTTGACTTGGTACTCCTTCAGTACAGCATTGCTGTTTGGATTGAATTTTTTACTGCCCTGACCAAGCTTTCTTATATAGTCCACAAGACTGTTATTATTGATTTCAGGAACAAGATTTATCTTTGGTGGTAGTTTGGCATTGCATTTCCTTTGTCTGCCTTGAGGAAAATCATGCCCTGCTATACCTTGTATTGAATAAGCTCCTCTACTAAACAGTCTGACAGACATTATCATAATAGCAAGTAGTTGCAGTTGTATCTACATTTGAACAATAGATCAAAATTTCACAATATACCTGAAAGGTTTGCTACTCACTGATGAAGAAACAGTGTACAATTTGCAATGAAGCCTGAGAAGTCCAGTTTTTTTGAAACCAGTAAGATACAGAGAGATTGAAGTTCACCTAAAGTATACATAAACTTGAGTGATGGGAGTTTGGATGGAAATAAAAAGAGATCAGATTGTGAACTTCCTTGATAGTCCCACTGATAAAATTAAATTCTCTTTATTAATCAATGGAAAAGATGGCCAAGTAGAAGAATTAATCCACCAAAACTGCTTTAGGGAGATTAATCTATGAAGTGAAGTATACTGTATTGGCCAGGAGGAAACTGGTAAATCAAAGACAGGGCATAACATTAGCATGTTGTCTTGAATCCAATTACTTTAATATAAATTGAAGAAATGGCAGAAGTAATAAGATCAAAAGGAATGTCTACAACAGTCACAACAAACTAGATTTAGCACTATCTGGGATATAGAAAGTAGAATATCTATATAGAATATCTACAATATATTTGGTAGCATTTGTTATGGAGACAAAATGATTAGACATTATTTTTATCATTATCACACTGCTTTAAATCCACATAAAGTTTAACAAAATTGCCATCAAGTTGAACATATTCAAAAATTGTAGCAGGAATATATAAATCTATTACTATACTCTTCAAAGTGAGTTATTAGGTGATCTGTGGCCTGTAGGCGTCTAATCATTAACACTACCCTTGTACAAACTTGTTGAATACGGAAAGCTACAAGTTAATAGCATTGTTCCTCTGTTTGATGT
This sequence comes from Xerus rutilus, assembly GCA_028644305.1. NCBI lineage: Eukaryota > Metazoa > Chordata > Mammalia > Rodentia > Sciuridae > Xerus > Xerus rutilus. The sequence continues at coordinate 22,981,231 of CM053399.1, read as the reverse complement.
GATTTAGTGGTAATCAATGTCATTTACTAATTCATTTCAAAACCTTCACAGCTCATCAAAATCTAAAACCTAGGGGCTAGAACTCTGCAATCAATTAAAAGAAAAAGGTGCCCACCATTTTTAAAAATACAATAAACATATAAATTAATAGCTAAATAGAAATATTTGTTAAAATTTGAAAACTCTGTTTTGACTTACTTCCACTTTTATACAGAGATATAATCTTACACAGAGTAGAGAACTATTTTTCAAAGCAAGTTTCTAAACTTCTAGTTCATATGACCTACTGCAAGAAACTTAGAATAGTCATGCCAAATTTGCCTTCTGAATACTCACTCTTAGGACCTTTCCAGTTTTCCCTTATTCAAAGTACCACTGTGCCACTTTTCAAGACTGCAATGTACTTAAAATGAAAAAAATCACCATTGTACTTGAATATTAAGAGTCACAATATGGCAAATGTTTACCTGGGCTTATGAATTTTTATTGCATTCAGTGATTTTATTAAACAAATAAGGAGTGTTCATTGGAAATTTAAATATTATTTTTAAAAATTTTCTCTAATTGACTCTATGGGGTATACCAGTTTTAAATACATATATATATAAATATAAATATGCACATATTTTCTCTTATGGGACCATTCATTTTTGTTCATATTGCCAAAAAAGATATGTAAACAAACTTGAAATAGTTATTCCAACAGCCCATATTTTAACTTTGAACTGTTGGAAGAGATTCCTGTACAATCTATGTTGCAACATAAATAAAAATTTGACAACAGCTGGGCATGGTGGTCCACACCTATAATCCCAGCTGCTCTGCTCGGGAGACTGAAGAAGGAGGATGGCCAGTTCAAAGCCAGACTCAGCAAAAGCAGGGTGCTAAGCAACTCATTGAGAATGTCTCTAAATGAAATAACAAAATAGAACTGGGATGTGGCTCAGTGGTCCAGCACCCCTGAGTTTAATCCTGGTACCAAAACAAACAAACAAACAAAAGGCCTGACAACATTGAAAGCACTCTAGTTTGTTTCTCTTTTCTAAAACATGGTCTAGATTAAAAAGCTAATACTTTGAAGGGAACTACCATGAAAGAGTTACTGTTAACACTCAGAACTTTTAATGAAAGTCTGTTTAAATATGCCAAGAAGGTAATTATAAGTTAATGTTCTACTACAGGTTTCTAACATGCAACTATATCCATAAAATTATGAAAACAATTCCTTCCACACACCTACTTTAAAACTGTACTGGCTACTAAAATGGAAAAGCTTATAATTTAGTATTTGTTCAAGGCACTGAACTAATGCTATTTTTGAAAGTTTATATTTTTTGTTTTGTTTCATTTGTTTTTCTGATAAAAAATAAAATTTCCGGTATATTCTGGTATTTAATTTTTCCTAAAAATAAACAATAGACATATTCCTGTAAAACTGACTATACAACTGAATTCCCATTCAGTGCCAGAAATAAATCCTCCATTCTGTTCAATCCCCAGTAGTTCTTCTCACTTGGAAGCAATAAGGGATCTTCAGAACTCCATAACAAAAAGCAGTGTGTTATGTAGCTCTCAGAACCCTTTATTTCATACCTTAAAAAAATTGTTTTCCTTTGAACAAAGTTCATAAAGCCTTGGGGGTTAGAAAAAAGTAAATTTTATTTATTTTTTTCTATGAATCATACAAATGTTCCCTCTTGTTAAAACCATGGTCCTAAGAAAATGGGGTGAGTTCTACAGTAATATGGATTATGGAGGCGAATCATAAATCAAAATCAAAAACTGTTAAAAGTTAACTTGTCTGAGTAGAGCAGGATATGTAATAGAGGATTTTATGTTATTTTTAAATCAGCCTTCATTAAAAAAGATAATTACATAATTCTTTTATTATGTAAAAAGACTCATAATATGTAGCTATCAGATCCAACCCTTCACCCTAATTATTTTTATTCAGTGGAGCATTGTATCACTGTGCAGATCCCTTTCTGCACAGTATTCACAAATGAAGGAAGAAAACATATACATTCAAAAGTTTTTGGCACTCTGAATTTTTAATATGAATGATACATTTTATTATTTTTTAGTACCCAATCATTACTAGAAAAATACTATTTACTAGATCACCATTTATTCTGCTTCCAATTTTGTTGTTACTATGTGGAACTCTAAAAGTGGCATTAATGTTTTTTAGTATGATTCAAGTTTTGTTTTCATGTCTGCCATGATGAGAGCTAGCTGGAAGAATTTCTGGTACAATTCATATAAGCTCTAATGATTTTTAGAAAAAGTTGAAGCAAATACATATTATGAGTGCTATTTCTTTGATTTCTTCCCAGTTTTTATAATATTCACTTTCTAGGGAATGGTGATAATCTAAACAAAATAGCAGATTATAGGTTTATATTATTTTTATAATTATACACATATAGTAAAAATATGTGCATAAAACAAAAATATTTCATGGAAATGTGCAATAAAAGCTGTGCCCTATCCATTCTCCACCTTCAGACCAATGTCTATGAATAACAATAAACATACAACTGGCTTCTCAATTTTGGGGGGGCGGGGGTAACCAGGGATTGAACTCAAGGCATTCAAACACTGAGCCACATCCACAGCCCTATTTTATATTTTATTTAGAGACAGAGTCTCACTGACTTGCTTAGTGCCTCAAGGTTGCTGAGGCTGTCTTGGAATTTGTGATCCTCCTGCCTTAGCCTCCCGAGCCACGGGGACCCATATTCTTCTCAATCCAACAACAAGCATGCGCCACTGCGCCCAGCCTCAATTTTTTATTTAGGGTTAGCCCCAGTTTCTCTTTTTTGTTTTTTTCCCAATCCCTTGTCTGGCTTCTAGGCCAGCAGTAAACAGATTGTGATAACTGAGAATACAGAATGTTCTTCACCACCGGGATATTGCCACTGGCAACTGAAAAGTTTTAGACCTCATTGCTAGCAACTAAAAAGTTTGTACCACTCCCAATGTGAGAAGCCCATATACATTTTCTCCTTTACCATTCACAGCAACTCAACAAAGTGGATGTTATTAGCCCCATTTTGTAACTCAATCATCAGCAATAATGAAATGAAATTGTTGGCCCACCATCACAGAGTTGTTAAACATAGGAGTTAAATTCATGTCCTAATCTCTCTGGCTACCATAGCCATGCGACCTAGAGAATGTATTCAACTTTTTCACTCACTAATTTTTAACAGACAATTTGAATTTACATTTATTTGGTTACTACTATGGATAGTAACCACATGTTTCTTCTTGCATATTTTCAATTTTAATATACTTTCATTGAGATATGATTAATGTATAATAAATTTAACCTTTGAAGTGTGCAATTCACTGATGGTTCTGTAGCCATCCTCATTATGTAGTTTTAGACCATTTTTATAATACCCAAAAGAAGTTTAATACTCAACAGCACTCACTACCCAATTTCTCTTTCTCCTCAGCTTCTGGTAACCACTAATCTGCTTGTTATTCTTATGTATTTGTCTATTAGGGACATTTCATGTAAATGAAGTCATAAGATATTTGGCCTTTAGTTCTATTCCAACATAATATGCTTAAATTTATATTTTAGAATGCATCAGTAGTTCAATCATGTTTATGTTAAATCCAATTTGAAAAAGAATTAGGCAGTGGTGGTGTAACAGCCAATTTTCTAAAGTGTTTTCCTAAGAAAGTTTGTTCCAGACAGATATTTATTAACTGAGAAAAAGGGTCAAATAGCTTTAGAATTCCCTTGTTGAAATGAAATTCAATTTGTGACTGCAGAACTGCAGAACTTCTCAGAGCCTTAATTGTGCTCATATGGTCTGTTTATCTCAAGAGGAGATGAGCTGTATGTATAATTGACTAAATATATTTAATTATAGAAGTTTTTATTTATTTATTTGGTGGAAGATCCAGAGGTGCATAAATAAAAGTATATTTCACAAGAAATATATAGATAGAATGGAGTACTGAAAAGTACATTGTGCTGGACAGTAGGACTGTCCAAAAATCATTACCCTCTTGTTGCACTTAATTAGTTTTGAGACTTTGGACAAGTTGCTAAAACTTTGAGACAGTTTTTCTTCTTTAGAAGAACAGAAATAAAAAGCCTTAATAAAAGGTAAATCAATAATACATGTGATAAATTATGTGTTATCATATGACAGAATAGTTAGTGTAGAGCTGAAATCTCTCTTTGGTGAAAATTAAAGTTCATTCAGTGATGCAACAAAAATAAAAAACTTTTCAATCTAAAGAACAAAGAAAAGATTTAGAAAAGTAGTAGGGATTTAATTCATATTTAGAGTCTTATTTTATTAGAATTCCTAATTTGCCGGGCGCGGTGGCTCAAGCCTATAATCCCAGCACTTAGGGAGGCTGAGACAGGAGAATCGCGAGTTCAAAGCCAGCCTCAGCAATGGCGAGGCGCTAAGCAACTCAGTGAGATCCTGTCTCTACATACAACACAAAATAGGGCTGGGGATGTGGCTCAGTGGTCGAGTGCCCCTGAGTTCAATCCCCAGTACCAAAAAAAAAAAAAAAAGAATTCCTAATTTTAGAAGATATGAACATATGTATTCATGAGATAAGTTTCTGCAACTTTAACCATCTGTAACCCCAATATGAAGAAAGTAACTATTCATAATACTATGGCAGTCCCAATAATTTAGTATATCATTCTATTTAAAGGAGATGAGAATATATCTAATATATCTAAAGACAATGATGAGAAGTGGGATAAATACATTTTATGCACAATTATGTAATCAACACTGCACTTCACAAATGTTGTCATTAGTCCTTTGCTTTTGTAGTAGGAATTTTGTGCATATTACATTTTTGATATATCCTCCTTTTTTATTCTAGGAAGATTATATTACATGATATTTACCTTTTTAGCAATTTGTGGTGTGCAGCCCAATATTGTAAACTATAAGCCAATATTATACAATAGCTTTTCAAAATGTTTCATAACTGAAACTCTATTATACACACTGAAATGTAACTCGCCATTCCCCTACACCTAGGCCCCTGGCAGCCTCCATTCTATATTCTGCCTATGAGTTCACCTAATTTAGTTACACCTTATGTGAAGTATTTGTGTTTCTTTGACTCATTTTTTTGCACTTAACATAATATTCTTGAAGTTCATACATGTTGTCAAATATGGGAGGATTTCCTTATTTGTGTGTTTAGCATTCCATATTACGCATGTACCACATTTTCCTTATATATTCATCCATCAGTGAACATTTGGATGTTTCCACATTTTGGTGATTGTAAATAAGGATGCAGTGAACACAGGAGTACAAATATCATTTTGAAATAATTATGTAAAGTATTTTAAATAAATGTTCACAAGTGATATTGATGACTAGTATAGTAGTTCTACTTTTGATTTTTGAGGAAATACCATACTGTTGTAATTCTTAATTTCATAGTTCCCATAGTTCCACCCCCACTAATAAATGCTACTGCTGCTAGCAGTTTAGAGGAAGCCAAATGTTTGTTAGTGCTAGTCATATTAAAATAAAAAGTGAAAAAAACATTACTAGCTATATTGTGGGAAAACAGGTGTACATTTCAGGAATTATCAGAAGAAACTTTTTCACTCTATTGTTAAATAAAGTCAGGAATTGCTATCACAGGTAGGATAATTTCCAACTGATAATTTACATATTCTTCCTGCTGAGGCTGTAAGTTCAAACACTAGAAAAATGAAGTTGAGTCATATTGCAAGAGAAGTAAAACCAGTACAAATCTTGAGATAACAGTAAAAGTAATCTCAAATTCAGACAAGTTCAAGGACTAATAAAGTGGACACGTCCATCAAGAGGTATGTCTTTAACAATGAATGAACATATTTAACTTGATAATCCATTGTGGGTTTTCAGCATGCAGCATTTAGTGTGTTTCCTTCTCAATATGCATAAACGTAAGGGCCAGATGGTTTGTGCTAATGCCAGGACTGCAAAATGTTATGGGAAGCAGAAGCACTCTATAATAACTAGATTAATCATTATTTGTCTGGTGTTCATCAAAATTCCATTAATCCTTATAAATTAAACTGTTATTAATGTACGTGAAATACAATCTTACAAAAATAAATCTTTGTAATTTCTTCCATTATTGCTGTTCTCTGTATTTAGGCGTCATTTTCCAGGGAGGAACACAACCCTGTTCCCAGATCTTTAGCGCAGTCACACTTTCAGTCAGACATTTGCATTCATGGCACTTTGCTCTGAAACAAACTCACTTCTGAAAGATTATGCCATTGGCTTTCTTGTCTCTCAGAGCTCCACATTTTGTCTATAATCCAGCCTCACTTCAGACTTGCAGAGGAGGAAAATCCATGATCCTCAGTGACAGAAGGTGTAACACTTTGCTTGTAGGTGCCCTAACTCCCCTTTTCCTGTTCTTAAGAGCTGCCTTTTTTTCTTTTTTAACTGACCTATCACACACATACAAAATACCTCAAAAACAAGGACATAGATGTGAATTCCCACAGACCTGTATACACTCAGGTAAATATGAAGGAAGTTAAGAAATAATTATCTAAAACCCAGTAGACGGTCTGGCCCCCTTCTAAGCACTATCCTACTTCACCCCACAAGATATATGCTCCCTATTTCTAAAACAGTATATCAATTTTGTTTATCTTTTACTTTTATGGAAAGTAAACCATGATGTATGTGATTTTTAAAAATACTGTATATGGTGATCATTATTTAATGTAATTTAATATCGCTTTGTATAGATATGTTGTGATCAATTTATTCATGGTTCTTAATATATGCTTAATTTGTTTGCAACAGTGCCTATTAAACCTGATATGAATACTCATATACATATGTTCTAGTTATGCGTGTACTTATTTCTACTGGCATAGATCAAAATATGTTCAAATTAAGTTAATAGATGTTTGTCAAAAGGAATCATATCAATAAACCCATACAGAGTAACAAAGAATTACTGTTGCTCCACATCTTAACCAACACATGATATTATCATCATTTTTTCATTTGTTTTTGATGATTTTATAATGGTTCCAAATCTGAGACGATTTCAGCAACAAAATGAATGACATCACATTGGATTATAATCCAAACTCTAAAATTAATATCCATGACTTCAGACTGACATAACTAAATGACTAAAGGCATAAATAGAAAAACAGGGTGATAAAAGGCATATTTCCTGTGCAGAATTCAAAAAATTTACACAAACATATAGACATTCTTCTCTTCACAAGTTAGCATACAATTCTCCTCTCCTTAAAGGTAAGCTTCTCACAGTGTATTCTTTCTAAGAAGAACAGTATGAAAGAGGCGAAGAGAAAAAGAAAAGAAGGACTGACTTTAAAGTGAATATATCTGAGCCAGATAAGTATCAACAATCATAAATTATATTAATACTATATATTCTTGATACAACATGATGAGAATGAAACTTTACTTCTCATATTTCTTTAAGAAAGGAAAAAATCTTAAATTAAGCATGAGAAAAACATGACATAAATTTCAATATATCTAACCATTGCTTCTAAAAATGTCCAAGGTCATAAAAATTGAATTTTGAAAAATGTCAACAACATTCAATCCTAAACAGACATTACAAGTAAATGTCCTGTGATATCCTAAATCAGATCCTAGAACAAGAAAAGTACTTTGAGCAAAATCTAAAGACATCTGAATGAAGTGTGATTCATAGTTAATACATCTTTATCAGTTCATTAGTTATGACAAATGGACCATACCAATGTAAAATAATAATGATAGAAAAAATGAACTATGTAGTATTTAGGAATTCTCTGTACTATATGTGCAAATGTTTTATAGACCTAAAACTTTCTGAAATAAACACATATTAAAAATGATATAAAAAATCAATACCCATAAATCAAATGAATTTCTATACATAAGTGTTGAAGCAAGTATAAGAGAAATTAAGAAAACCACCCTACTCACGGTAGCCTCAAAAAATAATAAAATACTTGGGCGTCAATGTAGCAAAAGAGGTGAAAGACTTCTACAATGAAAACTAAAGAACACTACAGAAAGAAATTGAAGAAGACCTTAGAAGATGGAAAGATCTCCCATGCGCTTGGGTAGGCAGATATAACATTATCAAAATGGCCATGCTATCAAAACTGTTATACAGATTTAGTGCAATTTCTATTAAAATATTGATGATATTCTTCATAGAACTAGAAAAGGCAATCATGAAATTCATTTGGAAAAATAAGAGACCTAGAATAGCCAAAGCAATCTTTACCAAGAAGAGTGAAGCAGGATGCATCACAATACCAGACCTTAAACTATACTACATAGCAATAGTAACAATAATGGCATGGTATTGGCTCCAAAATAAACATGTAGATCAATGGTACAGAATAGAAGACACATTCCCTACTCCAATGAAAGATATGAACTACATGGAAACAATTGCCAGACAGTTGTTGCTATGGCTTTGTTGTTATTTTCATTTTTACTTCTCAGATGCTAGCTGTCTCTAGGTCCATCTGTTTTTATTGCCTTCACCATATACTGTTCAGCATGAAGCTTACTGAATCCACACTCAGGAAAACCTGCAGGTGCAAATTTGACACATTTGGCACCTGCAAATACTTAGAAAATTCACCAAGAGGTATTTCAGTTGTTTGGGGATAGAGACAGAGAGAGAAAAAAAAAAAAACAATTAGTGGATAACATAAACGCTAAATATTGCTATCTTTATTATTTTTTTCAAACCAAATGTCTTCCAGTATGTCTCCTACAGGACCAAATCTAAGCCAAGTTTAAATTAAAATAAAATAATAACTTGTTTTGGGTTCTCTAAACACATTAAAGCATTGGAAATTCTCTTAGCTACTTGCTAAACAAAACCATTCTTCTTAATGGTCAGATAATTAAAATTGGCAAAATACATTTTTACAAAGCTCTTTTTAAGTAAAAATCATCTCTAAGAAAACAGTATATTTTCATCTGAAATGGTTTTTTTTTCCAAATAAATTTCTTTCTCTCTTTCAATGCCTTCATCAACTAAGGCATTGAAATAAGCATGTGTCCCAATCACTTATTAAAAGATGAGAACCCTCCAAACAATAAAAATAGTAATAATTCAAATTTCCATCTAACTTAATTTTAATTAACTACCATTCATTTTAGCATGTGTTCTCATTCTTTCATACACAATATTGTAGTTGACCTTTAAAAATACACATAAATCAAGAAATGCAAAGTTACCACTCCTTGAGCAATCAAGACATTTTATTGATATTTTTCTTTCATTTATTTTGTTTTCTGTATCTGTGAAAATCAATAAAATATATGGACGGAATACACTGGGCATTTTAATTCATCCAATATTCCAAGAAATGTTTTGAATTGGGCATTTGATCCCTCCTGGTTGGACTAAAATCATAAGAAAATAACAAAAACACACCAAGATTTTTCTTATGATAATGTGAGTTGCTAATGTCATAGCAAACAAAATAAAATCAACTTTTATGTAAACATTTCTTTATATCAATATCATTTTCAGTAACCAGTCACCCAATATGTAATATAAGCATGTCTTGAATTTTATTGCAATGGAAATGAGAGACTGAAGAAAAAGTGTTCCTGCTTATTAGAAACATGTATCGTGTTACCTGCTCACCTATTTCCAGAAGTTTGAAATCATTTACCATATTTTATTAACACAGCCTCTTAATATCATGTACTTATTGCACTTCATGTATGCAAAAGACTTACATGCATTGTCCTTTAAGATACCTATTTAAGAGAGAGATGCATTATAATGTTTACTTTGCAAGTGAGGACATTGAGGCTCGGGAGTTTTGAAGTTTGCCTAAAGTCACACACCCAGGTAAGAATGAGAATTGAAGCCAGGGGATCTCGCAAAGCAGCCCCATGCTTAAACAAAAAGTTATGGCGCTGAAGACCCTGATCATGAGTCATTCAAACTTACAAAAGATTGATTATATGTAGTAGAAATACTAAGAGTGTATTATTTAGCAGTTCTTTTGAAATTCATTATGAAAATAATATTGTTAGCACAAAATGGCAGGTGACTGTCATACTGGGAAAGTTTTTACAACAAAATACTGCAGAATGATTTTTCAATTCAACTGATATAATCCAAAACATAGCATACAATCTAGGTATAATCTGCCATGTAATACATCAGAAAGAGCCTAAATTTTGAGAATTTAGTATATGATCCTTTCGTGAATATCAATGAAAACAATTTTTCAAAAGCAAACATATTCACACTTATCTCTTCACTTATTTTCCTGAACGGTTGAGGTTCTTTAGGTCAAGCATGAGGAACTTAATGAAAAATAAATAAGTTTATAAGAGATAAATAACTTGACCTGATAAATAGAAACAAATGAGATCAAAGTATGAAAATAAAATTCAACTTACTGTGTTCTTAAATGTCAAGTATAAAAATAATGTTCAACATCATTGGTTATTAGACTGAAATTAATAGTAGAATTAGATACTACTGTACTTCACTTTAAAATTTTGCATAGATAAATTTTAAAAATGATTATACCATGCATAGAAAAGGACATGTAACAACTGAAAGTTTCAAACATCATGTACAGATTTTTTTAAATGATATCATATGTTGAAAAAAGTTTGTCCATTTCTCACAACGCCAAATGCACACCTACAAGACAATCTAGACACACAACTTTTAGGTAGCACTCAAAAAAAAATGAAAGCATATGTTCAGTGTATTAAGTTGTGAGGGCTGCCATAACAAAGTAAAAACAGACTAGGTGGCTTAATCAAGAGAAATGTATTTTCTCACAATTCTAGAGGATAAAGTCTGAGACAAGTTGTTGTTAGGGTACTTTTCTTCTGAAGCCTCTTTATTGGCTTGTAGACATTTATATTTACCCTGAATTTTCATGTGGTTTTTCCTCTGCAACTGTTTGTACAAATTTTTCCATCTTTTAAGTACTAGTCATATTGGATTACAGTCAGATTCTGAGGTGCTGGAGGTTAGGGCTTAAATCTATGAAATTTGGGGATACTCATTTCATTCTCTAACACCCACACAAAACCTTGTACATGAATGTCTGTATCAATTTTATTTGTGAAAGTCAAAAGGCTCATTGACAGGTGACTATATAAACAAATGCTGTTATAGCCATACAATGTACTGCTACTCAATAATAGAAGCAATTAACTATTTCATACATTGAAAAACAGATAAATTATGAAATGATTTGGCTACATGGAAAAAACACTAAAATAATACATACTGTTTTCTTTTATAAAACACAGAGGAAATGGTAACTACCCTATAGTAATAGAAAGCAGATTTATGGTATCTTGGGACAGAGGTTGATGGTGAGTAAGAAAGAAATTACCTGGAAACATGAAGAAACATTTAGAAAGTGATAGCTCTGTATATTATATTAATTGCTATACTTTCATGGATGTCTACATATTTTTGAAAAATCAAATTCCACACCTCAAATCTTTGCAGCTTATTAAATAAATTACAAATCAATGAACATTTAAACAATGCTGAAAAACAGGTCAATATACAGTAGTTCTATTATAGAAAACTTTTGGCATGCATATAAGGCAAAATCATATGGAGAGGATTGCATGACAAATCTGGCCCAATGGTATCATCTCATGTATAGCACAGCTGTTAATTTTGTATTCCATTTGTGAAACTCCTGAAGCTAACTTGTGTTGCTGAAATTACACTCCAGTTATTTTTTGAATTGGGGCAACTTTTTAAAAATATATTTTACTCTCATCTGCTCACTAAAAGCACATTTATCCTTCAAAAGCCAATTCAAATATTTCCTCCTCCATGAATTCCTCCTTTGTCTATTCCTCACATTATTAATCTTCTAAGGCTGTCATATCCAATTACCACACACTTAGTGGCTTTAGACCATAGAAATGTGTTCTCTCATGCGGGTTGAAACTAGGAGTCTGAAATCAAGGTGTTAGGAAGGTTGTTCTCACTCTAGAATCCCTGAAGAGGGCCATCTGCCTTCTGGAGGTCTGAGGGCTCCCTTAGCTTGGGGCAGCACAACTCATATCTCTGCTTGTGTGTTTATATGAGACTTTTCCCTGTGTTTTTCTGTACTAATTTCTCACTTTTTATAAAGACACCAATGTGACTTATTCTTAACTTACCTAAATAAATTTGCACAAACTTTGTTTCCAATTAGCTCATATTCTAAGGTTCCAGGAGACATGAATTATGTGGGGGCTATTATTCAACCTAGCATTCCACCTGCAGCTACCAAAAATTCATGTTTACCCAATGAAAAATGTATTTACCACAGCCCAACCTCCCAAAAGTCTTAATCACTTTGAGAATTAACTCTAAATTTAAGGTTTCCTATAAATATCAAATAAAAATGCCCACAATGAATCATTTAAATAATATAAATCTTTATGTGTCACATTGTGGATGTGATCCACCTTGGAGAAAAACCTCTATCCTTCTGTGGAACTATAAATCTTGAAAAGAAATGATCAAATTCCAAAATGTAATTGTGATGCAGACTTAGGACAGACACTCCCATTGTGAAAGGATAAAAATTAAAAAAAAATAATAGAAGTGACTTGTTCTAAAGCAGATCTGGAATCCAGCAAGGTAAATTCCTCTAGGTTTCAGGGTCTAAGAATATTTCTCCATGACCCAATCCACCCTGGGATCCACAGAAGCTCCACTCTGAGTTCAAGGAGGCCCATCATTCTAGGCCCATGGGACCCCCAGTTAGGTTCTGTCTAGGGTCTACCTATCTGACCTCTGCCTCTTTCCCCAAAGTTAATTTTCCTTTTTCATAAAGGACAGGACATGTTTGTACCTTTTATAAGTTCATTTTCTACATGTATAATTCCAGAAAGGTACCAATGTTCATTCATTTCACCATGTCTCTCCTCCATCCAAGTGGTTGAGTTTCTGCTGACACAACATTACTAGAAATTCTCTCAATCTTCCGCATATGTCAAGGTGATCCATGCCACTGCACAAGAGGACTCTCTGCAAATCTTTTGTGGACAAACCATTTTTATTAATGACTTGTCTTGAGATGAGATATTGAATCTATTCATAGTACAAGCTCTTCAACAAAAGTTGTTTGACCATTCCCCTTCGTAGGTTTCTAGAGTACATTATCTGTGATGGCTGAGAATTTTCCAAGTAATTATTTTGCATGACAATTCCTTCCTCGATTTATCTCTTTCCTCTTGCAGTTTGGTATTAGTTCAAGGAGAGACAAGGCCACACTTTTCACAAATTGCTTAGAATCTCTTCTGTGTATAGATTCTAAATCCCACCCAATACTATAACTTAGTTCAGCCAAGGTTTCTTCCACTTATAATAAGAACTATATTTCAGTCATATTCCAATAACATTTCACGTTTTTTAATGTCCTGAGATCTCATCAGAATGTTATTTTCATCAACATCATGTTGATAATATATGCTAGAGACTAACACTAAAGGAGGTCTCTAAATACTCTTTATCTAATTCCCATAACTCACCAGAATTTCATTTAGCATACATATTTCTACCAACCGTCTCCCAAAGCTAAGCTAAGTTTTTTGAAGGTAGAGCTCAAAATTCTTTCAGCCTTTCAACTCATAACTTGATTCCAAAGCCACTTCCTAATCTTTAGGTTTTTGTTACAGGACCACCACATTGCCATCACTAAAGTCTATATTTTTCCCCAGAAGCCACAGTGAAAATTGTGTTAACTGGGTGACTTAAAACAAATGAAGTTGATTCTTTCTTAGTTATAGAGATTGAAGTATGAATGAAGGTGTCAGCAAGATGATGCATGCTCTCTCCAGAGTCTCTGGGGAGGAACATTGTCTTGACTCTTCCAGTCTCTGTTGAGATTTGGCATTCCCTGACTTGAGGCAGCATAATTCTTATCTCTATTTCTGTCTTCACAGACCATATTATTCACTGTGTCGTTGTGTTTCTGCATTCAAATTTCCCTTTTCTTACTAAGGACAAAACTTATTGGACTTAGAGCCTACTGTAATCCAGTATGACGTCATCTTAACTTAAGTAATTACATTGTAAACATTCTGTTCCCAAAAAGGGTCATATACTGATGTGCCAGATGGACATGAATTTTGGGTGGAAAATTTTCAGCCCACTACAAACACCAAGCAAAATTATCTCCCCTCATTTGAATATCTCTATGATATACTGTATTAAATTATACCATAGAATCCATGATGTTTTGTGCTAACTGCATAGATGTCTAACTATTCTAAACAGTAAGGACTAGTAATGATAGTTTATTTTAAAATTCTTACTTATTGCCTTATCCTCATTATTTAGCACAGTTTCTAAGACAATTAATAAATTGTCATGTAATGACTAACAAAGGAATGAATATTATATAAATTCTTGTTTTTACAATGCTCACTCCAAAGTTTATAACATAGTCACACTAAAGTTTCATTGAACAAAATGATTTATAGTTAGCAATATTATACAGAACATATTTTGTCATCAAATCTGTAATCTGAACAAATTTGTTTTAAAATATTCATAAAGTAAATACCAATACTGCATCTAAAGTAAATGAAATTACAATGAAGAATGTGACCTATTTTATGTCTTGTTGAAAATAAAAGTTTTGTTCATAAAATAAATAATTTTAAGCACAGAACCCTCATCAATGGATTAAAGGTAAAAAGAAAACAATAAGCAAAATGTAATATCACCAATGTATCAAGCTTCTCAAATTTTTGAAAAATGTATACACAATGTTATAAATTGAAAAGTTTAAATTTTACTTATTTTATTTTTTCTGAAGTTAGTAGGGAAACATGGTTATCATATATATCTTGTTCACTTATGTGTTTGCCAAACATTTTGCTCATTCAAATGAGAAACAGAAGCCAAACCAAAAGCAAAAACTCTTAAAAATATCTAGATGTTCTCTTAAACCAGTCGTCATTTTATTGAGGGATGAGAGTTTGAGATGTAGTTATATACTAGATTAAAGCATCAAGTCTCCTATAAATTAATTTTGTTTGTATTTTCAAGATATTTAAAAAATTGTATGGGTACATGAAATATTATATTTTTCTCTCATGCATGTATGTAAGTCAATATATGCTTCTGAGTCAGGGTGTGGTACTGTGTAGCCACATTGCATAGAGTTAAAGCTCTTACCCCACACTTATTACTTGTGAGATTTCAGAAGATACATTCTCTAATATTCCCTCTCTTCATCTGTAAAATCTGTATAACACAACTATGCTCAGATCATTTGGTTTAAGGAATTCAATGAAATAATCATTTTTAGTGTCTGTCCCATAGAAAATGTTATTTTTCATTTTCTTTTGTTTCTACTTCTTTCCTTCTCATGACCAAATAGACTTACTCAATAATAAGATGCTTAACCAATACCATCACTCTTTATATTCCACTTGGGTGGTAAATGTCATTTAGCTTATTGTATGCTAAATAAGCACTGAGATTGGCACTTATACATGGCTCTGATGACTAAATAATGGTTCATTCCTAGGATGAAATATTATGCACTATTAGTTCAAAAATATTGTAATGATATTGCAAAATATCTGAAAAAATCTAAGTATATAGTTATATTATAAATATTTATTTCTTAAAGACAACCATGTACAAAATCATAAAAGATATGACTTAAGAGAATATTACCAAATTAGGAAATATAGATTGTGATTTATGTTGATAGAATTACATGGTTTTTAATAGTTACTGATAAATTAACTTTAAAAATCTGAACAACTGTGATTCTGTAAATCTATAAAATAGTTTAAATATTAAATAGAAACATTGCAATCTAATACAAGAAGGAAGGTAATGAGATCAAATGCATTTTATTTTAGGAAATTACAGGAAAATAATGGCAAATTCTAGTCAAAATAAAATGTAATATTTTAGTTATTAATGTTATATGCACACATATTACACTATAGAAACATTCTAAGAAATTTGCTTGTTAATTACGATAGACATATGATGACAGTATTATTCTAATATTCATTCAACATCATGGGGAGGTGAAATAACTCAAGAATAAAAATTCATTCATTCAGGAAGTATTGGAGTTAAGATTCAAACCCAGGCAGTCTGGCTTTGAAAAGCTAAATACAGATAGAAAATAATCAATTCTTATGTTTAATATATTCTTGTATTCTTCATAACTTTTCTTTAAAAAAAAAACCTAACTCATGGAATTTTAACCTTCAGAGCTTCAGTCTGATAAAGAAATGAAAACATATACATATACAATTACACACACACACAACACACAAAAATATAACCAAGATGATTAATTTTCATGACTTTCGAAATGCCCTTTGTGAATAATTTACAGTGAATGGCTTGTTTGCTCTATGGAGAAGATGTGCATTTGCTAATTAAACCTGACTTCATTTATATCAGTGCAATTTTAAGAGTCAACATCTGCCATATAGTTTGCAATAGTCAAGACATTCAGAAACTGAAGATTATAATGTGAATTATGTAAGGACAAAGTAAAACAAAACAAAAAGGTTCAAGTATATTCAAGCATCCACTCTAGACAACTTGAGTCTAGACATACAGGAATCATTTTGTTAAGCCTACAGCTTCTTAATTTTCCTAATGTGTTTTACAAGGATCTTACATCACTAAATTCTCAGACATTTCTAGACAGGAATTCTTGCCAAAAAGTAGTGAAATAATCTGAAGTTGCCATTACTTTTAAAAAGCTTCAATTTCAATTAAAGCTGTTAATGCCACATGAAAGAGCTTTCCTTTAATAAGTAATTAATTACCACTTAACCTTGAATCTTAATGTGTGTGTGTGTGTGTGTGTGTGTGTGTGTGTCTAGGAGGATCTATATAGAAATAGTAGTAGTCAATTCTCAAATATTAAGCATATTAAATTTAGTTCATATTGAAAAAATGCAACACTGAAATCAGAGGCTTCATGTTTTTATGGATGTAAACAACTACTAAGACAGAATGGTGTTGTGTAGAGATTAAGAAAGTAGATTTTAAGTGTTCTCACAACTCCAAATAAGTGTGTGTTTGCTTTAGTCATCTTTTTATCACTGTGAACCAAAATACCTGAGAATAACAATTTAAAGGAGGAAAGGTTGATTTGAGTTCATAGATGGATGGCCAGCTCCATTGCTCCAGGCCAAAATTTAGGAAGCACATCATGGTGAAAGGGCATGGAGGTGAAAAGTTGCTCAGCTTGTGTCAGGAAGAGAGAGGAAGAGAGACAGACAGACAAACACACACACGTCCTAGAAAACATACCCTCAAGGACCACTTCTTTCAGTTAGGTCCTGCCTCCAACACTTTTCACCACCTCCCAATACTCCATTCAAAGTATAAAGCCACACTAGGTGAATCCTTTCATCACCATGCTAGAGCCCTAATAATCCAATCATTTACCAACAACCTCACCTCTGAACATGGTTGCGCTGGAGCCTAGGACTGAACATATGAGCCTTTGGAGCCTTTGGAGGAACTCTCATATTCACATCATGACAGTGATGTAACACATTTGTTAATTCAGTTTATTAACCATTATACAATGTACATGTTTCAAAATATTATATTGTACACCACAACTATATCAAATTCCATCAATTAAAACTTTTTAAATAGAACCTCTGTAGTCATCCTACTCTCAATAGCACACCAGAACTTCTATCTTCTGACTACAATGTAGAAACCATTGGTCAACCTTTCTTCATTCTTCTCCCCCTCAACTCCCTTCATTCTTCTCCCCCTCATAGTTCATAGGGTGAACTATGGAATGTGATAACATTCTCTCTCTCGCTTTACCTATCCACTTTATTTTTATATTTTTGCATATGCATGTGACAAAATTTGATCAATTTTATTCCCCAATCTCACCTTACCCTTCCCTTCTACCCAACTAGTCTCCTTTCTACTATATGTATTTACTGAAAAGATGGAAGAAAGAATTTTGAAAGTTTTTATCCTAAAAAAATATAAATACATCAGGAGTTACGCGTCAGCCTGATTTGAAAATTCACATTCATTTATACATGTTTTGAAATATCACATTGTATCCCATAAATATATACAGATTTTGGTATCTATCAAAAAATTGTGAAATAAAAAATAAAAAAAATCTCATGTTATCTTTGTTTCAGAAGCATTTTTTTGAACTTTTCCCAAGACCTGGTGGTATTACTTTATTCATTGAACAGTTATGCTTAGTGGGGCTCTAGGCAACTCACAGATTCAATGTTTCCAAGTGATAGCAAATCAGCAATTTTTTATCAATTAAAAGAATGTAGATTATGCATTCCCAAGGCAGACCTTTAAAGAACAACACTTGATATTTTCACTTCAAGTCAATACTGAAACATTGATATCAACTTTCTAAGCATAGTAGCCATGCTTTATTGAAATAAAGATACTACTTATTTAGACAAATCCTTTAGTGATTTCCCTCAAACTTCTAATTGTCGGAAATGCATGCCCTGAGGAAAAAGTCTTGAAACTTCTAACCTACACTTTCTTTTTCCTGACATAAACTAGTTTCATGTTTTCTAGCTGGTTATATACTGTGGAGTTTATTTTATATTAACACAACTTTTACCAATTTTGCTAAATATGGATATAGTGCCGAACAAATAAAATGTACTGTTTTCCCAAGAAGTGAAGAAAATCTGAAACCAGTATTCTTTTCCCACATGAGTTAGACTTTCTTTATATGCACCCCCATGTCATGTATTTAGCATCTCCTTCCAACAAAAAAAGATGCTCAACATCCATATGTGCAGGGCATTATTCAAGTACAGGAGGGACAGGGACTCATTAAGGTGTAGATGGATGGTGGGTGAGGGAGTAGATGGATGGTAATGGAGTAAAGGATTAAGCTAACGTATTCTTAAGTGTGAAGTAAGGGAAGCAGAATAGCAGAATGTGGAGGCATGCTGAGTATATTAATCCATGAAAGTGAGACATTATCACTAGCTACATGTATATGTTGTAAAGGTACTATTTGCCTCATAGAGGAAGTACATGGTAAGAGACACTTTTACGTAATAGAAAAGACATATACATGGGAGCTAAGACAACTTGATTTCATTGTACAAATCTGCAACTTTATACCTGGACAAACTCAAGTGACTTTCTTACCATTTACAAGATTTAACTTTCTCATCTGCAAGTGGATCTTTATGCTACATTGCTATTATTAAATCTGGATATATGAAAGGTGCTGAAGTATGTTCAGTAAGTAGTAACTAGCATCATTTAATGAGGGCCACCACTGTAGTAAAATGCTATCTTTGGTCAACAGCAAACTTTGAATTCTAACTTGTTCCTTAAAGGCAAACTCTTGTTTAAAGAAATTGGTAGGATGTCTGGTTTTAAGAAAACAAAACAAAACTCATTTTGTATAATTTCACACTTACTGAATTGATTAAATAACGCAGTACTTTAGGGAATATGACATTTCATGCATCACCTAGCTCCAGGTTAAAATATAACATACTGGTTAAAACAGGCTTTATAATCAGACTTGTGTTTCATTTCCTGCTCTGACACATAGACCTGTTTGACATTGTGCAAGTTAATTAACTTTCTAAGGCTCAATGATCTCATCTCCAAAGTAAGGATAAAGACACCTACATCTTAAGGTTCTTGTGAGGCCTGAAAGGTATATTTTATACAAAAGCTTTTAACCTACGTAAATGAGTTTACACACATTATTCTTCACAACAGACTGTGAAGTAAATAATTTCACTGCCATTTGTTGAAGAAAACAGGATGCACTGAAGAATGAAGCAACTTGATCAAGGTCACAAATCTAAGGGAGGGGAGGGATAGAATACTACCTAAGGATTTGGTTCTGGAACACTCTTAGCCACTCCCTATGTTGTCTCTCTTTGTTCTCTGTGTGGAAATATGAAATGACAAAGCCTTTTGAGAAAAGAGTGAGTAGAATTTTTAAAACTTATAGAAACTTGCAAAAGCCTTGCATATACTTCTTTAGTTGACATGCTGTGCCTTTTAAAATTAATATTAGGCTACTCCTACCAGAGGGGAAACCTCAGCATAATACAAATTGTTTTCAATTTCATCTTAGAATTCTAAGGAATAATGCAATCGGCTGAGGTAAACTATGGCTTTTGATACAAATTAAAAAATGATACAAATTAAAAAAATCTTAGCTTTTATGTTGTCTATAATGTGATAGATATTTATACTGATGTGTATGGTATCTGATTAAAAATGGGAATTGGCAGGCTCTTGAAGGAAACAGAAGTAAATTTAGCTTCATGAAATTTGTATCTGTGGACATGTTCTACCATTTGTTGATTCTGTAAATTAAGATGATTCACTTAATCTCTGATCCTATTTCTTTGTGTGTACAATCTGAATACCTTCTCCACAGAATTGCAACCATCAAGTGAAAGAATGCATACCAGTTTGCAAAATATAAATTATTACTTACTTTTAAAGAAGGATTAGTGATAAAGAACTCCAATTTCATTTTTGAGTAAATACCATAGTCTACTCATAAATAGCTATTCACATACCTATCTTTGGGAGATATATTTTTGTAGGTGGAACCATTGATTAAAGTCACACATAAGTCATGAAACTTAAAAGAAAGAATAACTTATTTTCCCCCTGAGACATATTCATCTAGTATTTGACACACTGCCATGCTTCTTTAAACACAATACATGGAATAAAATTTAACTTTTTTAATGACTCGTGATATTATGTGAAACATGAATGATTGAAATGAATATAATACAATGATCTTGTCCAGCTGAGTTGATGAAGAGTGAGCACAGCAGCACTGTTGCAGTTGATGCTTTCTTGGTGTGGGCCCTCTTTTCACATTTATTTTTATTATGTAGATGATTCCCATTAACAAACACAGAAATAAGATTTTTTAAAGAAAACTGAAATGATACAAATTACAAATATTATTTCAGAACTTCCAAAAATGTAATCATATAAGGTAGATATAAAAATAAAAAACTACAACACTGAATTATTTTCCAACATTGGTACGGATGTTCAATTTTTACTTAAATCATCTTCCTTTGTTGTGTATGTGGGTTAATTTAACTTCCCTTGATATAATTGTTTCCATTAACATATTGTCCTCACTTTTGTTATTTTTAAGATAAATTCCTGGAAATGGTATTTATGAGAGCACAGGATAAATATACTTTAAATATTTATTTGTTTTTACATCCTTAATGTTAATATCTATCTCTGAATATATACCAGAATTTATTACTATATTAATACAACCAAATAGTCCTCTAGAAAAGTTGAAATAATTTATGTAACTTGTCAGTATTATATGACAGAATGGTAGATCTTCCCTTTTGGTCTAATTATTCTTTTTTCTGCTATGAAATTTTGCATGTCTGTGACATATTTTCTATCATTGTCACATTTTTTCTGCTTTTACTAACACATTATACTTCTAACATTATAATTCTACATAAAAGTGAGGTTCATTGTGACATCTTCATACATGCACATAATTCTCACCATTTCATTTCCCAGTATTCCCCTTCTTCTTCATTTATTCCTTCCCCGGACTCCCTTTCTCTACTCTACTGGTCTCCCTTATATTTATTTATTTTTAATCAGTGAATTATAACTACACATTAAAGTGGGATTTGCTGTGATATATTCACATACACACCTAGCATAATTTCATAATCCAGTCTTCATGTTTTGACACATTTGATGAATTTGTCATTCATCTCAACTCATATGCCTGGATTCTCCAATAGTGAATGTAGCTTTCTGGTAATTCTCTTATTTTCTATAATTTATAATAGAAGATGACATTTGAAAACAAGTGTAGGAGGATTACCACAACACAGTTTGTAAACTGGAAGTGGGAGTTGGGAATTTCTTCTTGAACAAAGCTGGTTGGTTGTGACCCCACAATGATTGAATGCTGTTGAATCTCCATGAAGACAGGTACTGAGCTGTCAGGTTAAGGCCGCAAGAAGAATAACAACACAGAACTGGAGTGTGTAATGCATTCCTAAATTATCTGCACTATCAAATGTCATGGCAGAGAGTGAATAGTCTATGATTATTTTTATAAAAATTATAAAATTTCTCATAAAATAGACAAAATCCTAGGTTTTGTTGTAGAAACTAAAGTACTCAGCTCCTCTGGACTAAAGACAAATGTAATACTAATGTTATCAATCAGCTCCAGCTAAAAGGTGTTGCTTAAAGGAATCACCAATTGAGTTTTCACCTTTAGAAACAAATATGATGACTGAATAACTGATTCATTTTAAATATGTATGGTAGTTACATTTAAAACAAATATTTTTGGGCAAAGCAAACATCATTTTCAACACATTAAGATATTTGGACTTAATATATGCAAGCAACTTTCTGAGATCCAGAACAAAGGAGAGAAACATTTCCTTAAAAAATACATTTTTTTTAGATTTCTTGTAAGAAAACCCTTCCTTTGGGCTCTGAAAATTTTCTGTCACATTTGTCTAATTACTACCCTATATCACCAAAAAGGACTTTTGTGTAGATTGTTCTAATTCTTAATTGAATGTTTCATCACAAATATGATAAGGCACATTGATTGTCACTCATTTTTTTTAATCCCAATCTGGGAATGGAATAAAAGCATAGGTATACCTGTGTATCATTCAGTCATCACCATGAATTCTTTGTCTTTGTTTTTCAAAGAATTCATTGAGTTTTTCTGTTACTATTTTATATATATCTAATATTGTTGTATTATAAATCTTAATAATTTTTGTTTTTCAATATTATTTTAAAGGTAGAGTGGTTTTCCATGACTAATTTCCATTACCAAAATAGCTTGAACTGCAAAACTAATCTGAAAATGGGGATAGTAAATGTTCCAAATATAAAAGTTTTTGGTTAATGAGACAAGAAATATTCAGGACAGCCGATCTACCATGAGTTTAACTTCCTTCAGGAAAATAACCCCCTTGCACTTATTTTTGAGCTGTTACTAATTTTTAACTTTGAATTAATCAGGGAATTATTATTTTCTTAAAATCAATAAATTCTCAGAAGATGTTAAGTAACCAAAAATATAATAGATCCAATTGTATGAAATTGTTGAAGGCATGAAATTTTGCATGTCATAAACATTGATCCATTTGGGATTTTTTTATAAGGCAGTTATAGATGGTTTCATGAATTTTAGTCATTCATTTGTTGAAAAGTAATGGTGCTAAAAGGTTGCAAAGTGATGGAAAGATGTAGGTGGGGAAAAGGCTGCCCTTGCATGACCGATTCTGATTAAAAGAATCTTCAGATGTCCTGGAAGAATATGCTCTTTGGTCACATTTATTTAATTTGTCATACAGTTATTTAATCAAGTATAAGGGTGAAATGATAAAGGAGGAATGGTGAATGGCTCATTATTATTCTAACCACTTCCTCCTTTCTTTCAGAACACAAGTAAAGTGAGTCCATCTCATATTATAATCCCCATAGAATAAACACACACACACACACACACACACACACAAATACACGACACATGACACATAAGAGAGCAGAGAGAGAGAGTGAGAGACAGAGGGAGAAGGAGAAAGATGGAAAGACAGCAACAGAGAATGACTGAACTAGACACACAGAGAGAAATAATTAATACATTAAATTTTAATATCAGATGAGGCTTATTTTTTCTTTCTTTTTTTTTTTTTGCCAGATATTTAAATACTCTGATTATCAATTGCTTACTGTTATGGTTTGGATGTGAGGTGTCCCACCAAAGCTCACGTGTGAGACAATTCAAGAAAGTTCACAAGAGAAATGATTGGGTTGTGAGAATCTTGACCTAATCATTGAGTTTATCCCCTGATGGGATTAACTGGGTGGTAGCTATAGGCAGGTAGGGTTGGACTGGAGGAGGTAGGCATTGGGGGCATTGCTTTGGGGTGTATATTTTGTATCTGGTGAGTGAAATCCCTCTTTTCTTCTGATCATCCTGTCAGCTGCTTCCCTCCAACACACTCTTCTACCATGATGTCCTGCTTCACAGTAAGCCCCCTCCCTCTCCCCCCCCCCCCCGATGGAGCCAGCCTTCTATGATGAAGACCTCTGAAACTGTGAACCCTCAAATAAACTTTTCCTCCTCTAAA
This sequence comes from Xerus rutilus, assembly GCA_028644305.1. Lineage (NCBI taxonomy): Eukaryota > Metazoa > Chordata > Mammalia > Rodentia > Sciuridae > Xerus > Xerus rutilus. Next base: position 22,957,043 of record CM053399.1, on the reverse strand, counting down.
ATTTTTCTGGTCAGGTCCTTTACTCACAGCAGTGAAAAAGCTGACTAACACACCCACCATGGTTACAGAGTTATGAAATTAAAGCTATCCAAAGTAACTGCTCACATTATAGGAAAGTCTAAAAGAATATTCCCTACATTTAATTTTATTTGTTATAAAAATCTCCATAGTGACTTTACAACTGAGAACTTCTTGCACTGGTTTATAAAAATATCTTCCCTACAACATTCATTTATTCCTTAGTGCCTGAGTCTTCCTCCTTTCTATGGCTAATCTCTCTATGGCTAATCTCCAAATATAGCTATTACTATCACAGTATTTCTCTACTCAAATGTTTTCCGATTTTCCACTGAATGTTAAAGAGACTGTGAAATAATAGCATATGATTCAAGTTTCCTATGCTATCAGTCCAATTTCTCATTCCATTCCTATTGACCATTACTCCTTTCTCATATATACCATATCTTTATTTAAATAAAGTAACTTGCCATATTGTAAATGCACACTGTTTTTGTGTGTCTGCATGCTGATATTTCTGCTTGAAATACTCACATTATATATTTCATAGCTGAGCTCAATTTTCCTTTGTGGTTAATTCTTCTGGTTCATCATTTGAACTGAAATAATCACCAGGTTTCCTGAATTGCTCTTATGCTTGAAAGCTTCCAAATAGTATGAAGCACACGTACAAGGGTCTGTGATCATAACATACTCATTCTATTAGTGACCTACGAGGTCACATTTTCTTTATCCTTAACCGACTCCACTCCAGATTAATATCATGAACACGTGATAAGTAGTACATGAAGTAATGAATCAATCCTCCATTTCACAACATTTACTCTTGAATCAGAGTGAAAGATCATCGGGTTGCTCTCGATGGAGCGACCTGAATATAAAATGCTATGTTGTATGATGGATGAGATATAGCACAGTGGTTAAAGTGTTAGGTCTGGAGTTAGGGTTTAATTCATGATTTCCCACCATAATCTGTGGGTATGTGTGTGTAAATTCTTTAAGTTCATTGTGCTTAATGTCCTCATGTAGAGGACATTATTATTCAGAGATATTAAGTGAGAAAATATACAACGTGATGTGATAATTGTGCTAGTATATAGCAGGAGCTCAATAAATATCAGCTGATATTATTATGTACCATATATTCTCCTATTTTATTTGTTGCATATTTTTTCCATGAATTTTAGGAAATTACAGCAATTTAGTACATCTATTTGTAGTGCTGAATTTTGTCATCAAAATGTTTATATAAATGTCTTCATTTTTACAATAGCCAAAAATGTGCATTTTAAGAAAATTATAAACACTCAAGAAGTTACTGTAACAATTAAGTTGCTGTAAGATTTTATCTCTTTATTATTAGGCATATTAAAAGAGAAATACATACACCCACACACAGTTACTACAGTAATCAGAGTTATGACAATTATCACAGTTAAGTCAATCATGCACAAAATTCTAGAGTATAACACAAAATATCAGCCCAACCATGTATTTAAAGGCATCCTACAAAACTGCAAATATTATGTGTTACCACTGAGCTCACACTTCCCAGCTTTATCATTAGAAATATATAGAAAGAAAAATGAGCTAAGAAAAACTGAACATCAGGAACTTCACTAATGCTACTCTGCAGTAGTACTACTGTATAACTATAACTAAAATAGCTCTAACTAAAATCAATGATGCTTATTTATTTATGTATTTATTTACTCTTAGTTCATGCAGTCCTGGGGATTGAACCCAGGAACAATCTAACCTGAACTATACTACAGCCTGGTTTGTTAAATAACTTTTATTCTGAGACAGTGTCTTGCTAAGCTGCACAGAAAGGCTGGCCTTGTATTTGAGTTACTCCTTATCCAGGCTCGGAGGTCTCTGGGATTACAGTTGTGCTCAACCATGCTGGCTATCTATTCTTATTTAAATAACAAGTAAAATGTCCTTGCCTTACAGTTTTATATATTGAAATTTTGTCCCCTTTGTATCTTTTCCTTTCAACTCTTCTCCCACTTCTCAAATCCTTCCACTGTGTTATTTATTACACATAGTCTACCAGCTGAATCTCCTACACCTCAAATCTCCTCTCTACATGTTCTTCCGTGTTACTCCTACCTATGAAATCTGAAAGTCATTGCCTCTATATAGGTCTCTTTAGAATGACTAGTAGTTTCTTCTACACCACATACCTAGGACAGGCTGAGGTCAGTAGGATTTGTGAGCTGTACTTTCTCCTAATTTTTAGTTTTGGACAATGTCTTCCCATTACTTTCTTAAATCCCAACGCTCGTGAAACTCATGTCATCTGGTTATTGCAAAATTGCTGTCTAAATGTTGTAGCCAATATACAATATTTATTTATTTATTACTGTCTCAGTCTTCCTCCTTGTCTCTATGGCTAACAATTATTGCTTATTATGTGTTCCTCAACATTTAGTAGCTAGAAGATCAATGACACTTGAAGCTTCATATTGTTATACCTTTGTTTGAAATATTTTTCTTCTACTCTGTTTATTCATCTCATCTCATACCTGTCACCTAAATGTTTTTATTTCCAAAAAAGTTATGGCATCCAAAATCCTGGCTTAAATCACACTCTTTACTATATCCTCTTAATGTTTTAATTCATTTATTTAGCACACATGCCAACAAGCCTCTTACCTCTCTAGATCACACAATCTGTGGACTATGTTACTTTTCAAAGTACTTATGACAATTCCCAGGTCTGCAATTTACTATGTATGAAGCTTAGATTCCTTGGTCCATCACCATAATTTTTCCCTTAATATAATCAAAACACATAAGCCACTCCCTTTCTGTGATGCCCATTTAAAAAATTTCTAACTATTAATACATCAAAAATTGTACCTGATTTGTAGAATTAATTTAAAATGCTAACTTGTCTCCTTTTAAATTTATGACACAAAGGTGGCTGTCAATAACACTTATTTTTATTGATAATTTACTTTTCCAGTATTCGAGGCAACAATTCTACAGTTTCTTTTCTCAAGGAGAAATTCTAGATTCACTCCCTAAAATTTCTTCTAATTGAGCGGTAATATATTCTTACATGTGTTTTGGAGTAGTGGTTTCTCCTTACTATTTCTGAAAGCTGCTTTGTATATGATCTTTCTATTCTGATACTGAACATTTCTTGCTTATTAGTAACATCCTTCATTCATGTTTTCTTTTTTGACCATCTCTATTTCTGTCATTTACTTATATCTGTCTCTCCCTATGTCTGTCTCTGTCTGTCTCATCTCTGACATGATGCAGAAGAGGGTGAAATATTTGTTCCGAGCATCCTCTTGATCCAATCTTAGTATTTCTGTGTTAAATATTCCATTCTTTGGGCATAATTATCTGCATGCAGATTACTACTCTCAAATCTACTAAGCTTTGATATTTTCCTTTCTTCAGATCTTGCTTGTTGTGCATAGCTGCTTAGATTTTCCCAACCACTTCTTACACTCACCTAGAACTAAAATCAATCTATTCTTTTCAAACTTATTTGCCTTTGAAACAAAACAAAATAAAAACAAAAATTTCAGCAATGACAACATGATCTACCCATTTGTCCATTCCAGAAACCCACTCTTCAACATTGTAACAGTCCCTGATGTCATGATAACAATGTAAATAACATCCCTGATGTCTCCTGACATTCTCAATTCTTGTACTTGGCCAACTCCTCATCACTATTGGATACTGCCACATGTTTCCAGGGTTATGGAAATGGCCTCCTAAAAAGACCTCCTTCTTCTAGACTCTCTTACCCTTGGTGCATTGTTTTAGGTAATCAGAAACACTGGTCTAATATGAAAACTTCATCAATTTAAATTTGTACTTAATAGCTTCAAGACATTTGCAATGCTCTTAGTCTAAATCTCACCACTGAAAGTATTATTTGTTGCTTAAGGAGCATGTGTTTTTTCCATTTTCCCTGCCTGCAGGGCCTGTCTTCTATTATGTCCACCAAAAATGTCACATATCTCTTCCTCAGATATGTTTGCAGCTTGAAAATAAATAAACTCAAGCTTGGCCAACCGAACCTGAAATATGACCTATTAGAGGATGTCTCCTATTTATGTTCCTGACAAAATAAAAGATGAGCAAAAGATTATTGTATTAGTTTCTGTTGCCCTTCCTGTCTCTGTCCTTGATTCTCTTTAGTCCATTAAGAAAGAAAGTCATTCAAAAAGAACACCTTTAAAAGGAAGTGCAATCATAACATTTCTTCACTCACAACCCAATTTGGCTTCTTACCTCACTCTTAAAAACAGTCTAGGTCCACACAGTTGCTTATAAATTTTGACTAACATACACTCACCCATTCTTGCTCTATTTTAACTCTTTACTCTCATCCTGTGGTCTACTCCACCTAACTTGCAAACACAGCTTCTGTAATGGGTCATTGTGATACGGAAACTATCAAAATTATTTTGATATCCAAAATTATTGATTACTATCAATAATTGCTATCAAAATTATTTCAGATTTCTCAATGAAGCAATCTCTTAAATAGCCCCTTGACAAAACAGTGCTTTGATTCTATGATTTACTTTCCTTCCAAGGATCTCTATAATCTTTATCCTTTATAAAGTAATTATTCACAAGGAAATCAAGCTGATAATGCCCCCCCCAAAACGGAAGTGAATTGAGCCAACTAAAATCACATATTTAGTATAAAGCTGTCCCAAATACTTTACTTATTTGAATTCATATTTACATCTTAGATTGTAAAGATGTTATGTGTACATGCTCAAGCAACTTTCTACATAAAGAATCTTAAATATCTGTATTAGAGATCATTTTATTATTTTGTCCTTATAAATAAGAAGTGTAGCAAACTTATTTAAAGAAATTTCTTCTATTTCTCAATATGGTGGTTGGATTGTAAGAGATCAATGTCAACAGCATAAACAACCATTTGAAGGACTCTGAGGGTTATCCACATAGAAATATCCAAAGAGGTAGGTGGTAGGAGGGAGGTGTAGAGTGATCAGCAAAATACCCTTTTTTCTTTGGAGGCATCCACGAACTCTTCAATTGTAGAGGGACTGAAAAGATGAGCACTCTGAATCATGACTTTCACTGGTCTGCTGAGACAGAAAATGGACATCACAACTGCTAAGGATGAGAGGATTTGAAGACAATCATGCATGGAAGAGTTGAAGAACCTAAAGTGAGTCCTTTTTGGAGGAAGGCAACATGATTCAGAGCCTTTGATATATTAAAAATTTTTAAAGTTCATTAAAAATTAATCTGGCAGTTGGAAGTTATTTACACAGAACATGAAAATAAACATGAATAAACTATTCAATAAAATAGAGCGTGAGATGAAGAACTACAGCAGAGAATGTGAATTTGTAAAATGACAAATAAAATAATAAGTATGTACCTGAAAAATATAATAACTGACACTAAGAAAAACTGAATGGGTTTAACAACAGAATGGGCATAGTTAAAAGGAAAATCAATAAAATAAAAATCAAATTAAGAGAAAATATCAGGTAGAATTAAAATATTTGTCTAAACTGTTTGATTCATCACTATAAATAAAACCATGAGTACAACTCCTGAATGTGTTAGATATAGTAGAAAATAAATATTACTTGTACTTGCAAAACTTTGATACTACTTGTATCAATATGAAAAACATTGGTTAACAATCAATACCAGCAACACTTACTGTGTACTGAACATGAGTATAAAAATTAACCTTTTAATCCATTTGACTCACATTGTATTTTTAAGATGAAACTAGTAGCTCTCTTTTATAGAAGACATTATAGAAAAGAGTATGAAGCATAAACGTGTAAGCAACTTGTTTGAAGACACATAGTTTCTGAAGTGTAAATAGCAACTCGGTTTCTTTAATACACTGATTCTCAAAACATAAGTGTTGAAAAAACAATAAAAAGAAAGTAAGCCAGGGAAGGATTCAAGAGAGAGAAAGTACAAAGATGCAGAATATCTAATTACTTTCTGAATTATCTTTGTAAAACTTACCATTTTCTTATTTCTAAGCAAATTGTTAAAGAAATTATGCCTATGAAAATAAATTGTTGATTATTTTGACAGGTGATTAGTAGGGCAAGGCAAGGAAAAATGGAATCTAAGGTATCTTTGTAACTTTGCCATTCGTAATATTATTACTTACTCTAATTTCTAGCCTTTCACTTACAAACAAATTAATGCTAAATTTATATTGTGACTATTTGCGTTGGGAATAGACTCACTTTTCAATGAATTGGTTTAAAAGCTAACAGATTAGTGAGCTAATGTTGAAACTGCACATTTTAAAGGCACCACAGATTTCATTAAAAATGTACACAAAGAATTGTGTCAAAATCAAGTAGAATGTGTGCAGAAATTAAGTAGTGACACTATTTTCATGGTTTGCAGCATCCCCAACTGAATTTATAATTCCTAATATTAAAAATTCAGTAGAAATACAATTTGCATTTATACATTTGATGCTCTCTTGAAATATTTTGTCACAGGATTTAAGATTGCAAGCTAATTAAAGAATGTAGAGATTCATAAAAATTGTTTAGATTACCTTAGATATCCTAGAGTATCTACTTCTTATATAACCTAATTGAATAACATAGAGAAGGAAACCAGGCTGGCAACCTACAGGCCCCAAGCAAGGAAATATTTTACAAATCCCTTGAAAACTTAAGATATGATTTCTAATTTTGTTCATATTTCTAAAAGTATCTTCTAACTTTCAGTTTTTAAACAAGTTGTTTAATACGCACTATGGGTGAAATAAGAGTAGAGATGCTTCAGAAAAGTATCTGTAAACCTAACAAATGGATATTACTTATGTTCTTTTTATTTGATATTCTTAGTTCATTTTAAATATACTTCCTAAAATAGTTAAAATAGAAATGCATATTCAAATGGAAAGGAGTCACTGTACTATATACCCATCTAAAATTTAAATATACAAGTAAAGTAACATTTAATCATCAAACAAATTTTTAAAAAATTAAAAAATGAGAATATTTTCTTCTTTGTTTTCAGGATTTTACATATACATTTAAAAGATCATTAAATTCTGATTTTAGTCTATTAATAACATTCCAATTATGATTTTTAGTCATACTTTAGTCAGTTTTTTCACTGCTGACTAAAGGACCCAACCAGAACAACTGTAGAGAAGGAGAAGTTTCTTTGTGGGCTTGCTGTTTCAGAGGTCTCAATCCATGGACAGCAGCCTCCATTTCTCAGTGCTAAAGGTGAGATTGAACATCATGGCGGTAAAGTGTGGCAGAGGGAAGTAGCTCACATGATTATCAAGAAGGAGAGAGAGAGGTCTTCACTTGTTGGATACAAATATATACCATGCCCCCTAACTCCCACATTCTTGAGCCACACCCTACCACTTCAGTTACAATTCATTTAATCCCTATCAAGGGATTAATACACTGATTGGATTAGGACTCTCATAACCCATTCATTCCTCCTCTGAACCTTCTTGCATTGTCTCACATGTGAGCTTTTTGGGGATACCTCACATCCAAACCATAACAAGTCAGTTTGTGTTTTGTTTATGATATTCACCACTGTTGATATTTTATGCATCTGTACATCCTAATGTCAAGAAGAGCAACAAAACTCAGTTTCAGTTGTGCTTTTTGACACTCAATTTAAAAAATTAATTAAAAATAATCATAATTAGTGAACTTTTGAATCTCATAAAACTGAATACCCTGTACAAATTTTCTCAAAAGGGTCATTCCTTTATCTGTGAAACTTTTTATGGAGAGGGAGGTAGTGGCGATTGAACCCAGACAGGTTCACATCCAGTTTTGAGATAGTGACTTTTATTTTATATATATACACACACACACACACACACACACACATACATATATATTTGGTTGTAGATGGACACAATATTTATTTATTTATTTGCATGTGGTGCTGAGGATCAAACCTAGTGCCTCATGCATGAAGGGCAGGTGCTGTACCACTGAGCCACAACCCCAGCCCCCTTAGGATCTTGCTAGATTGCTGAGGCTGGTCTCAAACTTGCAATCCTTTGACATCAGCCCCTGACTCTCTGGGATTACATGTGGGTGCCATTGTGCCTGCTATAGCAAACATTTTTCAGAAGCTGCTACATGATAGGCATTAATTAGAAAATGCAAATAGAGTAGTAAATAAACCAGGAAAGCCCCTTCTCTCATGGAGTTTATATTCTGTAAAGGAAAAATAGGCCTCAAAAACCTAAATGTTGTGAAGTCATGGACAGCTAAGTGTGTGAGTTGGGTTGGTGGATAATTTCCATGGAATTATCTAGGAAAACTTGCAGAAGAGGCAAACTATGAGAAGAGATGAAACTGGTAAGAAGTCCAAGCATGTAAACTTGGGCACTGCTTGTGCTATGCCCAAAGAAGCTTTGCATGTTTAAGTTACAAGTAAAATCTCTGTGACTGGAGCAGAGAGAAAGCTCTATAGGAAATAGATCAAAGAGGAACAAGGGAGGCAGTAGTCAGAATGTTTTGAGACTACTGACATATTCCAGGTAAGAAATGATGACACATGGCCCGGATGGTAATAATAAAGATGGAGCAAGGTAATTGGCATTCATAGCAGATTAATTTGTTGACTTTTAAAGTCTTTAATTAAATTGAACCTCTGTAAGTGTTTGCTGCCGATATTACAATTTTAGATTCTGGTGTATCCCTTCAATTAGTTTTGATTCTTAATTAGTATAATTTATTTGTTTTTCATTTAATAACTAACAACACTTACCATGTTGGAAAGAATACCACATCTGGATCTTAATAAATCAGCAAATCTGAGACTATTGATATTTTAACTTTTCAGGCAGAGTAATGAAAAAAAGAGGAATGTAATTTAAAAAATTAATTTTCTTCCATATAAATTAAAAATGGCGAGTTTGGCAGTTCTTCAAATATTTGAAGCCAATAAGCTGAATAAGTTCTTTTTACAAACTGACTGCCATTTGAAATATGTCCAGAAATGTTATTTATAAATTTTGAGTTTTCCTCCTTGAACAAAGGTTTCCAAATGCTTCTTCAAACACTCTATCATGAAATCTTTAGCTAGAGATATTTTTAGTGAAAAATGTTTTATGTGTTAGTATTATTGTCATAGTTTTACTTTTACTTAATATATAACAATGGTCTACTTCTAAATTCTAATTACAAAAATGTAAGTTCACATTATATATAAAGGAAAAATGTTGCATGCATATAAAATAAAATGTATTTCTCATGAGAAAGAACAAAAGAGTATGTGTTTGGGGTTTCAAAATTAAGTTTAAGCCTCTTTCTTCTAGCTCCTTCTTTGAGGCACAACGTTTTTCAAGACATCTAAAATATGTTTCTATTTGAGCTCAAGCCCTGTTATGCATATAATAAAATAAAACATAATATAACATAATAATAACATAAAAAAATAATAACATAAAAAATGAAGAATAAAATCATACACAATCTTCCATACTGACTTCAAAATTTTAAAAATATTTAATGAAATATTTAACTAAAGAAGCCTATCTGAAGAAATATTTTTTTAATCTAAGATACTTGTAAAATAATATGCTTTGAATATGGGGTGTTCCCCAAAATCTTGTGTGTGAGAAAATGCAAGAATATTCAGAGGTGAAATGACTGAGAACTGTAAATTAATCAGTGAATTATTCGTTTTAATTGGTCAATGGCTTACGGCTATCAGCAAGTAGGATGTGACTAGAGGAATTAGATCACTGTAGGTATACCTTTTGGTTTATGTTTTGTCCCTGGTGAGTGGAGCTCCCTCTCTCTGTTTCAGGACATCTGACCTGAGTTACTTTCTTCTGCTGTGAACTTCTGACATGAATTTCTGCCTCATCTCAGACTCACAGATATGGAATTAGTCAACCATGGACTGAACCTTGGAAACCATGAGTCAAAATGAACCTTTGTCTTCTAAGTTGTTTTTGTCTGGTGCTCTGGTCACAGCGAGAAAAAGCTAACTAAACATGAAGCTCATTTACCCTTTATCTCTGCATCTTCAGTACATATCAGCAATTTGAATTTAATGTTGATACTTTCAATAAAATTTCAACATGGACTTTGTTTTTAAACTCATCTCAAGCTACTTTTTCTAGATTTGCTCATATATTCAAAGTCACATGGAAAAATGTAAATACTTCAATCTGTGAGTTAGGTCATAATCTTTGCCCTAACTTCAGAATAATATTCTTTGCTTCTCTAGAACCTTCTAAACACTATTCTTTCAAAAATAAACTTAAGTTCTGCTTCTATTATGACATCTTCCTTGAATATTGTATCAGTAATGTCTCTTCCTTCACCTTGTGTTATTTATTCTCTAAGAGGCATGTGAGACGTCATTTATTGATAACTACCCTTTTTTGTTTGTTTTTGTATGTGTTTGTCTTGTGTTTGCTTCTTTCTTGTTCTAAAATTTAAAAGTTAAATGTAAAATTTTGTACATGTTTAGTTGGAACACATATTCTCTGTTCAATCAGAATCTCTAATACTTCCCCTTAGCTTATACTGATTTCATTTCTTTCATTCTTTTTTTCTTCTGAGCACTGTATTTGATTTAATGAATCCATTTTTGTTCATATCTTGTAGTACAGAATGGAAATAAGTTTTCCACCTAACAAAAGAGAGATGGAGACATTTTGCTTTTTCTTCTAGTCCTCATTGAGTGGGCTAAACGTAGTAAAAATTAGTCCTAAAGAAGTGAAGTACATTGCCCTAAATTACACAATAATGTAGGGTAAGATAGGGACTGTCCAGGTTTCATGTGTCCTTGCTTTCTGTTCATGCTATTATACCATCATTCATCTACCAAGTGTTTGTTAATGTTTCCCATCTCTTCGTTAGAACAAAAGCTTCCCCTTCCCCTTTTCTCCACCCAAAGCCTAGCATTTTTTTAAAAAATATTTTTTTTAGTTGTAGATGGACACAATGTCTTTATTTTATTGCTTTGTATGTGGTGCTGAGGATCGAACCCAGGGCCTCATGCATGCAAGGCAAGCGCTCTACCACTGAGCTACAATCCCAGCCCCCAAAGCCTAGCATTTAATAAATAAAACATATATTGTTTCTTGTGCAATATCAAATGCAATTGAAGGTGACTGAATGTAGCCATCTTCTATGATTCCTTTTAATCTTCATTTGATCCCAATTTATAATTATTTGTTTAGGTTGCACTGCATTTCTACTAGCTTTAGAAGGTGGAAGTAAAAGAAAGAAAAACAAAACTTACTTTTTTTGGGGGGCTTAGCTTTTTTTTTTTCTTGGTACCAGGGATTGAACTCAAGGGTACTCGATCACTGAGGCACATCCCCAGCCCTATTTTGTGTTTTATGTAGAGACAGAGTCTCACTGAGTTGCTTAGTGCCTCGTCATTGCTGAAGCTGGCTTTGAACTCGCAATTCTCCTGTCTCAGCCTCCCAAAGTGCTGGGATTACAGGCGTGTGCCATTCTGACTGGTGGGCGTAGCATTTATCATGTTGGTGCACCACCTGGATAAGTCTAAAAACACAAATTCTTTTGTTTTTTAAAATTTATTGTCTCTTTAGTAATACATGACAGTAGAATCCATTTTAATATAATTATACAAGCATGGAATATATCTTATTCAAGTTAGGATCCCATTATTGTGGATGTACATTATGGTGGATTCACTCTGTTGTTTGCATATAAGTACATGGGGAAATTACTTCAGATTCATTCCAGTGTCTTTCCTTTTCTTATCCCCACTCCCTTCCCTCCATTCTCCATTGTCTTATCTACTGAACTTCTATTCTTTTTTTTCAACTCGCCCCTTATTGTGAGTTAGCTTCCACATATCAGAGAAAAATCCAGCCTTTGGCTCTTGGGGACTGGCTTATTTCACTTAGCATGATAGTCTCCAGATCCATCCATTTGCTGACAAATGTTGTAAAGTCATTCTTCTTTATGGCTGAGTGATACTCCATTATGTATATATACTGCATTGTATTTATCTATTAATCTGCTGAAGAGCACCTAGGTTGGCTGCATTGCTTGGATAGTGTGAATTGTGATGCTATAAACAGTGATTTGGCTGGGTCACTGTAGTGTGCTTATTTTAAATCATTTGAATATATACCAAGCAGTTGGACAACTGGGTCAAATGGTGGTCCCATTCCAAGTTTTCTGTTAAATTCCTATACTGCTTTCCAGATTGATTGCACCAATTTGCAGTCCTACCAGCAGTGTGTGAGTGAAACCCTTTTTTCCCACATCTTCATCAACATTTATTGTTACCTGTATTCTTGATAATTGCCATTCTGACTGGAGTGAGATGGAATCTCAGTAGTTTTAATTTGCCTTTCTCTAATTGCTAGAGATGTTCAACATTTTTTCACATATTTGTTGATCATTTGTATTTCTTCTGTGATGTGCCTGTTCAGGCCCTTTGCCCATTTATTGATTGGGTTATTTGTTTTTCATTGACTTTAAGTGTTTTGAGTTCTTTATATATCCTGGAGATTAATACTCTATCTGAAGTGCGGGTGGCAAAGATTTTTCTCCCATCTGTAAGCTCTTCCTTCACATTCGTGATTGTTTCTTTTGCTGTGAAGAAGCTTTCTAGTTTGATACCATCCCATTTTTCTTTTCAAAACATCATATATTTTCTTGTCAATGTCTGCCTGTTAAAAACATACTTATTTCACTGCAATCGGCAATGAATGAACTTGGAGCTAAGAAACATGGCCTCCGCCTTCCCAGTCAACTTGTATTATATTCATGCTTTTGGAACCAGAAACGATATTTTCTTCCTTTCTGTTCACAATGAAAAGCTTAGTTGTTCTATGATTCTTTTCCATGCAGGTAACTGGTCAAGTTTAATTCAGAACTGTTAAACATGATTTGACCATGGAATCTTGAATTGTTTCATGAAGTCCCATGAAAATTCAATAATTTTAATAGAATTAGCACCTCCATAAAAGAAAGGTTAGGGAAAACCTACTACTCAAAACCCAAAGTAATCATCATGGGTGTATCAATTAAAAATATCATAGACACAGTATCCTTATGATTTTATCCTTATGACTATATCATGATTATAATAACAAGCATGAATACAAGGTATTTGATAAGTGCAATTATGAGCCTCTGAAAATAAAAGAACTAAGTTTAACATTAAAAATATATTAACTGTGTACAGTTTTAACAATTATAAACCATCTTCTAAGACCAATTCCAATAATTGTATCTAACTCAATAATACAGCAGGGTCTCATGTCTACAGTACACTGTGTACTATCCATGTGTACAATACTAACTCCTGAAAACTGACATTGTGATAATCCTAAAGCAGAAAAGACATGCCCTAAAGAATATACTCTAAATATTTTTACTCTTAAATATACAAACTTGCTTTATGTCTTTATTTGTATGTGTATTATGTATGTATACAAAACAAATTATCTTTTCATTTCAACCTAGGAGACAGTATCTGTTGGATACTACCTTCCTAGCATCAAATTTAAAGTTAACAATATAATTCTTGTGAACATTAAAAATCCTGAGATGACATATTACACTTTCTTTTATGAATCTGAAAAACTAGCACATATGTTCAGGTATGAACTTTTTAAAAAAATTTAATAGAAAGTTATGTTATTTCTTTATCTAGGATTAAGTTAAAGCTTACTCTATATTTAATACAAATAAATTTCCATATTAAGTAAAACAATTTCTATTTTGCTTAAAATATATTATTCTCCACATCAAAATTAAAATTTACATTTTTTTCTTTACTAGTTTAAATTTGTCTATCATACCCTAAAATTTGATGAAAGATTAATTTAATATTTAATATCCAATAATGGCCAAATATATGATTTATAAATACCTAGTATCTTACTGTATTGTTAAATATTAGACAAAAAAATCAGTGCATATATGCAGAAAAATTGAGTTGGACAAGCGATTCTCAAAGTATAGTCCAAGACCACAATGAAAAGTCTTATGTGATACTTTTGGGAAATATAGTTTGCTGTGATTTACTCAAGACTGTTGAGTCAGAATCTCTGGGACAAGTGCCAGCAATATGCTTTTAAGAAAAAAAGAAAGGTTTCTGATTTACTGTGCTCACCTATTTCAATGGTGTAAATATTCCTATTGTGATCAATTTTGAGATGCTGAGTTCACAGTACTGAGAGCAATGTTGAGAAGTGAAATTCTCCACTGCCTCAGGTGATTCTGATGTAGTCTGCAGATAGACACTTACTAAATTAGACCATAGATGCTCCTCAACTCACTATGTTGTTAAATCCTGACAGTCACTGTACTATGAAAACATTGTAAGCCGAAAATGCATTTAATACATGTAACCCATCAAGCATCATAGCTTAGCAACATGCTACATTGCAGAGTATCATCTGTTTAGCCTGGTGAGTGCATCGCTAACTGAGAGCAATGGGCCATTCTTGCTGCCTAGCATCCTAAGAGTATCATACTGCATATTCCTAGCCTAGGAAAAAAGATCAAAATTTAAAATTCAAGATATAGTTTTTTCTGAATGAGTATCACTTTCATATCACCATAAAGATGAAAAAAATCGCCAGGCACGGTGGTGCAAGCCTGTAATCCCAGCACTTAGGGAGGCTGAGACGGGAGAATCGTGAGTTCAAAGCCAGCCTCAGCAATGGCGAGTCGCTAAGCAACTCAGTAGGACCCTGTCTCTACATAAAACACAAAATAGGGCTGGGGATGTGGCTCAGTGGTCGAGTGCCCCTGAGTTCAATATCCAGTACTAAAAAAAAAAAAGGATGAAAAAAATCATGTTAAAAGCATGTTGAGTTGGACACTATGCAGGGAAGTGAATAAGAACACAAACTGGACATCAGAGAAGCTGGGGATTGAATAATGTCTATTCCATTTTATCAGGTGACTAATTTGGTCTTGGGTCAGTTGAATGTCTTCTGTATTATGTAATTCCCTTTTCATAAATAGAGTCAATGAAAGTGTCATGGTGTAAAGTCAAAGGACTTAATTTTATGGAAGCAAAGTTGTACCTTACATCAAAGTTCTAAAATAAATATTTAAACCGTTATAGAACAAAATTATCCTAACAAATTTCTTAAGTAAGTCTATATGTGTAAGACAACCTTCCTTTCCTCCATTGTAGGAAAAGATATGTTACTTCAATAATGCAACGTTACAGATTTTTTATTGCATTCACAGATTCCATGATGTGAAAATTGCTTATTTTTAACAACAGACTAACACAGAGCTCATTTTGTGAGAAGTCCATGGAATGAAATTGGTGAGGGTATAGCTAGTTCACACTTCACAATCCTGGACCACTTTTAGATATCCTGAAATTGAAATTATTTTGCTATTGATGTCATAACTATTGTTGGTATTATGTTGCTATCATTATCCTCTCTTTTCAGGAATGGAGAGTACAAATTTTTAAAATTATTAATGTCCAGGTGCTAGAATTCTTTATGCCAAAATAATTAATACAGTTTAATTATTGTGATTTCATTGCAATTCAAGTAACCCACAGCAGATTTTCTCTATGTAATTTGTTAATACTATTATTGTTTGTGTTAGTGGATATATTTTATATGGAATACATAGTGTGATCTGGGGGCATAACTCAATGAAAAGAGCTTGCCAAGCTTGTGTGAGCCCCAGGGTTCAATTCCAAGCAACACACACACACACAGAGGCGAATTTAGAATAAACAAGCTCAGCAGTTCTTCAAAAACCCTCCTCATTTCCCTTAAAAAAAAAGAGAAAGAAGAAAGAAAGAAATTTTATAGAAGCAGGAGAGATGCAAAGCATAACACATCATCTGGTTTCTGCCCACTCCTTGAGTCAAGTTAACACATTTCTTACAAGTAGGTCAGTCCACTTTAGTTTACTGCTTTTCTGCAAAGACTGCATCTATCTTACAGTTCATATTTCTTCAGAATATTCCTTTTTCTATATTTCATCCCAACACTCCTAGCTGCATAATACCTTGTACCCAAATAAATAACTCCTCTTTATTCTGATATCTTCCCTATACACATTACAAATATGTATACAAATTAATCTATTCCCCTTTTAGCTTAACTATAAATACATATTTCCTTTAATCTTTCCTGATAAGACAGCCCTCTAATCAATTTTGGTCCTTTAATTTCAGAGTTAAATTCAATACATTCTGTAATTTAACTCTTATGAGAAACTTGATCACAGTGAAAGTAATGCATTTCATCTGAATTGGAAGGTTTAGGGGCACATTTAGAAAACCACTCAGTATTGTAAATGCATAATGAGGTTTAACCTGAAAGACATTGATTTTTTTCTTGATATATATTCTAAAGCTCATTGGTGTTTGAACACTTTTACCTCCTGTGTACCTAAAAGCAATAATACATTTTTTTCCTGTCCTCTCAAGAATTAATGAAGCTTTTGATATCTATCATCTTTGGGCAAAATCAATAAACTTCAGGTTTCTAAGGCTGTTGTAATGCCTGTGGGAGATATTGGCTATTTGGATGTTTTCATCACTGGAGTTGGTGGCTGATCATTCTCAAGAAACTGAAAGGCTGACACAAGGAGACTTCTGCAGTAATTAGTGTTTTATAAAGACATTTATAGGCATTTTATTGTATAAAGAGAGAGTTAGAAATGTCCATTGATGCCTTATATTCTAAATCACCAAAACACAAAAATCATAGTATCTAGTGACAAAGAGTTCCTGATCCTATTTATTTTTGACAGTGATTTGAAATTACTTTATTGTTAAATATTTTATTATCATAACACAAAGTATTCTATTTGAAAAGAAAAATATTTTACTAGTCATCAGACATGCACATTTCCAATTTTTGCCTAATGGGTAAGCATTCTCTTAGCTAAAACCATGGCAAGATTTAAGTCATCTTTTAAGAATAATTCTAAAAGATTGCAGTAGATCACTGAAAAGAACTCATTTGTCGAATTAACCTAGTGAAAATGCCTAATTTACAAGTAATGAGTAGAACAGAAATAGTGCAGTTACAATAGAGAGAATGCATTTTTTTTTTTTTTTTTTTTTGGTACTGGGGATTGAACTCAGGGGCACTCAACCACTGAGCCACATCCCCAGCCCAATTTTGTGTTTTATGTAGAGACAGGGTCTCACAGTTACTTAGCGCCTCTCCCTTGCTGAGGGAGAATGCATTCTTGAAGTAAGATTTTCATAGATTTGAATTCTGTTCTTCCTAGTTGTATGACTTGAATATGTGAATTAAGACTCTGATTTGAAGCTTCCTCATTTAGAAAATGTGAATAAACAAAATAGTTTATCAAATCTCTGTGTAAAATAAAAAAAAAAGTCTTCTGGACAGTCTAGTGAGAAAAATAGGAGAAGATAAGTAAAAGAAACACTAATAACTTACTTCTCTCTTTTATTCTTAGATGGCTCCTGAAGAACTTCATTTGCAATCCAGTGCTGAAGGAGAGGTAATTGTTGGATGAATGATCTGCAGTACTGGTCACAGCCTATAGCAGCTGACATCATCTTCCACTGACTGACATTCTGATCTCATTTTCTACACTTTCCCCCTTACTCACCAACACAAACTCTGTCCATCTTGTTTATGTTCCTGAAATATCCCATTTGCATTACAATTTCAGAGAGTTTACACTTGTCTTCTCTGTCTCAAACACCCTTTCATTAACTTTTTCTAGTATTTCCTTTTCAGAATGGCCTTCCGCATACACACACACACACACACACACACACAAACACACACATACACATGCACAACTTAAATGATACCCCACGATGCTCTACTCCATTGCTGAAGTCTATTTTTCATTAGAGATTTTGAAGATTAAGAGATTGTATATTTTATATCAATATATTCCCTGTGCTTTGGCCATTGCCTAGCATAAAACAGGAGCCCATAAAACCTATAATTACAGAATCATATTTACATGAATAATTGCATACTATTGGAGAAATATAGAGTAGATAAGTCATTTATTTATTAACGTACAATTGTGTATGTATGTATGCGTACACTCGTGTATTTGCCGATGTGAACTGTCTTAATATATACTTTAGAAAAAACATGTTACTCAGGTTTTGTTTACATATAACAAAACACTTCCTTTCTTACTGAACATTTTAATAAGTTTTTAAAAATACATGCACTTATCTATCATTTTAACTATATCACATTTTCATTAATTCAGAAAGCTGCCTGTAGCACTTCTGACTTGATCTGTCCTCCATGTCTGGTTTCATACAACCACTTTTGTTCTTTCTCTATGGATCATATTTTTCTTTTATAGAGGTTTACATAAATTGAATAATATGAGGTCCATTCTTCTGGATTAGCTTCTTCCAAACAGCATAATATTCTTTTTTTTTTTTTGGTACTGCAGTTTGAACTCAGGGGCACTCGATCACTGAGCCACATCCCCAGTTCTATTTTGTGTTTCATGTAGAGACAGAGTCTCACTGAATTGCTAAGTGCCTCACCGTTGCTGCGGTTGGCTTTGAACTTGCCATTCCCCTGTCTCAGCCTCCCTAAGTGCTGGGATTAAAGGCTTGCACCACCGCACCCAGCTCAAACAGCATAATATTCTTGAAATGGATACATATTGTTGTAAGTTAATAAGTCATTACTTTTTATCGCTTGGTAGTAACCACTGTGCCAGTGTTGGACTTTTGCATAATCTTTTCAATAATAAAGAACATGTGAGTTATTTCTAGTGTGGATTTATTATGAATAAATTGGCTATGTACATTTATGTATTAAGTTTGTACAAATATGTGTTGCAGTTTGAATAATATAGTAATTGGATGCTGAGTATAAGGAGAGCAAAGGTTTTAATAGGAGGTAATAATATTTGTGAAGTATTAAACCGGGTGTGGGGGGTTATGTAAGAAAATGCTTCAGACTCCAATTCATATCTGAAATTTATAAAGGAAAAGAAATAAAGCCAAAAATGACAGAGGAAGCTTCAGACTAAAATGGAGATCTGAAGAAGTTTCAGTCAATATTATGGGAATTACTGGCAAAAGGATTGCCTCTAAGGGAGTCTTTCTATACCAGCTTAGTTATTCTCAGAAGCAGGTCCCAACATAGAGCCAGACATACAAGAAAATTATTGGATCCACTGCCTAGAATGTCAAGATATCTTTAACTTTTGCCAGGCCTTGAACTAAAATTGTTTCCATGTCAACCAGTATATGGGCCAGAGCAGAATTCTTACATGGTATATATGTGCTTCTAAAACTTATATATGCTAATCGTAATTGCTCCATTTGTTTCCTTCCCTGTGGCAAACACAGCACAATTTAGGAATAAGGCTCTTAAGATTTTTTAGAAGTACAATTTAAAATCAACTGTGTTAGTTTCTATTAAGTAGATTATAGGAATAATATTTGCCTTACATTGGATCTATAGACGAGTTCATCTTTCAGAAAACTGACATTTTACAATGTGTCTTCTAGTACCTGAATATGACATAACTCTCCATTTATTTAGTTATTTAATTTTACTCGAGAATATTTGGTAGTTTTAAGTTCAGGAATCTGCTACTTTTGTTATATTTATTTTTAAACAATTTGTTATCTAAAATATTGCAAGTGAATTTTTAAAATTTAGTCTCTATATTAATCTCCCTAACTCCACAAAACTGAGTCTCTTACTATGTCTACAGTTAAGAAGTTGCTTTCCTGAAGAAAGGAAGAGTGATTATAAAACATATGTTTTTTTCTTCTCAATTTCCCATATTTGCTTTGCCAGTTTTCTAAAGTCTAAAAACAGTTTTGAATATGCTCTTCCTCGTTTTTCAATTATTTTAGGAAGAACTTTAAGTCTAGTCCTCATTTTTCATCTTCCTTTCCATCAGCCATTTTGTTGGTGGGGAATACCAGGGATTGAATTCAGGAGCACTCAACCACTGAGCCACATTCCCAGCTGTTATGGTTTGGATGTGAGATGTCCCACAAAAGCTCAAGTGTGAGACAATGCAAGAAGATTCAGAGGAGAAATGATTCGGTTGTAAGAGTTAATTATTAATTAACTCTTATAATTAATAATTATTAATTATTAAGTTAACTAATTCACACAATCAGTGAATTAATCCCCTGATAGAGTTTAACCGAGTGGTAACTAAAGTGGTAGGGTGTGGCTGGAGGAGGTGGGAATTGGGGCATGTCTTTGGCGTATATATTTTTATTTGGCAAGTGGAGTCTCTCTCCCTCCCTCCCTCCCTCTCTCTCTCTCTCTCTCTCTCTCTCTCTCTCTCTCTCTCTCTCCCTCCCTCTGCCACACACTCCGCCATGATATTCAGCTTCACCTCAAGCCCCAAGGAATGGAACTGGCCTTATATGTTCTAAGACCTCTGAAACAGTGAGCCCTCAAATAAACTTTTCTTCCTCTATCGTTGTTCTGGTCAGATCCTTCAGTCATAGCAGCAGAAAAGATGACTAAAAGACCAGCCTGATTTAGTATTTTACTTAGAAACAGCATCTCACTGATCTGTTTTGCACCTCAGTTTTGCTGAGGCTGGCTTTGAAATTGAGATCCTCTTGCCTCAGCCTCCTGAGCCACTGGGATTATAGGCATGCACCACCACACCCAACTCAGCCATTTATTTTGATGTACATTTTCACCTTGGTTGGCTGTCTTCACTATTGACAGTTATTAAGCATCAATTCTGTGCAGATCACTGTGCCTAATACTCAGAATGTCGAGTTATGAAGACCCACATTTTCATTGAACATCACATTCTATTTATTATAGGATATAGGGTAGGCAGTTTAAAAGATATTTATATAAGGATACACACATCAAGTGACTAATATCAAATTCATGGATTTCACCATAGATTGACAATGTGATTAGATGAATGATATCAATAGCTAACAGCATAAGATTTAAGATCACTTAACATTGGTAAAGGATACAAAAATACTGCTGATTTGGGGACAATCACTTCTAGTCTTCAAATTCCTACCAATAATACCACTGAGCTATTGTTTTATGTTGTGCCTTGTGTGGGTTTGCCAATGAGTTGGGGGTCCCGTGGGACAAGGGTATCGAGGGCTCCTTAGGAAGGACAAAATAGGGTCCCCCGGGACGAGGGTGTGGGGTGGTTGGTCCGAGGAGTCACTTCACCCAGACTCTGGGGGCTGGTAATACTGCTCTGCCAGAGTGAGATGCAGAGCCCGTTTATTCCAGAAAGTGCAACAGCATATGTATGGTCCTCGGACCAATCATGGCTCCCAGGTCACAACCAATGGAGTACTGCTCTGTGTCAGGTTCACAGTCCATCAGCATAGATGGGGAAAGAGGGAGGGGAGATATTGAAGGTATGGGGAGTGCTTCTACCCTGAGCCATTTCCCCAGCTGTTATGGTTTGATGTGAGCCACTGCCAATAATACCACCTTATCATTCTTAGGATTCTGTCAGCCCTTATTCTACTTTTGTCATTTCCACTGGATTTTTGGTATTCACTAATCCTTTCAGCTCATTTAGAATTCTGCCTAGTTTTATTCTCAACTACCAAGTGCAGATATCTGATAAAACATCTCTAGAATATTTCTAAAACACAGTTATAAAAATATGGTGCCTGAAGGTAAATTTTACAGAAGAAACTTTCTAGAAGTTTCATCTCTCCCACTGAAGTCTCTGAAATCTTTGAAAAGTTTTTCTCCCTGTTAACATTGTCAAGCTGAGGAGCAAGTTCCCCACATATGACTCTAAGAGGACACGTTACATTGGAACCATCACCATGGTTCTGAAGAAAGGAAACATTTCGTTAATAAGCAAAAATAAATTGCAATATTCTATTATTAATAACAACACTGGAGGATTGCCAGTATTTTGTCAGACTTATATAATAATTGATCTACTTTGGAATTTTTGATTTAGTGAGAAATTATATTATCAAATATGTTAGTAGCATGTAGAACAAGAAAATCACAACTGAAACAATGAAACCCAAATGATTTCATTTTATGTAATTCTTGCTTGTAGATAATATTTTGTGAGTGACATATGGAAGGAATTCTCTTCAGCTGTGTTTCATTTACTGTTTTCCCACTAATAAAGATGATCATATATTAATTCCTGATTCCAACTGTTTTAAGCATGTGCCTTATTATTTATCATGAAAAAGAACAATGTTTTACTAATAGGTTTTTAATGAGAAGTAAATAATTGCTCCATTAAGATAAGCATGATACCATTTACTCATGAACTTAACCTTCAACAATGTCTTATAATCTATTTATAAGACTTTAAATCATTCTTATTGACTTTATTTTATATATAGACAACCATCTTATAAATTTAATTTTATGATCACTGTTTACAAGGCCACAATTGCCATATTTTTTCCCATCTTTGGAATTGATCCTCTAATTATGTGATAATTACTATTCCATGATAGTTTAATTATAGAGTGACTATTAAGTCATTACTGAGTAATAAATAACATTGTAACACCATGAAATTACAGGGTTGATAAATGCATGACAGATTTTACATACTAAAGCAAAAAAGAGGAAATCAAACAAGTTATATTTCCTTGCATTTAAGAAAAGTGTACAATAACTCACACTAATCAGTTTTCCATATATATATAGAAGGAAAATTGCTTTAAACAAAACCTTTATTACTTTTATAATTAAAGTAACTGGCTTACTTTTATGCAAAACTTTGCAATGAAGACACAGTACATGATCAAGAGTTTATGTTTTCTCTTTAAATCACTACTTATATTATCT
Organism: Xerus rutilus; assembly: GCA_028644305.1. NCBI lineage: Eukaryota > Metazoa > Chordata > Mammalia > Rodentia > Sciuridae > Xerus > Xerus rutilus. Next base: position 22,934,257 of record CM053399.1, on the reverse strand, counting down.
TTTACATTTAAGGAAACCATATTATACAACACAAATGAGCTTTCTCAGAAAGACCTCTCTGGTATTACTTTTAATATAGATATCCCATTGAATTGGACACTAACATAAAAAAGAACTAGTTTTTATGCTTCTAATTTATATATTAAATCTACATATATATTCCAACTTATATGAAATAAAGAAGCAAACAAAAACAGTCTGCTGTGGAAAGTTCTATTTCATTTCTTCAATAGCAAGAAAATTCTTGGGAAAATTCTGGTATAACAAAGGAGAATTAAATTCATTATAAGTAAATGTAATGGATGTTTCTAGACTAAATTGCAGTCATAAAAGATTCAGCTATAAGCAATACTACTGAGAGAATTTTAAGAATGTGCTACATATCAAGTAGAATTATTGCAATGATGCTGATTGTGTTGATTATATCACTTTTACATTGAAGAGCATACAGAGCTTGTCCATTGAGAATTGATGCTCTATAGGGGGGAAATACACACACCATGGGTCTAGTATTGGAGAAAGAGGGAGAAAGAGTAATGGTAAGATTCTGATAAAGATATTAGCAATTGTTTGAACTGCAGTTTAGGTTTAATTGTTTAAAGAAAATTGCTTTTAAATTTTAGGGGAAATTCTTCACTTGTCTTTCAAGTGTATGGGAGCCTCTCTCATTTCAAATAGTGTATTTTGACAGCACAGTAAGGAACCAGAAGAAAAATGCAGGGATCTCTTTCCAATCAGAAATAACAGTTTTTCAATTACCATAGAAATCATCATATTATACGGATTAATGTATTACTCATCTTGAGCTTACAAGTTGCTTATGTATGAATGCATGACCCCACAAAAGAACTAACACAGCCTGAACAAATCATAGATTTGTACAAGAAAAAGAAAAATGAGGAAATCCAGGGATATCAAGTATATAATGAAATGCCAGCAGTAAACCACAAGGCGCCTCACTCTGCATTGTCTTTAATCCAACTTGCTTATTCATGTGTCGCAGAGCATCCCTTACCTTGACTCCAGTCCTTTTCCAGTTTCTACACCTACATATTCCACTTTGAATCTAGAAGCCATGCTTCTTTTTTGTCATTATGCAGGACAGACCAATACATCCTCCAGTTTTCTTCTTAGTGTATTCATTGCTAGATAAAACTGGCTGTAACCTGAAGATATTGCTTTAGCTTCAGTTGTTCAAAGTGGATGCTTTCTTACCCCTTATTCCTTAAATTCACTATTCTTAGAGTTGAATTTCACATTGCTGCTTCTAGAATAGCGAATGGCAAACTTTTTACTACAAAGAGCTAGAGAGTTGTGCTTTAGGCATGGCAGGCAATACATGTTCTGTTGCTGCTACTGCTGCTGCCTCCTTCTCCCTTTTCTGTTTTACAGCCCTTTAAACATATAAAAGGACATTTTTGGCTCCATGGACATATAGGGCAGGGTCAATGTTTTTTCTGCAAGCTTGTTTTCACAACCTTGTTCTGAACTGTAATTTATCTTCATTTTCCTAACACAAAACACATGTAATTATCATCTTTTGAGTTGCCATCTACCGTTCCCCCAGTTACCTACCTGCCCTCATCCATTTTATCATCTCACTTATTTTCCATCCCTACTCTGGGCATTGTCCCACCTCAATTACAAATCCATAAAAAATATAGATGACCCATGCATCCAGCTTGCCTCTCAGTTATGCGTATACTTGTTTTTGACATGCCTCCCATAACTCAAAACAACACCACTTCCCAACCTTATGTTCAAATATCTCACTGCATTATTCCTATCTTCTCAGTTTCCACTTCACTTCCTCTATTAACCTTACTTAATAATGCTTGTGCAACTTTGTATTGCTATGAACTTTTCTACATTTTTCATTCTCCTCATATACTTGCTTTTATATTATGGTTTCTTATCCCTGTGCACATTCCCAATTCTTCTGCGCATTGTATTCTACAGAAGAAAAAATACAAATTATATTTAAATCCAACACTCTGATTTCTCTATATTTGAAACTAAAATCAGTTGGAGAAAAATGCACAGCTGAACTAAATAAGGTTACTCCTCAAGTGACTAAAACTCTCTTGGATATTGAGGTCTCTCTTCACATTGTCAACAACCCTTTCTCATCCACACTCTTACTTATAACCTTACTTATACTATTACTGAAATGAGTCAATAAAGTTCAATCATGAATCCTTAACAATAAACCCCTCACCAACTGATAAATTGTCCATAAAATCTACAAGCCATTCCATTACTAGGGATGAATTTTTTACACATCCCTCTCAAAGATGTGCAGTGGATTCCATTTCCTCTCACTTATTAACTAAATTCATTTTTATAACTTTATCCATTTTGTTTTGTATCATCAGTACTTCTTTATTCATTTGAATATTATTATCTGAACACAAACTTTCCTGTGTTAGTCAACATTTTGTCACTCTGACCAAAATATCAGACAACAACTTCGAGGAGAAACAACTTCAAAGGTTCAGTCCATTGTCAACTGGTTCCAAAGCAGAAATATCATGGTGGAATAGCATGGCAGAACAAAGCTGCTAATCTCATAGTATTTGGCAAGCAGAGAGAGCAAGAGAGAGAGAGATTGCATGCCAGGGACAAACGAGAGTCTAGGATCACATCCCCAGGGACATACTTCCTCTAGCCACGGCCCCTGCCCCTTTCAGGGGACACATAATATTCCAAATTATAACACTGCCATGCTATCTAATGCTTTTTTAAGAAATCACCTGATTCCACTCTCCAAGTTAGTAGTCCACTGCCATGCAAGCATGAGCAGTAAACTCTTAAGATAATCTCTGAAAAATTACCTTCTATCTCCATGTCCTCTTCTCCATTACTCCTGGAACACATGCAAATACAATTCTATGAAAGCTTCCTTCATATTTCTCCTCTCATTACCTCTATGCATCCTTCAAAAATTGCTTGTCTAACTTCTCATATTTGGTCTATTTTGATTTGACTTTTGTGCAGGATAGGATGTAGCTATCAGTTTCATTCTTTTATATTAAGAATATCTGGTTGTCCCAGAACCATTTATTTGAAAGGCTCTTTTCTCCAACATGTATTTTTAGCACCTTTATCAAGTATTAGATACATAATGATTTGGATCTGTCTCTGTGTCTTCTATTGCATTGGTACTCATGTCTATTTTAACATCAATAGCATGCTCTTTTTGTTACTATAGCCCTGTAGTATAATTTGAGATCAAGTATTGTGATGCTTCCTCAATTGTGAGATTGTTCTTGCGTGAATGGCTACTTTCTGTTTACCAGAACCAGCTGTACCCTGATTTCTGAGAGAAGCCACAGGTGCTGACCATTCCTTGAACTCCCGTGTTCTTGTGGTCTGAGCTTGTTTTGCAGCCTGAGCATTTTCCACACCTGGGTCTGCAGTTCCACGCTTCCCACGCCCCTCGGGGGGGTAGAAAAGATATATAAGCCCAGCGTGCTGAAGTAAACGAGCTTCGAGCTTTTTCTTCAGAATCGTGGCGTGGGGTGGCGTGGGGTGGCGTGGGGTGGCGTGGGGTGGCGTGGGGTGGTTTGTTTTTCTTATCCGCGGCTCCCTCGCTGACTCGGTTTCCCTTTGGTCCAGCAAAGGCGCTGGCATCAGGAGGTTCCACCGAGATCGGAAAAAGGGAAGAACGCCGACGGACACCCCGGGAAGTAGGGGGTGAATTGTTAATAGTGCTAGAAGATGGGCACTACCCACAGTAGGGAATTGTTGGAAAATTGTTAATAGTGCAGAAGATGGGCACTACCCTCAGTAGGGAATTGTTGGAAAATTAATAGTGCAGAAGATGGGCACTACCCTCAGTAGGGAATTGTTGGAAAATCAGATCAAAACTGTTGAAGAAAAAGGGTACGGGGCTAAAAAAAGAGTACTATAAGGGCCTTCTTAAAGATTATAGAGCAGTCTAGTCCCTGGTTTTCATTCGGGAGGTCTCAATGTTCCAGACTGGGAACAGGTCCGTGGGGACTTACAGATAAGGCTACACACAGAGGGGCCGCAATCTTTTCCCATTACCACCTTCTCTGTATGGAGGCTAATTAAGGACTCTTTTAAGTAAAAAGGTTTGATTTAGGAACAAGTCAGTTATCTAAGACCTTTGAATCCACCCAAGAAGCGGTTTCTACCCAGTCCCTTAAAGAAGTTGAAACGGATAGCGAGGAAGGGAAAGAGGAGGAGGAGGATGAGGAGTTGCAGTTGGAAAAGGATTATCCAGACACTGCAAGAGAAATCACAGGAGTGGGAATTAAAAGAACAGTGTAAGCAGGAACCAAAGTATTATTCAGTGGGAAGACCACCTCCCTTTAATCCAGGAAATGAGTCTAGGAGGCCTACCGGTCCTACAGTGCCTCCAGAGCCTCAATCAGGAGGCGTAGTGTTCCCAGTAATAGAAGTATTAGATACAGGGGCCGATGTTTCTGTCACTTCAAAATCCGTGGCCACTAAAGTGGCCTACTCAAAGGGTTGCAACCACTTTGCAAGGTTTAGGTTATAATTCCAATCCATTACAAAGCTCCAGGCTTATCCCTTGGAAAGATGCTGAAGGGCATAACGGACTCTTTCAGACTCACGTCCTTTCTGATCTACTAGTTAACTTATGAAGTAGAGATATTTTGTCTGCCATGGGGGCTGTGCTAACCACGCAGCTGGTCCAACAAAATATTACAGAACAAGGATATGTTCCAGGCAAGACAGTGCTGAGGATGATGGAAAGGTGGGGATATGAGCCGGGATTGGGTATATGAAAATAGATCACAGGGTAGAATGACTCCCCTCACTGCTGAGGATGATATAATAAGGCTTGATAAGGATAGAACAAGACTGGGAAATTTTTAATAAGGGCTACTGCAGCAACAGCCTCAAATATAGACCCTATACCCATTCAATGGAAAACAGATGATCCTGTGTGGGTAGAGCATTGGCCCTTAACTAAGGAAAAACTTAAGGCTGCTCAGTCCCTGGTGAAAGAACAACTAAAAGCAGGACACTTAGTCCCATCAACATCCCCCTGGAACACACCTATTTTTGTTACTAAAAAGTCTGGAAAATGGAGACCTCTACAAGGTCTGAGGGCTGTCAGTTTAAGTCACATCCTGTTTTTCCAAAAATAGTGAAGACCATTCCTATCCCTGGAGCACGTTCAGTCTTTACTGATGGGTCATCTAATGGTACTGTATCAGTGTACTCTTCAGGCAAAAGTATCACCCAACGATTTCATCCAGGGTGTGCTCAGAAAATTGAACTTCAATCATTGACCCTGGCACTTCAGATGTTTACCTGTGAGCCTATTAACACTTATACTGAGAGTGTGTACATTTCCAAAATCATTCCTTCCCTGGAGACAGGGCTACAGCGGCTAACATCCACGCCGTAGACCCGATGATGGGTAAGCCATGTTCTTTGGTCTCTGCAAACTAGGACAGACTCTAGGAAAAGAGAGAGGGAATTGAGAGCATTCTTGCGTGCATGGCTACTTTGTTTACCAGAACCAGCTGTACCCTGATTTCTGAGAGAAGCCACAGGTGCTGACCATTCCTTGAACTCCCGTGTTCTCGTGGTCTGAGCTTGTTTTGCAGCCTGAGCATTTTCCACACCTGGGTCTGTAGTTCCACACCTCCCATGCCCCTCGGGGAGTAGAAAAGATATAAGCCCAGAGTGCTAAAATAAACGAGCCACAAGCCTCGAGCTGCTTTTTCTTCAGAATCGTTTTTTTTCATCCGCAGCTCCCTCGCTGACTCGGTTTCACTTTGAGTGCCAGCGCCTGTGCTGGACCAATCTCTCTTCTTGCTCAGAATTACTTTGGTTGTTCTGTGTCTGATTATACCAAACGAGTTTTGGACTGTTATTTTCTAATTCTGTAAAGAATGCCATTGTATTTCACTTTGAATCTGCAAGGCATTTTTGATAACAGTTGCTTTGACAATATTCTGCCTATCCTAGAACATGGGAGGTTTTTCCATTTTCTAAGAATTTCTTCAATTTCTTCAATGTTCTATAGCATTCATTTTTAGAGGTCTTTCATCCTCTTGGTTATATTTATTCCCAAGTTCTTTTTTTTTTTTTTGGTATTGAGAATGGGATGGTTTTCCTGATTTCTTTTGGCAGATTCACTATTGGAGTATAGGAAAGTTATTGATATGTAAATGTTGATCATATCCTGATTCTTTGAATTTGTTTATCAGGTCTAGAATTTTGCTGGTGGGGGATTGTGTTGCAGATACAGGGATATATCCTCTAAAACTTTACAACTCCCAAAATAAGATATAGGGTTAACAATACAACATTGTCACAGGAACCAACTTTTTACCAAGACCCTGAAAGTTTAAGAAATAAAACCAAGAATGAGTAATAGGAAGAACCAAATTTTAAAAAGCTTCTGCACAGCAAAGAAGCAATCAAGAACATCAAGAGAGCCTACAAAAATGGGGGGGGGGGATTTTGCCAGCTACTTAGAGGGGATCAATATCCAAAATATATTTAAATTCAAAAGATACATACTTCCCACATGCCCAACCAATTAATGGGGAAAAGAACTAAGCAAACATTTCTCAAATGAAGAAATGTAAATGGCCAATAAATATATATAAACTCAACCTCCCTAACGAGGGGAAGTACAAATGAAACTACATTGCAATTTCATCTCACTACAACTAGAATGGCAATCATTAAGAAACAACTAGAATGGCAATCAAGAATACAAATAATAAATGCTGGTGAGGATTTGGGGGAAATAGTACACTTATGTTGGTGGAACTACAAATTTATATAACCACTCTGGAGTGCAATATGGAGATTCTTCAAAAGACTAGAAACGGACCCACCATATAACCCAGCTATCCTACTCATTGGTATTTTATATAAAATAACTAAAATCAACATAACAGTGACACAGGCACATCAATGTTTATAATAGTGCAATTAATGATAGCCAAGTTTTGAAAACAGTCCACGTGCCTGTCAAAAGATCAATCAAGAAAATGTGATACATGTATGCAGAAATGAATTATGGCAATTTGTGTTAAGTGGATAAAGCTGTAGAATATTATGAAATCAGACTGAAAGTAAAGGGTCGAATGTTTGCTCTCACATGTTAAAAATAGAGCAAAATAAGGGGAAAGGGACATCAAATTTCCCAAATATAGAGGGAGTATCAGTGGAATAAAGGAAAGAGATTGTTAGGAGGGCTGGAAAAAGGGAGTAAATGAAGAAAATTTTTCAAAATTACTAAATATATATGCCACATTGAAGTCCACATGCATGTAAACTTATAAAGTAGCAATTGAAAACATCAATTAATAAAACGAAGGAAGACCAGTAGAGAATAAGGGGAATAGGGGGTGGAAAATGGGAAGAAAAAGAAGTACTGGGGACAGAAATGGAGCATATTAAAAAATTGCATGCATGTGTGATTATGTCAAAATTAATACTAGCTGGACGCGGTGGCGCATGCCTGTGATCCTAGCACTTTGGGAGGCTGAGATAAAAGAATCGCGAGTTCAAAGCCAGCCTCAACAAAGGCGAATGCTAAGCAACTCAGAGACCCTGTCTCTACATAAAACACAAAATAGGGCTGAGGATGTGGCTCTGTGGTGGAGTACCCCTGAGTTCAATCCCTGGTACCAAAAAAAAATTGAACACCACTACTATGTATAACTACAATGAACTAAAAAGCATTAAAAATTGAAAAAAACAACTTCAAATCCTCACTGTGCTTAAGTTTTCAGCAGCAGCTGAAACAGTTGAGACTTTCCTCTTAAGTGTTTCCTTAGAATCCTGTACATCCTACTCTTCTGAATTTCCTTCTACATTGTTATTTCTTCTGATTTACTTGCCTCTTTTACTCTTTTGGACTTTAGTAGTTTTCCTACGGTTTAGTTCCACATTTTCTTCTGAAGAGCATTTCTCTATTTAAACTCCAGTTCACTGATTTCCACATGAGGTCTGTGTATGTTAAGGGACCATGAGAAGACATCCTGAGGAACAAAGGCACATGGTTTAAGAAATCAGTTTCTTCAGTTCTTCATCCTTAGTATACAACTTTACTGAACATAAACTGCCTGGGTACTCAGTGAGATATGCTTTTCCAACTTTCCCAGCTCTCCTGGAGCAATAACCTTTTCCATTGTTACAAAAATCAACAAAACAAGATTCCTTCCTTCAATCCAAAGTCTTAGTATTGCCTTAAGAGATACAAGCCTTTAGATGCCAAAGAGATTTAAAATATTGGTGTGATTGAATCCTCTTTCATTTCCAACAAGTACAAAAATCTAGGATAGAAATTATATTCTCTGCCTCGAATGTATTTCCCTTTAAATAAAAGTGGGATGCTAGAAACTGAGGTTGGTGGCCTGTATAAGAAAGTCTTCAATTATGATTATGTGCACATGTTTGTGTGTTATACAAAATGCTAATACTCTATATACACAATCTTGTGCAACAGATATATATGCATTGTCAACTTTTTATTAACATCACATTTGGTGAATTTGGTAGAAGACAAAAGATATCCATGTTTCAGATTTTTTTCCTTCTGTCTTGTTCATTTCCCTTGAGACTGAAATATTCCCACTCTTCAAAATCACACAGAGAAAGTTATATAGTGAGAGACTTAAAAACTCAGCAAAATCTACTTTAATCTTGACAGGAGTAGCACTCACCTTCACAATATATCTGATAACATGTGTCTCAATTACACAGAAAAAAGGTTCAGTACATTAAAGATAAACTAACACTAAGGAAATAAAATTTTGGATCTGGATTCTGTACTAACTCTCAAGGCGCTATTCTAATCAAGGGGAAGGAATGGTTTCTGAATAATTCTATACTCATTACTTAATATGTGTTGGTATATTGTGAAAACAATGTCACATCATTCTAGAGAAAACAAATATCTTCTGAGATAAAAACTTGAGAAAAAGGTTTTGAAAAAAACAATATTTGAAATAGAAATCTAAAAATGAAAAAACCCACTAGAGTTTGGTAATAGAAATTATAAGCATTATAGGGAGATTATACATGCAAACTCAACTTAAATTTCTCATAGTAGAGAAAGTAAAATGCACTTGGTTTTTATGTAAAATTCTCTTCAGTTACCTTAATCACAAGATGTTGATGATAATTTTACTATTTCATTTGGTAATTATCTTGCTACTAGACTTATATTTAGAAATGTTTAATATCTGAGTTTTTCTAATTCATAATGCCCATTTTAAAAAATACAGGTATAATTCTTCAAACTAAAATGTACTCATATAAGATAATTATATGGTCTGCTTTGTTTTTTGTGGTACTGTGGATTGAACTTGGGGGTACTCAACCACTGAGCCACATCCCCAGCCCTATTTTGTGTTTTATATAGAGACAGGTTCTCACTGAGTTGCTTAGTGCCTCGCCATTGCTGAGGCTGGCTTTGAACTTGCAATTATCCTGTCTCAGCCTCCCAAAGTGCTGGGATTAGAGGCATGTGCCACCACGCCTGGCTGCTTTTTATCTTTCAAAGGCAAATTATTCGGAGTAAATGTGATGTCCTAAGGATAAGCAACTACTATTAAAACATCATTGGTAATATTCTGACTTAAAATAATTATAAAATTGATAAAAAATAATTTTGTGGCCATATGAGATTAACTTGATACTCTTGAAAATGAAATTAGCTATTAGTAGTCTTAGTTAGTCATGTTCTATTTTTTTCACAATGTTTTTCCAAAATGGGCATTTGTTTTCTTTTTCATTACTGCTATGTTTTATGTATTAATGTTTTTTTTCCCTTAACTAAGTGATAAAGCTATCATTCTCATCTACAATTGAAAATAATTTAAATAAGTGTATATTTTAAGTTTTGCAGAAATCATAGGAATGTATTCATTTTATAAGCTACATTTTCAAATTTATATTCATCAGTCACATACTCAGAGCCAACAAATTTCTTTGCTATGTGTTTTAGTTATAGGTTCTGTTATAATACAGCTGTTCTTTCATATACTATCTTATGTGTGACTTAGTTATTCAACCTACATTTTACTTATTAAACAGAAATAAGAGCACACCCACTCAATATAAATACACATATGAACACATATCCATATGTAAAATGCATTTTCTTGTCAATATATACTGCATATATTTTAGATAAAGTTGAAATTTATTATCCCTTTATTCAGATAGAATTATTTTCAAGAATGATTAATAGAAAGCTAAGAACTTCATTACTAGAATCACTTGCAACCACCCATATTTTTGCAATATTTCAATTAATCTGAGTTATTTCTGTTTAGAAAATAACTTGATTACACTGAAGAGTGTTTTTTGGATATTAGCTTTTTACAGGTTTTTAAAATGAAGTATTTATGTCCAGAGAGAGTGCTGTGAGACACTTTTGGTCTTTTAAGATGTCAGATTCTTTCCCATTGTGCAGAAAGAGGAGGCAGGTTTGTCCTATTTGCATACTCTGAAATCAGCAGTACAGGAGGCATTGTGGCACTTACCAAACAGCAATTTAAAACAATCTTACCCTTTAAGAAATATAATTCATGTGGGAAAATAGCACAGAGAAGACACTACAATCACATAGGCTTCAGATATTGATAAATCAGTAACAATTTATGATCTTTTTGATTCCCAGAATTTTTTGTTGTTGCTGCTGCTGTTATCTGGGATTGGGCCATTGAACCATAAAGCCACATCCTTAGTCGTCTTTAGTTTGTTTTAAGTCAGGGTCTCCATAAGTTTTTAGGGCCTTGCTAAGTTATTGAAGCTGGCTTTAAATTTGCTATCCTCTTGCCTCTGCCATCTGAGCCCATAGAATTATAGTCATGCATCACAGCACCAAGCATGAATTCCTGGAAAATTTTAAGGATGTATCCACTTTGTTATCCAATTGGTGGGTACACAACGATTTTCCACAATGACAGGCCTATTATCAGCATAGCTAAGGCAGAAGCAGAGATCTCTTGATTCCTGAGCTGAATGCTTTCAATTACGTTGCTCTAACATGATTTAGAACTGAAAAGTTCAAACGTATAAAGGCTTTTGTTAAGACTGTTTTTAATGGTTAGAATAAGGAAATAAAAACAAATGCAATTCTACTCTACCAGTTATATATTTCTTTAATAGAGCAAAGACTTACTCTAAAGCAATATTACCATACTTATTAAAATGTTTAAATAAAGTATCCTTAACAGAGTAAGATAACCTTAAAGATACACTCTGAATTCTACTCTGCATTTTATCTTGAGTACATGGCACTTGACAAAAGATAAATATTTGTTAAGCAGCACTGTGCATTTGTTTAAACCTCGCTGACTCCTTGTGGAATTCAAAGTATTCATGTCCTTTCACCAATAAGTATAATTACTGACATACTAATAGAAGGTGTGCTTGTTTAATTATTTAGACAATTTTTTCTTCCATAAATTAGAAAAATGCTGAATATATCTTGCTATCAGTAACCTAGAGTTTAGCAGTAGGTAAAGAAGATGTTGCATAAATCTTATAATCTCTTCTGCTTAATACTGAAGTGTTTGAAATTTTAATAACAAGAATTATCTTATGGCTAAGATATCTATTTCTGCTAAAAGTAGCAACATGTCATTCATACCTAAAATTAGGTCATAAATCAACCCAACCTCGATAATTAGCCAGATATTTGTGAGATAGGAAAAGAACACAGGTTTTGAAAAATCTCAATTCTGAATGCTGCTCTTCTTTCACTAGCTGCTACTTTCAACTGAATTTATGTAAGGAGTTCCCATATAAAACAAAGTAAATCTATTTCTTGGTCAACTTACATAAATCTTGCATAGACGATTTAATAATGAGATTTGGAAAAGTTACGGCTTTACAGGCTATAAAAAAGTTCAGAAAGCAAGATCTCGGTCTACATTAGGTAAACTCAAATTATCTTTGTATTTTCCTTTTATAAACAATATTTGGGAACTGTGTTTGAGAGATGCAGTGGTATAGTATTGGAAGGGGAAAATTGGTCTTTTGACATGAAACCAGTTTCAAAAATGTCTGAAGTTGGGCTGGGGTTGTGGCTTGGTAGAGCACTTGCCTAGCATGCATGAGGCACTGGGTTCAGTTCTCAGCACCACATATAAATAAAGGTCCATCAACAACTAAAAAAAAATTTTAAAAAATGCCTGAAGTGTATTTGTAAAAAATGAGGGAGGAGAGATAAAGAAGTACTAGAAACTGAAGTGAAGCAAATTATAATCCACGCATGAATTAGTATGTCAAATGAGCCCCAGTATTATAAACTAATGCATTAATAAAACAAAAAAATTGTGAAATTTAACTGATATTATGCATGTAAACACATTTTAGGAAGGAAATTAATACAGAACTGATTATCTTTTTAAAATTCATATATACAAAGAGAATTTTCTAATTCAAGTAAATTAAGACACAAATTTTGACCTTGAAGAAAAAATTCACTTCTGTCTCTTGTGAACACGATATGTCATATTATTTGACGTGTCTGTGCAGTGTCAATTGAGTGAATGTTGATGCTGACAAATGATTATAAAGAAAAATTTAAAAATAACTTTGTTTTCCAGAAAATCTACCCTACTATAATTTTGGAGAAGAGTTTTAATAAAAATTTTCTTAAATATCTCACTACTTATGTAGAAGGAAAATAATATATTTCATAGCAAAGTTAGAAACTCACTGCTGAAATGCACTATGCAATCTTTTCAAACCCATGCTTAATCATCCCAATACAATATAGGTATGTGTGTTCTCAATCAATTGTATCTTTTCTTTGTTTGTTACTGGGGATTGAACTCGTGGGCACTCAACCACTGAGCCACATCCCCAGCCCTGTTTTGTGTTTTATGTAGAGATAGGGTCTCGCTGAGTTGCTTAGTGCCTCGCCATTGCTGAGGCTGGCTTTGAACTCGCTATTCTCCTGTCTCAGCCTCTCTAAGTGCTGGGATTACAGGCTTGAGCCACCGCGCCTGGCTAATCAATTGTATCTTAAAAGTAATATAACTTAATTTTGTTACATGCCAGTTTCTGATGGAATTATGGCATGAAGAAAGGAATTGGTGTCAAATAAGAGTTTTGGAATCCTGCCTTATTTATCTAATACTGTGTGTACCTGGAGTAACTTACGTATTTTTTTATTTTTCAACCTCATTTATCCTAACTTGCAGGTTAGGAGTCAGGAGTACAAAATCCTTCACACCTAAATTTTAGTTAGTTTGATGTGAGTTACAGCTAATATGAAAAAAAAAAAGCAGTAGAGCTTTTGCCTGGTATATGAGATACTGGATTCATTCTTTGGCGCACACACACAAAATTTAAAAGTAAAATTTTTCAGCACACTAGAAGGAGCAATAATAAACATGATAATATCAGACTATTTTAGAAATATTAAAATACTATGAACAACATTGTAATATAAGTGAGGAAAAAATTGTTTACTTTAAAATAGTCCATATTTATATCGTCCTTAATTTTAGAAAATGAAACAAACATGAAATTCCTCTACTGTTCAATTGGAGCATACTAGTTTACATTTACTTTCAATTAAAATATATGGAGGTTTAAACTGGAAGTAAGTTAGCCTAGGCCTACTAAAGGGGCAGAAAGGAAGATGTTTCTATGATATAGCTGACAGAATAAGAAAATTCACCAAAGAACTATTATGTTTGAAAATATTATAGAACTTGCACTTCTGATTATGTTCTTTTAAATAAGTCTTTAAAACAATAGTCAACCAAAGAGTTAATAGTGAGGCATTTGAGCTGCAAATAAGCACAAAGCGTACAGAGGATAATGAGTACAGCATTTACAATTAAACTTGAATTAAATATTTGCAATCTGAAAGGGTAAGCTGTACATTTGACAACCTCATAAAACTACCACAACAAAAGTAGACACAAATGTCAATAAAGAAAACAGACCTATATAAACTACTTCCTCCTTGGAGCCCTAAGGAATCCATTTTCACAGTAAAGCTGAAAGCAATAAAATTGACATTCATACCTAATGAAGTTTATTTGAAACAATATGAATAGTCAAGAAAATTTCAGGCTGTGCAATTAGATTTAGAAAATTAATGACTGCTAAAGTGTAGAGGGGGCTAGCAGGTGTAAATGACAATCCTTCTCTGGAGTAAAACATGATCATAGATAATGTAATCTTAACCCTCAAATTACTTAAGCTTCTTTTTTAATGGTGACATATTGAGCACACAATCAAATGTAACCAAGCAAAGAAAATACCAGATGAGCATAAGAGTTTTAGAAGTGAGATAAAGGAAGATAGATCCACAGAAATTAAAAATACTAGAATTACCTGATACAGATTGAAGATAGTGTTTTGTCATTTACACAAACTTTAAAAATAGACAAGAGTAAAAAATGGTTTTAATAGTCAATAGTTAAGAGAAATTATAATGAAATTTGCAGAGTAACAAACATAAAACTCAAAAAAAAAGATTGAAGGGCAAGGAAGGACACTTGTGAGGACTTTTTATCATAAATGATGACATGAGAATTCTTTTTGTAATAGTTTCTTAAGCTTTTCACTTGTTATGTGTCCTCTTGCATTCATTGTATATCTCGAGACAGGTACACAATTCCACATTCTACCTTTACCCTCAGTAGTGTGTGGATGTTGTGCAGTATGTCAAGCCATCCCCTGCAGCACATTCCAAGAAAGTACAAGGTAAATTTCAACCAGAATAGGCTTATTTTGAACACTGTTTAATGCATGAATAAATGATTGAATTTGAATTACAGGTAAACGCATCCTTTCTTATCAGACATGCTTTATTGTGGAGAATGTTATTCACACGCACAAAATCTTGACTCTCCCAAAGGTTTATCCTCAATATTGAGTCAAATTAATAGCCAAACACATTTGTTTCTGGTACTGGGTATTGAACCCAGAGGCATTCTACTTTCGAACCATACCCCAGCCCTTTTTATTTTTATTTTATTTTAGGGTCTGGCTAAGTTGCTGAGGTTGTTCTCTAACTTGAGATCCTTCTGCCTCAGACTTCTGAGTCTCTGGTATGGGCCACAGTACACAGATGCCCTGTACATCCTGTAGTTTCTTTTTTTTTGGTGGAGAGGGGACTGGGGATTTAACCCAGGGTTGCTTAACCACTGAGCCACATCTCCAGCCCCTTTTATATTTTATTCAGAGACAAGATCTCATTATGTTGCTTAGGGCCTCACTAAGTTGCTGAAACTATCTTTCAACTTGAAATCCTCCTGCCTCAGCCTCCTGAGCCACTGGGATTACAGTAGTGTACCGCCATATTTGGCTGCCCTTTATATTTTTAAATCGACAAAATTCATGTTTTGTTTGCTTTTGTAATGCTCATTAATACAATTGCCTTCCTTTTCATTCCCATTGCTATTCTTAGCTCAAGTTCTCATTACTAATATTTTCAAAACAGGCCTCAATCCTTGGCCTCAGATCTCTATACTATGTATTTATAAATATTTTACATGCTGATGTGAATGATTTAATATTACCATTATTCATACTCACCATTCATTAAACTTTTGTGTTATTCTCAGAGCTAAGTATTTTAATCTTCACCTTACTGAATATTTATATGATCCTCATGTCATGTTAATATTCTTTTCTCTACTTAAAAGTGAAGAAAATGGACAAAAAAATTAGATAAATTGTCAAATTTACACACTTGACAAGTAAAGTTGTAACTCAGACTCATGCTTATGCTTTAATTTCTTCCTGCCTTCATAATAAAGCAAAATTTTTATAGAAGCATTGCTCAATATTCACAATTCTGTGAACTATCCCCTATAATTCTTATGTCCAACTTTATTCTTTCAAACTATTCAGTCTAAGTTGTACTGTCTTCATTTCCCCACCTGTTCATCTCATCTCAGCTTTTCAGTTTAAACCCTTCCTCTTGGTGGCACACTCCTATAATCTGAGCAGCTCAGGAGACTCAGGCAAGAGGATCGCAAGTTCAAAGCCAGCCTCAGCAAAAGCAAGGTGCTGAGCAACTCGGTCTCTAAATCAAATACAAAATAGGGATGGGGATGTGGCTCAGTGGTTGAGTGTCCTTGAGTTTAATACCTGGTACCAAAAAACAAACACACACAAAAAAACCCACCCATCTCTGTCACGCCCTAAACATACTGATAAGCTTTCCTGAGCTTGCAGGAAGTTCCTTCTACTGAGTTTTGCTAGAGGTACCAACACTGCTTTCTTGACAACCCTTCAAGTATTGTCTTCTAACACCAGACTTTACACTGACCTTTGCTTTGATCGTACTTGCCCGAATACCATTATCTGTCCTTATCTGTCACTAATGTGGGGTTTTCTACTTCTCCTTAAGATCTGGCATCAAACATTTTTCAGGGCAGACTTCTTTCTGTTCCCCCAAACCCGCACTGGTTGCAGACATGCCCCCAATTTTCTATAGACATACATGGTACTTTGGAATACTCCTTGGTAGTTTTATCACAGTTGCATGGATTACTTTAATTTGTGGAATTCTTTCTTTAAATTTATTCCTAAATAAACTGTAGCTGCACAAGAATAGAATTTTTTTCATTTTTCTAATTTAATCCTATCCATGTCAGATCTCAAAAATAAATGAATAAATGTGACTATTTGTTTATATATATTTGCTGAAGGATGTTTCCTATAGACCTAGGAAATGTTATTCTCTAGAATTCCCCTCATATAGGAATTCACAAATTTGACTTTCATAATGAGAGGATCACAATGTCTGGAAACTCTGGCAACTTTAAGCAGAACCATTCCTTCATAGGTTTAAAACTGATGTCAGTTCCTTTCTAAGTAATAAAATGTATGCAGGCCTATCTACAAAGGATAGAGCTATCTATTTAGATGCTGTTACATGAAACAGTCTCCCCACATCAGATTTTATTTATCCTGTTTTAGATAGGGTCGTCGTTGTAAGGAAACCGAGATCTGCATCACTTTTTCTCCTTTTATCCAATTTTGTCTGTTTTTATCTTTGTTTCATATATTTAAAAGTATTTCCCTGCTTTCCTTTTCACTGTCACTCAGCACTGTAATCTTTATTGCATTGTAATAATTTCATGCCCAACTTGCAGGACTTGCTCGTAAATTATAGGATTTGTGCACCTGACACACTGGCATTAATACCTTTTATACATCCTGGTTTGGCCATCTGTCTCCATCACCTGTCTTTTCCCTTTCTTTTCCCTCTATCTCATCAGCCAGCTGGTGTTCTACTAATGTTTTCTTCAAATCTTTTCTACCTTTCTAAATCTATATATCTCTTCTTTGCTAGCAAATAGTCCAGCTGTGGATTTCTAAATACCTGAAACTCCATCACAGGAGGTTTAACTACATGCTTCAGAGTGAAACTCGGCAATAGAACATATGTCCTTGAAGTGTCCTTGCATACTGCCTCAGATATACTGGGGACACTTGAACAGGGTCTCTCTCACTGCTCCAATTTCAGTGTGTTCTTGTGCTTGTGTTTTATCAGCTTTATTAAATAGTCACCTAATGTTTCCTTCCCTAAACTGGACGTAAACAGTTTGACTACAGTCTATCCTCTTTTTGTCCTATTTCTATTTTTTCTTAAATATCTAAAGATTTCCTGTATTGCTACATAGTGATCCAGATAGCACTGTATTAATTTCAGAATAGGCTTCAATGTTATTAAGAACATAAATTGAACCATTCTAATCTCATTTTCTCTAGATGTAAAGGTGTTTCATATTTCAAGAATATGAGAACACAAATTATTTAGGAAAAGCAATTTATGGCCAGATGTTGAGTTTGGGAAAGGTCATAACTCAGGGGAAACTGATATGTGATGAAAATGTAAGTGAAGAAAGAAATGGACAGAAATCCAGAGTTTAGCATCCAAATGAGAATTAAGCTAACACAAACATATGTGAGAAGTTATAGTTGTATTGTGAACATCAAGAAAGTTGGTGGGAGCTTAGCATGGTGGCACATGCCTATAATCCCAGTGGCTCAGGAGGTTGAGGTAGGAGGATTGTATATTTAAAGCTAAGTTTAACAACTTAGGGAGGCCCTAGGCAACTTAGCCAGCCCTGTCTCTCTATAAAATACAAAAAGGGCTGGAGATGAGTCTCAGGGTTAAGCCACCCTCATTCAATCCTTGGTTCCAAAAACAAATAACAAAATTGGTCAGTGTGCCTTTAAAATTGCTTAAAAGTCGATCTGTTTTGAACACTTAAGAATCACTGAAGACTTTGGAAATATAGGCAAATTCAGAATCATTCATCTGTCTCTATTTCTTCCTTTCTCTCTTTTGATATTAAATAATTTTATTAAGATTCTTCTAGTTTAACTCCTAGTAATCATACTTTTCAGAAGTCATTTACTCTAAACAATAAACTGACAACTAAACCCCGAGAAATTTTCATAGCAATGTAACTAATTTGACTTGGGATAAAAGAATGTTATGTTCAAATTAAAAATAGCTGTCAGTCAAATGCTGTTTTATCATTTATTGAAATGCTTTAATATTGTAGTGTCACAAGTTTCTCTTCTTGGTCCCTTGTTGATTACTACATTGTCACTTGAAATGAAGCCAGCTGTAGCAATTAGCTTCATTTTCTCTCTGGATGATATCTCAATTGATAAGCTTATATCATCTTCCACTTCATATTTACTGGAAAAAGATTCCTTTTCCCAATCAATATGACTTGTTACAATCATCTTATTACTAAATTAAGTAATTTTTTTCCTGAGTCTTTAGCCAATTTTTCATATAAGAAATAATTAGAATAATGATGGAAGATATTTAATTTTATTACCTGATCTTGCAAATATAAAATTTCAACTAAAATTCGTTTAGTTGGAGCTTCAGTGATAACTTCATTATAATTGTCATTTTTAAAATGTGTTTTTCTGAAAAATTTATTTCCAGGAAGCAGTGACTCCATAAATCATACTGTTACAAATTTAGTATATAACTTCTGGAGATAATAAACAATTTTTCTCATTTGCTCAGTAGTCACAATGGGTAAAATATTGACTCAAACTATTTTGTCTTCACTTGGGGCAAATGGGCAAGTCTAGCAATAGCCACAATTTGGAAACATGACCGGTTTCCAGAAATATGGAGTATTTTAAATTACTAGCGGGCAGAAATTTTGGTTGATGTGTAGGGCATTCTCAGAAGAAATGGGAATACACCAGTAGTAAAGGATATACAAGTATTTAAGATGTCTTGCAGACATTTTTGATATTGAGATCTTCTGACCAAGGATAGGAATGTAATGAATGAGTAATTAATTAATGTGCCAGGATATAGAGTGGACCTTAGTGTAGGAAGAAATTGGATACCAAGCAGATTTCTAAGCATAAAACAAAAGATAAGAACTTATTTTTCTGTTTCATAAATAAACTGAAGCTTAATCCGTTACATTGACTATAGATACTATGTCAAAGTGTAGATGTCTATCTTGTCTTCTAACTCTAAATCCCAAGTCAAAATATTTTATATTAGCTGTTTTTACTCAAATTATGAAAACAATATTAGGTTACTTAAAACATTTTACTAAACATTTTATAGATTCTATGTGGAATTTATTTTATGACTTAAGATACATGTTATCCACATTCTGAAGATAAGAAACCTGAGGATGAGAGAAATTAAGAATTAAATCCAGGCCTACTGGATCGCAGAGACCAAGGTAATAATCATTAATAAAAATCTTTAATAAGTCAAGTATCTGAATTGGATTTGAGGGCATGTTTCTTATTAATGCAATTTTAATAGCGTCTGTCACATGTTCATCCCTTGGTTTAAGAAAGATTGCACGGTTCATTAAATCACTGGAATTAAGTTGCCTCTTTAGTCTCTGATCGCTTTCTAAAAGGGCCCCGAGAGGGCACCCTCCATCAGTCTTGTCAAGTGTAGCTCGTTCATAATACTTTTCACTGAAATCATGTTTTAACTGAAACTTTTATGTGTACCTATTTGTTTTTCTCTACTAGATGTAAACTCCAAGAGAATAGCTTCTGAGTTCACTGTTCACATCTCTATATCAATGACAAGCAAATAATACATACTCAATAATTAATGAATAAAAAATTCTTATTCATTAATTAAATAATAAAAAGAGATGAATAAAATGAATCAGATAATAATAAAAAGAAAGTGAGAAAGTCCATGATGAATTTCCATGCAATACCTTAGAAAACTTTTTAAACTGATGACATTCAAGGTATGCACAAATAGAAAAGGCAGAGCCTCATGCCTTGCTGGACATGCAGGTTGGTTAAAGATCTGTAAAGTAATTTGAAAATAAGAATAGCTTGAATATCCAAAAGTTTTGACCAATTTTTCTTTTTAAGAAACTTTGAGTACTAAGATAAAAATGTGTAAATATACACAAAAATTACGTATGCTATACTAAAATGTATATAAGTTGCAAAAGTTGAATATTTAAATAAATGTAAATAAGTTAGACAACAATTAAATGGTTCACAACCAAATAAATTTCATAGACAATTACGTAGCCATAAATGACAATAATGCATTAAGGAATGCCATTGTTATTATCCCTTTTTGCTTCATAATGTGCAATACAAATAAAATCATAATGTTCAAGCTATGAAGGATGAAAAATAAGGTACAGACACAACTATAAAATTACTCTGATGTAATTTTAATGTTTAAAAGTACTACAATGCTTGAGAGATTGTTATGAAACACAAAATATTACTTATAAAATTCATCAAAATTAACATGAATGTGATGTAGTAATTGATTAAAAATGAAAAGAGAAAATAGTATTTACTTTGACTATAGGTAAGGATGGAGCAATAAGGTTTGTCTAAATATTAAAATTTAAAAGCCAAATAATGAAGAAGATTGTTGGCATAAAAGAAAACATAGAGAAAATAGAGACTAAATGAATAAACTACCAACAAATCATATTACATGAAACAATTTAGTATATGATATACCTTTCAAGTATGTGATAAAGACAGGTATGTGATGGATGATTGTTCAAAAATTAAACTTTATGCTGTATTGAAAAATAAGTTCTAGGTAGATAAAATGAGTAAAGCATAAAAATAAAACCTTAGAAATATGGAGCTGAGTAATTATGATATCTCTGAAAGAGTGGTACTAAATTTTTTAAATGGAAGAAACTATGGGAAAAACTTAAGACATGTGAAAAATGTGGTAACTATTATTCAACAAAAAATTTTATAAATTGTAATATGAGAAATCATACCAACAGTAAAACACACTAAAATTAAAATTCCATATAAAATGTGTTGCTGGGTAAATTAGCAAAGAAAAAATCAATGCTGATGTGCTAATCATTGAATAAAGATGGGAAGACAAATTAGTTTAATAATGAGGATAACATTTTGGAAGCACATAACTTTAAAAATTTGACATAAATTTTTTTATATAAAAATAAAACCTAGAAGAATTTTTCTGTGCAAACTGCATTTTGGGAAGGTAATTATAATTAAAAGAAAATCTTAATTATCTAATAGGAAAATAGTTCATTAAATTATATAGAAACCTATTTAAACATAATACAAAATCATTATTAAGGGATAAGTGTGTGTATAATGTTTTAAAACAAAATAATACTCATAATTTCACAAGGTGTGATGAAAACATTGTACATGAAGTACAATTAAATAAATTGTAAAATTGTACAAAAGCGTTAGCAGTGGTTTCCTATGGTCTGTGGAAACATTTCTTGCTTGTGCTTCAGGTGGAATTATGGGTACAAGTAATTAGAAAAAAATATTTTGTATACTTTAAGTAACATTTCTAAGCGAACATTTATTCTTAGGTTTTATCCCCAGGAAAAATTTTTCATTTTACAAGCATAGTATAAAATCATACAGTGAGAAGTTTCTGCCATAAATGTATTACAGGAAGTTCACTAATAATATCTTGTAATCTAAAGACTTGGTCTTCAAAGTTTATGATTTTGGCAAATAATTGTAGCTTATGCCATATGGATTGGATGCATACAATATGCTACTCCTTCTGTCAAGATTTTTGTGTGATTATTTATCTCTTTCATTACAATCAAGGTTAAGAAACATTGGCATCCATTTCCTGAATCCCTGCCAATAGAAACTACTTCACATTTGTTTCTGACTAATGTTCTTGTCACTTGGATTTAGATATTTTTCTTTCTTAAAAGAGTATTGTTTAAATCAATTAGGAAACTACTTAACGTAATACATGCATTAACATACCTAATTGTAACTGTCTTATTCAGGACAGACTTAGCTTTGTTTTTTTTTTTTTTTCCCCTACATTAAATGCTTGACTTTCACTGTAACAGTCACTATTGTGGCAAGGAGATGGAAAGAGATACGTATTATAACCAACACCAATGACAAAATACTCTACTTCTATAAGTTATCTAATAGGATATAGATGCTCCTTGAAATATCACAGGGTTAAGTCCAGATGAACCCAACATAAGTTGGAAATACTTAAATAAAAACCACATTCAATATACCTCAACTATGGAGCGGCGTGTTTTAGCAGTACAGAGTACTATGGAGGACTGTCGTTTTCCCACATCATTATGAGCCTGGATGGAGCTACTGTTGCTCAGCATGGCAAGAGAAATTTATATATCATATTTTTAACCCAAGGATATATCAAAATTCAAAGTGTTTCTACTATTATATCATTTTTGTGCTGTTATAAAGTCCTAAAATATCATTAGTTGAACCATGGTAATCAGGAACCATCTGTATGTAGAGACAAACCTCAAAATTACTTCCTAAAGCTCAGAACTGCTGAAAGTTTCCTCTGAGATACCATATAAAAACCAGAAATGGAGAAAATATCTTTTCTCAGGGCTTAGAGCAATAGTGATTGATACTGAAGAACTTCAAAATTTAAGACTGTCGTATGTTGTCTCTCATACGTGGAAGCTCAAGGGAAAAATAGTGGGGGGAAGATGTCATAAAATTAGAAGGGAGGCCATTGGGATCAGGGAAGAGGATAAGAAGGAAGGACAAAGGGATTGTAAGCAAAGGTATTGTGAGGTAAAGCTGATAAAATGATGTTATAAGCATATATGAACATACTGCAATGGTACATACTGTTCTGTGTAACTACTGTGCACCATGAAAAATTAAAGTCAGAGACTACAAGAAATTGATTTTTTTGTTATAGAAGATACAAGCAAAGGTTATTTAGAAAAGGGAAATTGAATACAAATATGGCTCATATTACAGAGATAAAATATTTGTATCTAAATTTTATAGGAAGTTAATATTTAAAATTCACACTCAGAGATATGATCAGTTCTGTTATGAAAATGAAATTTTAAAACAATGCAACTCAGCCAGGCGTGGTGGTGCAAGCCTACAATTCCAGCACTTAGGGAGGCTGAGACAGGAGCCAAAGTTCAAAGCCAGCCTCAACAGCAATGAGGCACTAAGCAACTCAGTGAGACCCTGTCTTTACATAAAACACAAAATAGGGCTGGGGATGTTCCTCAGTGGTCAAGTGTCCCTGAATTCAATCTCCAATACCAAAAAATAAATTAAAAAAATGCAATGTGTAATTGTACTTCATATTTTTAAAACTAAGATTGCATTTCAAAGAGGAAATAACTGATATAAATACTTCTAGGAATATGATGGGGTACGTATTTCTGAGTTGACTACCCACTACCTTGCTACTCCAAATACAACAACTAAATCATTCTCTGGATTGCTCACTTTTATGTCTGCAGAAAGAGCTTCCAAATATAAGTGGTGTCATAAGTAATAATTTTATATACTAGGTAGATATATAAAATGAAATTGAAGATTTGATAAATAACAATTTGACATGATCATAATAACTAGTTTATCTGAGGGGAAAAAAAGCTTAAACATATATTTAAGAAAAGACACCTCAAAACAAATATACTATCTTAATTTAAAGTGAAAACTGTAGAACGAGACCTAGGGTAATTAAAAAAAAAAGAGGATATATCATGAGGTTAAATAAGATGGAGAGAGATTAGCACTACTATTGCCTGTTAAACAACTGCATATTTCTAGAACTCAACCATTAATTAACTCCTGAAGCCTGTGAGAAATATAAATGACTATCAAGTAATGACAAAAAAAAGCCAGGCTGCTGTGCTATGTAGCTGTTGTTAGATCTCAGTTTGACTGTTACTATTTTACTATTATGTGCCTTCAGGAGTACAGTGATACATGCACAAATAAGATAAATTTTGGAGACAATGTTTACTTCCAAATATTTGCTTTTGTTTCTTAGAACTTTCTCTTTTTTCTGCACTCACAAGATATAAAAACTTTGAGAATTATTACATAAAACTAGAAGAGGCGTCCAACCAAAAATCCAGAAAGCATCTTTCAAAATATAGTAACTATTCATAAAATAAAAGGATGTACTTGTCTCTATGGGAACCTCACTAAATGAGAGTGTCCAGGATTTCAGAAGAAGCGAGATGTGTGATTTGGTGTTTGGTCTCAAATAAAAAGTGTAACAACAGCTTAGTAAAGTATACTATAGGCAATGTATTATAAGGATGAAGAAAAGAATTCAGCCATCAAGTCATTCACACATGCATACACAATAAGGGATAATAAAATGGAAGTAGAGAGAACTTCCTGTTTCATACACAAGCCCTGAATTAACTTGGCTTACATTAATTAACTTTATCAATGAGCTTTGTAATAGAGTACCTATCCTGAATTTCAATTATTACCTGGAGTGCTCAGGGAAAATAATATGCCAACTCGGTGATATTCCATGATACTAATTACCTGGGGAAATGAGTGCAAAATGCATAGACGTGGAAATTACAGCTAGCAAACGAGTTCTTATTTTTACTCCCACATAACTACAGAAAGATTTTGAGGCTGATGAAATATAAAATGTATGTTGATATCATTTCATAATGAGAGTAATTATAACATCAACTCACTTTTACAGGTATGGTAGCATAGAATGGAAAAAGATGACAATGAAGCTCTTTATAAGGGAATTGTATCTGATAATAATACTTGAATCACATGGTTAACAGAAAAAGAAAATGTTCAGGTCTGACAATTTATTTTTCCATTTTTGTCCCCCCCCCCTTTTTTTTAGATTTTATAATTTTGAATTCCTTTGTGTATTATAATACACAAATATTTACCTATTATATATTTACCTATTCTCTACCTTCCACGTCTATTTAAATCAGATTAGTTACAAAGTATTAATAGCATCCATCACTCAGCACTCCAAAGAAATAAAATGGGTATGCTATATATCAATAAAAACCAATTAACAAACTAAAACATAAAGTGACCCCAAAACTATCAGTCTATTCAAAAACTGTTTTTTTAAATGATCAAAAGAAATCTAATTACTGTTTATCTTTTCCTAAATTAGCATATGTTAACAATATCTTCACAGAATCTTTGTGGAAAAATCTTACTTGATCATCTTGCAGTTATTCTGTCTTATGGACGTTTCACAAAAATTGGCCTAGAGCAGCAGGACAAGTATGAATGTGAATCTGCTTGGACACCATTTATACTTTACTTCAATGTCTCCACAACTATTTTTAATATAAATCGTCATTGATTAACACTTCCCAGGGTCATCTCCTATTCTAGCATAGTATTTTCCATTGTTTTATCTTAGTTGAAGGCCATTCATACTATAGCTTCAAGAATAAGAAGTCTAAAACTCGGGGGACAGTCTCTGTTAAGAATTGTTTTCATATAATGCATCTGTTGATGTCCTAACCTTAGTATCTCAGTAAGTGACTTTCTTTGGAAATAGGATTATTACAGAAGTAATTATTTATGATGAGGAGTTTAAGCTGTTTTCATGAGATTCAAAGCCAGATTTATTCCTGGAATAATTCTGGTTTCTTTTAAGGCAATTTGTTTTTCAAAAAATTAATATGAAGCCTGGGTTCAAAACTCAGTGACAAAATGATCACTTCATATTATTTTGAATCAAGGATTGATGAAAAAGCATCAGTGAGTAATCTGGCAGGATTTTAGAGGATCTTTATTTTTTCATTGTATTTTACTTTATCATTTCACAAATTTTATAGATAATTACCATTTGTTTAACTTAAAAATAAGCATTTTTTGAATCATGAAAATAAAAGTTATGCCTGAAGGTAAACAATGTTTTCATGATTCAAATCTGAGAAAATGAGGGGTGGATTCCAGATGAAATCATGTAAATTTTTTTAACAATACTTTAACTCACATAAAAAGTTATAAAAATGACATATTTATTTTAACATAATGTCACCATTAAGATAGTTTAAATGACAACCAATACCATATCAAAACAATTTTTCTTTTAGATTATAATGAAAAACATAATTTTATTTCATACTAAAGACCTGCCATCAGAAAAAAAGATGTCAGTGTCCTAAAAGAGATGTGAATAAAGTACAGTTGAGAACTAGACCAAGATATAAGAATTGAGAAACACAACTACTGTCAATTAGAATTAATAGAAATGATAGGGTTTGTTTTTTGTTTTAATTGAGTGTTTACTATGCAATTGAAAGTATGTATTAATGTCAACATCGACAAACAAAACTTTCCACTTTGGAACCGCACTTCTTCTAGAGCTTCTTCAGTGACCTTCACTGAAAAAATACTCTAAATGGCAGTTGAAACACAGGCAGGTGAAAAATATCTAATATTGTTGCTTCAGTAACTCAAAAATGGAGAATGGAATTTGACCAAATATTCAATGAAAAAATCCTCATTTAGGAATGAAGTGAAAAATGATGATGAATTTCAAGCTAATGCATTTGTGAAGGCTGTAAATGACTGAAAATAGGACTTATCAAGAAATTTCTCCTAAGCCCATGCATTAGAGTGATGCATGAAGCTCTAACAAGCATAATCAATTTTTATTAAACTAAATGAAAAAAAGTTCATTTGTCAATCACGTCCTCCCTGTAGTCACCTGCAAAATGTGGAAACCCTTTAAAGGTAAATGTTTTTTTAATTCAGTTTTGTTTAATAGTGTAAATTTTGCCTAGCTTTTTCATGAATAAAAATACTTTTGATCAATGGAATCACTGTGATATTTTCCAAATTAACACATTGATATAGCAATAGCCATTTGCCAAGACTTCAAGCCTTATTTAGAATATACTAACTTTTTTGTTACCTCTCTGAAATAGTAGCATATGTAATTAAAGTTATTGGGCACATGGCTCTTCTGAAACATTACATATTCATGTGTTTATTTTGTGGCTTTACAAGTACTTTGTACATAGAATTGCAAGAGTAACTTTAAACAGGTAAGTGAAATATTTTTAATCATCCTCAAATTCTCTCCTCCTCAAAGGCTTCTAAAATTAGTACATTCCTGCTCCAGACCACTCTCACGGACACCACAAAAGTGTCTCACTAAGACAACACCCAGACCTTGCCAAAGTTCCCGTCTTACAGAGAATTTTCTCATCCTCTAAAGACCTATACAGGTGACTCACTTTATAATTCAAATCCTGTTTTACTTATCTCTTCTTTATTTGAATATTTTAAAAGAATAGCATTACGTCTTCTATATTCATTCTTTTTGTCTTTACTTATCTTTATCTTTTGACAGTACTGGGTATCAAATCCAGGGCCACATGCATGCTAGGCAAGCACTCTACCACTGAGCTACATCAGGGCCTTTTTTTGCTCTTGTAATAAAGAGGTGAACTCCATTTCCACATTTCTTCCCTGCCTGCCTCACATTGAGTAAAGAAAGTAAGATAAACAATAAATAGGACTTGTCCTTTCAGACTGCTGAATAGTCCCAGTAAGTAGCCCCTATTGTGCATGTGCAGTCTGCTTCCTTTCCAACCCCCAACCATTTGAGGAATCCAGCACACAAAGGCTTTGTCCTTCTGCTTGCTTTTCATCTTAAGCCTGAGTTTTGAAACTGAACCTATCATATAGGTAAGTTCTCTCATAGTGTATCTTGTGAATGATAAACTTTATTTCATACATTAAAATATTTTGTATTTGAAATAAAAGAATGCTAACATCAAGCCTCTCAGACTAATTACAGATGTCAAAGGGAAATCAGTGAAACTAATTTAATTGAATTTATATCTAACAAGTATCAAACGTTTTTCTTCAAATGTCAAAGAAAACTTGCATCTGATGGAGATAAACAAGGAAGAAAGATTATATTGGATAAGAAATTGATAATACAAGAAAAAATCCAACTCCTCAGCAACAAAAGGTGCAGGGTATTATCTTTTGTTTTCTTTAAAAAAATTAACTGATACACAAAAGCATAAATAACATATGTTAGGGGGGTACCATGTAATATTTCAGTACATGTATATATTGTATGTTTAATTCAACTTAAGCTTATTTACCTCTTCGACATTCATCATTACTTTGTTAAACTTCCAAAATCCTTTCTTGTAGCTTTTAGAAAGTACACTACATGATTGTGATATATACTACCCTGATATATATTACCCTACTGTGCACTACTGCAGCACAACTTTTTAGTCCTAACTTTATCTTAGTCCCACTGAAACTTTTACTCACACCAGCCTCCTCACTTTCCCTAGTCTGAGATAAACATTCTACTTTCAACTTCTATGAGATCAATGTTTTTATATTTCACACATGAGTGAGACCATGTGGCAATTCTCTTCTTGTGCCTGACTTATTTCATTTAATATAACAATGTTTAGTTCTATCCATGTC
>CM053399.1:22866288-22905038 GCA_028644305.1 Xerus rutilus | reverse complement strand
TTTACCATCTTTGGCTTGAAGTCCACTTTTGATATGAGGATGAAAACTCCTGCTTGTTTGTGGGGTCCATGTGAGTGATATGTTTTTTCCCAGCCTTTCACTTTCAGTCTGTGGATGTCTTTTCCTGTGAGATGAGTCTCTTGCAGACAGCATATTGTTGGGTCTTTTCTTTTAATCCAGTCTGTCAGTCTATGTCTTTTAATTGGTGCATTTAGGCCCTTTACATTCAGGGTTATTATTGAAATATGATTTGTAATTTCGGTCATTTTGATTTGTTTAGTTTTTTCCTTGACTTGTTTTCTCTTTTGAATGGTCTTTCCTCTAGTGTAGTTCCTCTTTGTAAATTTTCATTGTTGGTTATCATTTCCTCTTCATGGAATATTTTGCCGAGTATGCTGTGTAGTGCAGGCTTTCTTGCTGTAAATTCTTTTAACTTTTGCTTATCATGGAAGATTTTTATTCCGTCATCAAATCTGAAGGTCAATTTTGCTGGATATAGGATTTTTTGTTGGCATCCATTGTCTTTCAGGACTTGGAATATGTTATTCCATGATATCCTGGCTTTTAGGGTCTGGGTTGAAAAATCTGCTGAGATATGAATTGGTCTCCCCTTGTAGTAATCTGGTTCCTCTCTCTAACGGTCTTTAAAATTCTATCCTTATTCTGTATGTTGGGCATTTTCATTACAATGTGCCTTGGTGTAGTTCTGTTGAAATTTTGTACGTTTAGTGTCCTGTAAGCCTCTTGTATTTGATTTTCCATTTCATTTTTCATATTTGGGAAATTTTCTGATATTATTTTATTGAAGAGATTGCACATTCCTTTGCTTTGAAATCCTGTGCCTTCTTCTATCCCAATAAATCTTAGATTTGGTCTTTTAATGCTGTCTCATATTTCTTGTATGTTCTGATCATGATTTTTTGTCATCTTCACTGTATGGTCAAGTATATTTTCAACATTGTACATCTTGTCTTCATTATCTGAGGTTCTGTCTTCCAGGTGATCTAGTCTGCTGGTGATGCTTTCTGTTGAGTTTTTTATTTGGTTTATTGTTTCCTTCATTTCAAGAATTTCTGATAGTTTTTTTTTCACAATCTCTAGCTCTTTCTTAAAGTAATCTTTTGCTACTTGTAATTGTTCTCTTATCTCTTTGTTAGAATGATCAATGGTTGCCTTTATTTGCTCTTCTATTTCTTTGTTGAATTGATCAATTTTTGTGTGTAATCGCTTACTTATGTCATTGTTTAATTTGCTGATCATTTTAATTATGTACATTCTGAATTCTTTCTCTGATATTTCATCAACTGTGTTGTCAATGGATTCTATTACAGTGGTATCAAGGTTTATTTTGGGCCCTTTCTTCCCTTGTTTTCTCATGTTGATTGTGTATCTTCCTTTCTTGCAATACCAATGTGAGGTATTGCTGCTTCTATCCTATAATCTTGTATTGAGAGTCCAGATTACCTGTGTCTCACCTTGGAGCTACATCTGTTCTCCCAGTGTCCCCAGATGGGCACTACTGCCACTAAAGTTTGTGGTGGAGGTCGTGGATGTACCTCTAGAGGGCAGTGGGAGTAGCCTTGGCTGGGCTTCTATGGCGTTCCCTGAGGGCTGATTTGTCCCCTCTCTTAGGCTCCTGCTTGTGAGCAGGGGCTCTGCAGCAGAACTAGGGGTGGGCCTAGGTCTCACTTAAGTAGGAGAATGTGTTTGAGACTCTTACTGTGGGCGTGATCTTCCCTGGGGCTGGAGGCTAGCAGGCCCTGGTCTGCCTTCAGCTGGGCACCTCTGGCATTCCCTGGGTGTGGTTTTGGGCCTTCTCTCTTGCCTGTCCCCAGGAGCTCTGGAGCGGAACTGGGGTGGGCCCAGGCCATACTTATTGGGGCTTACTCACGCTGGGGTCTCTGCAGCGACTCTTACCCTGGGTGTGCACTCCCCTGTGGCTGGTAGCTATCAGTCTCTGGTCAACCCTTGGTTGGATGCCCATGGAGTTTCCTGAGGGCAGATTTTGGCCCTCAGTGGCTCCTGCCAGACCGCAGAAACTCTGCAGTGGAGGAGAATTTGCTTTTAAAGCTGTGGGACACAGTACCATTTTAATACTGAAGACCATGAAAAGGAATGTAAAGAGGTTCGAGTTGTAGTTTTGCAATTCATAGTCAATTAAAAATAATAAGGTAGAGTAAAAATATTTCAACTCCTCATGGTATTCCTTGGTGAAATCCAAGATCAAATGAGATAGTTGAAGCAAACCTCTCAGGAGAGTGACTTACACCTAGAAAGCACTCAATAATTGTTGGGTATCATTTTCCTTTGTGATCTATCTTAGAGATTTTCCAGACAGTGTGGAACTAAGGCATACTGCGTTTGAGCTTCAAGCAATAATCTGCAAGTCAAACAGTGCTTTTCACACCCCTTTTCATTGTGACATACAATCTAACCCTCTGCATCTTTCACAAATCATGAATTAAGAGTCCTTAAATTATATTTATCTGTCAAAGAATTCATTCAATAATTCTATAATGTGGGTGACTATCATTAAATAAACATATGCTTTTAAAGTGTGACAATTCTCTGAAAATGAAATGTTCCAATTTGGGGCGAAAAATTATGAAATCCTCTAAACAAGCCTAAGTGGCTCCCTACATACTGCTAATGTAAATTACCCTTAGAACGTTAAAGATTTTGTCAAGATAAGTGTAATAAATTTTATTCTAAAAAAGTATTTCTTGATATGACTAGTTCTGTTTGAGTTGTTTTCCCTACGCAGTTGAAGAAATATCATTAGAGTAAGAATTATGCAGGTATTTTAATGACTGTTATTTTCAGCAGCATCGTTTCCATTTTACATGTATCAATTCAAAGACACAGGTGCAAAAACTTTTGCTTGTCAATTATTAACAATCAGTGAAGGTTCCTCAAGCACCTTTCCCTTAAAGAACTTGAAAAAAAAAATGGGAGGGAAAAGAGGAAATCAAAGAGAAATGACATTTGTCTTATATTATACATGTCATTCTAGGATAATAATGAAATCCAATTATTAATGTGTCATTAAGCAAAATTTAAGCCATTTAAAAATGGAGAATTGCCCTGATTCTTTGTCTTAAAGCCTTTCTGACTCAAATACATGATTTATCCCATTAGAATTCACTGAAACACATAACCCTCCTGTCTAGCTTGTTCTAATTCTTGTGATAACCTAAAAGAGAAAAGGTTATCTTTTACTCAACTGAACAGAATTTCTAAGGTCATGTTTTCTTATGTTCCCCCACAAAGTTCCTAGGAACCACTTATTCTGTTTATACTTAACAATGCTTTTTCATGTGTTCTGAATTATCAGGTGCTATTTCTATTGCATGTATTCAGAAGAAAGGAGACATGTTTTTTGGGCACTGTGGGCTAATGACTGTGCTAAAACTTTATCCTGTTGATTTCTTACATCAATATTTTACGTTGAGGATTGCAACCCAGTTACCTTGTAAGGAAACTTAGTTTAGGATTTAGTGAATTTCCCAAGATGATATAACTAGTGTTGGTGTTGGAATCCATTCCATGGTCATATTTGATTTCAGCATTTTGATATTTTTAACAAGAATGCCATGAGATAGTGAAGTAACACAAAGTTTTATGATCAAATCCTTTTGTCACACTTTATACCTAATGGATGAGCCTAACACCCAACATGAACTTTTTTTTTGTTGTTTCTTGGTTCTGTCACTGTAATCATATTCTCTCAGTTTAAAATTGGGGATTTTTTTTTACAGTGTATATAATTTATTTTGAAATATATGACTTAATACTTACTGAGGGTTCATGTGTGGAATTTAAGAGATAATCCAGGTCAGATAACATACTATAAAACAAGCGCAAACCACAAGCATTCTGCCATCTATTTATCAATTAGGATCCAATGTTCTGCCAATTAGCATGATGAGTGCTCAAATAATTTTATCAATAAAACAATGTCTGTTTTTTGGTGTAATAAATATTAAAAATGGAATATGTCTGTTAGATTAAATATATTCAGATTATTTTAAGTACACTGAATATATTTTGAAGGCATGCCCCCATTGGATTCATAACAAAAAGAGTAAATGAATCCTATGAAGCCTCTATAACTTTCCTGGATGGATTCCAAGTTGATCCTGACAGAGTCCTGATATCCAGCTGTGGGAGATTTCTGCATCCTAGATAATACCTATAGGGCAGAGAACATTGCATATGGAAATGTGTTCTCTCTGTTGTGCAGCTCTTGAACAGACAAAGTTGGAAACTTTAAAGCTTGTTAGAAATGTTTCTTTAATATTTCTTTGGAGGAGAAAAATTTAAGACTTGCTTTTTAACCTGGGGATCTGGGGAATATAGCTAAACCTCAATCATTTCAAATACTGGTGATTACTATTTATCTCTGAAAAAGAACTTCAGAAAGGTTCAGGTCAAGTTGCCTTAAGGCACTTTGCAACAGTTTGCACAATAACCCATATGAAGCTCTGATTATATTCAGAAGCAGGAACTAACACTAAAACATCTTTTGTACTTGGAAAGAAATTGAATTTTATTCTTTCAGTGTAAAGCAGCACTAAGTTTAGTATTTAACCACAAACTTTGTAATTTCTTTCTTTTTTTTGGAAAGCCTTTGTTTTTAATGGCACTCTCATTGGCATAATTCCCTATTATACAGACACACTTATACCTCCTAAAGCAATTTACTGACTAAGGGATTCCTTATCACTCCCACTTCCTTACAGCAGGGTTGAGGTTTTCTAACTATGACAACATAGAGAAGAAAACATCTGTGCTGCCAATGTGGAGAAGAGCAGCTCTCAGTAAATGAAGAAAGGGCTTTCAGATACTTTAAATATTTGAAGGATTAAATGAGTGTTTCTTACTGATGTCTGCTTAGTAGTCCTTTGGGAGGCTTGGGAGATAGTCTGGGTATATATAACAAAGTAAGGAGGAATTTAAGAAAAAGAAGAAAACAGGCATTAATTGTACATTGATTTTTAATATCAGTTTACAGCACCTTGAATTAGGTTTAGTAAACAGTCTTAGAGGCACCAAGATACTTCTATTAGCTGCTGTAGGCTGAGCTATTAAATCATAGGACCTGGCCAAATGGATTAGAATTAAATCAGGTCCATGGATCAACTTACCCAGTCTGGAATGGTTGTAGCCGGTCTTAATAGACAACATTCTCAAAGCATGAATATGTCAACCATTCTCTGTATCACTTTAGAAAAATCCTAAACTCTTTCATATGATAAATTTAATTCTGACTATTAGACGCTGGTGCACTGAGTTTTTTCACTAATACGGATCTATGAACTTCCCTCTTTCTAGTTTGTACTCTAGCTCCCTAGCTACTTCCTGTGCTAATCTCTTAGTCATAGAATTGAGTTGCATACAACCTCATGCATGGTGCCCAGTGGCAACAAGAGAATGCCACTGACCAACTAGTCAGACCAGATGACTATACGCTGAGCCCATATATCTTTCCATGTCACTCACAAGGGAGTTGTATGAATAAGCAAGTGAGTGTGTAGATAGTAATACAAAGTTCTCTTAAAGTTTGTTGTTCCAAATTCTATGCTCTATTAATTTCTCCAGCATGTGCATAACATTTCCACACTAATTTAAATGTATTCCCTTTACCAGTCATATCAGGTATTGAATTGATATTTTTGCTTAAAAGCATTATATTGGTCCTGTTTATAATGATGTCTACATATTTGCTTTCACTTGTGAGCATTAAAAATTTCTTATTATGACAGACTTTGGGTTACCTTTTACAAATATTTTACCTTCTACTATAATTGCACTCACTAAAACATACCCATTCCTACACACCAAATCCACATGGACCAAAATACAACTCTGTTTTATTCTTAGTTACTCGACATTTCCTCACACCAACATACATTCTGCTGCAAGCCTGGATATTTCTCAGTAAAAACCAAATCGTTTACAAGAAATGTTAAATAAAACTGCTCATATTGTTTTAAATGACAATTTTTATACTTGGAGATTTTCTATGAGCATACTATATAGCAATGCTCTAATTTTAAAAAATTAGAAGAAAACATGAAACAGTCATGAAAATGTTAAAGTGTAATTCTAATACAAAATATGATCATTGTAACTGTGATTATCTTTAATCTCTACATATTGTTTAATCCTATACACAGCTAACACTAGTTCAATTCTTTAAAGCACCATATTTCCAAGACTTTTTAAAGTAAACATGTTACATTCTTTGGAGACTGCTTATACACATTCACATTTACCTTTGATGATTGGTAGGACATGGTTTTCCTACTGAATTCCAAGACTATCCAATGTTCCTTGTCTTTGCCAGCCTGCATGCAACACTGTACAGATCCACTCCAAATTCTTTAAGATAAGACTCTTGATGAACAAATACAGGACTGTCATAGCAGAATGAATATTGTGCTTGGGGTCAGAAAGCCTAGATTTGTGTCCTGACATGTCTATATTTTGTATGTATGACCAATAGCCTTCACTTTGCTTCCTGGAGCTGCAAATTCTTCATGTATAATCTGAAAATAATATTAGTCCTCTTACTCACTTTTATGCAAAATAAAAATTATTCTGCATGCCAAATGCTTCAGTTTTGTAATATATGATTACATGATATATTATAATGATTATAATATATAACAATTGGGCATTATTATGTTTATTTTATTCTGCAGTTTTGGTATACTTTTGAAATTAGGCTAAATTGAAAACTGTCTCAGTCATATGTTCTGTGTTATGGTTTAGCTCATATGTGAGACAATGTAAGAAAGTTTCCAGGCAAAATGACTGGATTAACCTAATCAGTGCATTTAGCCCCTGATAGGGATTAACTGGGCGGTAACTATAGGCAGGTAAGGTATGGCTGAAGGAGGTGGGTCACTGGGGGTATGCTTGTGGGGGTATATATTTTGTCTCTGTGAGTGAAGAAATATGTCTCTCTCTCCCTCTGTCTCTCTCCCTGCTTTCTGGTGTCATGTCCCCAGCTGCTTTTCTCTGTCAGTCTTTCACCATGATGTTCTGCCTCACCTCCAAACCCAAGGAATGGAGCCAGTCTTTAAAGAATGAGACCTCTGAAATTGATCCCCAAAATAAGCATTTCCTTCTCTAATTGTTCTTGTTAGCTTCTTTGGTCACAGCAGTGAAAAAGCTGCCTAAAACATCCTATCAGATTAATTTCAATCAAATGGTAGCACTGAGTGCCCGATATGTGTCAGACTATGTTAAACACTTTACCTGTATGATCTTGTTCAATAATCATTAATAATCTTTAAGGAAATTATTACTATGTGTACATTTCAATCAAGAAAGCTAAGTCACAGCAAGCTTAAGTTATTCACCTAAATGTTGGACCTGACATATTAAAATGAGTTGAGCCATGTTTGTTTTTAAATGTAGGCAATGATGTTAAAATCTTTTAATAAACCAAGCAGGGAAAGAGAAGAGATTCTTTCAAATGAAGCAATCATTACATTACCTCCAAAAATAAAAATAGCATGTTTTGGCACTGTAGAAAGGGAAAATAGACATGAAAATAAGTTTTGTTTTTTTTTTACATAGAGCCTACAAACAAAAATAACTCCATTTGAGGGCATTTTTTTGTAAATGCATATATCGTAAAATCACAATTTGTAGGGGATGTAAGATCTGTAGAAGCTCTATGTCCAGCACCTTTATTATCAACTCATAGATCTACTCCCCTGGAAAAGTTCTATATGACTCATTTTGGGCTATGTTTCTTTCCACAATCCATGATGAATGATGGTCATGGGTACAATAAATTCACAGGGGTTCAAGAGCCAAGAAAGTGGGAAAAAATTAATGAGTTACATGCGATTCTTTCTATGAGATAGAATATTCCCTTTGCTCCTAATTAAGTGATGGCAGTGTCATTATCAAAAGCTCTATATTTTTATTTATTTTAAAAAGAAAACTATTCCAAATTTTATTAGACTAAAATAAGTAGCAAATATTCTCCAGTATAGCAGACTGCCATGATGCTGGTGTTAAGAATTTGATGTGGTAGGTTATATTAGTTTCCTTTTTGGGTTCAAGTTTTAAGTTTTCTTGATATAAAACTTAAAGTCATATAAACACAAATTGAAAATTTGTTAACTCATATAGTCATTAAATCCAGAAATGTGACTTATTCCAAATATCATTTGTTCTAGAGGGAGGTGCTTCATCATATCAGGTTCCCAAGATCTTTTCTATGTTACACTTTTCTGTTTCTTAATTTTATGTACCTTCTTGATCCTCCTATTTCCTCCTTTCCTCATGATGTAGGTCCTAGTATATAGCAATTATTCTCACTAGCTTATTTTTTTAGCACACTTATCAATTAGAGTAAGACACATTTGTCCCAAAATTCTCAGAAAAGATCCTAAGGTTCACTCTGCTCAGACAGGTTTACGTTGTGTGCCAAACATTTACCAATGGTTATAGCCAAGAATGAAATGAACTGATTAGCTCAATCTTAATCTCATGTTTTATATTAGGAGGAAGAAGTCAGTCAGTGCTTCTGAAGCCAAATAGATCCCCTCCAAAAATTAGAAACTGTCTGAAAAGAGAAAATGAATATAAGAAATATAATAGAAGAAATATAACCCAAAAATTTACTCTTGAAATCTCACTCTTCTGGAATAAATTCTTTACTCTTCTACATAGCCTCATAGAAAGTCCTTCTGTTTCTTAAATCTAATTGTTTACTCATAAATTTCACCATATCTGTGTCCTTTTTTTATAGAACTGAAAAACAGATTGTATCCTTGCTGTATAATCTCTATTATTGATACCTTATGCCATCTGGATACTATAAAAGGTGCTATGGACTGTTTAACTTATAAACAAAATAAGTGTATTTCTTCTAGATGCAGAGACTGGATGTCCAAGATCAGGACTCCAACAAATTAGGTATATGGTGAGGGCCCATTCCTCATGCAAGGGAACTTTCTGCTGTGCCCTTACCTGGTGCAAGGAGTGGTCTGTCTTGTAGGGCATTGACCTGTGGTCTCTCTTGTAGGGCATTGACCTCAATTATGAGGGATCCATTCTCAAAAATTCATCATATCCCAAGAGACTCCATTTCCTAATACCATTATCATATGGATTTGGGGGGATATATACAGATCACAGCAACTGATATTTATCAACACAGTATTAAAGTTTCATAGTTCTCTTTCTAAATAAACCTCTCATGAACAGTAAAATTGTAGGTTTCATTACTTTTGCTGCATTTAAACAAGGATATCTCTGGGGACAGGTTGATCAATGTGCACTCAGTTACAGTTAGGAGCAAGGAGTTCTAGTGTGTTACTGTACTGTAAGATAACTAGACATAATGACAATGCCCTTTGTATTTCATAAAGTTAGAAGAAAGTATGTAAAAGGTTTCCATCAAAAATAAACAAATTTTTGAGGAGATAGATTTCTTTAATTGATATAAACATCACCCAATGTGTATATGTATACATACATATGTATAATTTTTATGTTTTTGTGTATCAGTTAAAAGAATAGAGTGACTTCCCATACATGATCTAAGAATCCTCACTCTCAAGGCTGAAAATATGAAAAAATAAATAAATAAGGATATCTCAGAAAACAAATAAAGTCCATATTAATATTCAATTTATCTACTGATATCCAAAGAAATTTAGAGATTTATGAGGTCCTATCTTGACATTTCATAGAGGACAGTTATTTCTTACATAAGTAGTAATCAAAATGCATTCAGTATTCTCCACTTACAAGATAGATTACAGTGAATGTGACTAGCCACATTATTTCCAGATTGGGAAAAGTAGACTTAAACTTGCTTAATGCCAGGTTAATGGAGGCATATGAGAGCAGCTGAAATCCTTGGACCTTGAGTGCAGACATGCTAGGCCCTGGATTCTTCAGGACAGAAAGTTGAAAAAGTGCTGTCAGTCTTTTGCAGGTAATTGACAGGCCTGCCCACTCTGCAGGAGCTCAGAGATCTCACCAGAGCCTTGCCTCCTTCCAGGACAACAAAATGGCACTCCTTCTGGGTTAATCTCTTAAGAGTCCCTATCACAGTTCAATCATTCTCTTAAAGGGTTCTTCCTTCCCCTCACTAGCTCCACTATCATCCTGTGGGAAGAGGGGAAGTGTGCTTCAAAGAAAGCAAGAAAGGAGCTAAAACCCAGGAAGCATCCTAGAGAGTTGTGATTTACACCAGAGGAAAACTATAGGAGAATATTTAGGATTACATCTGTGCTTTTCTCTTTCTCCCCAACTTGACAAATGAATTGACAGATGTGTCATAATGCGATTCTTTCCTTATTCGATTCCTTCCTTATTCAATTCCTTATGAAATGCACTGACATCTAATTGAGAAATACTATCTGTGGAAAGGAATACTGTCTAGTGGAAAGGAATTTGTGGTGCCTCTACCATGAAAAAAAAATTAATGAAATGTTCTTTTTCGTTCCTGCTTTGGGTGGAATCAGTGATTGAAAACAGTCTAGGGGCTGGGGTTGTGGCACAATGGTAGAGCAC
This sequence comes from Xerus rutilus, assembly GCA_028644305.1. Classification (NCBI taxonomy): domain Eukaryota; kingdom Metazoa; phylum Chordata; class Mammalia; order Rodentia; family Sciuridae; genus Xerus; species Xerus rutilus. The sequence continues at coordinate 22,894,487 of CM053399.1, read as the reverse complement.
TTGCCTAGCATGTGTGAAGTACTGAGTTCAATAATCAGCACCACATATAAATTAATTAATTAATTAATTAAAGGTCCATCAACAACTAAAAAAAATATTTTAAAAAATCAGTCTAGAATAGATGCACTTGGGTATTTTCACACACACACACACACATGCACGCACACACACTGCATACTTTCAATAAAATTACCAATGCACAGTAGGAAAGATTCTTATATTTCACTATGTTACCATGCATGGCACTTACTGAGAACAATGTTGAAAAATTCTATCAATAACTTATTAGGAAAGAGATAAACATTACAAACATGGGTTCTAGGTATATAAACTGTCATTATTGGAAATATGAACAGATGCGAAATAAAGACCTTAACCATGAAAAATTTGTTCAACTCAGACTATGCCAAGAAGTTGGCAGATATTTTGGTATTAGACTATATTACAATTATTGAAAATAAAGTTTTATAGCTGTCATGTGTCTTTTGTGTTATATATTTTAAAACATTGTTTCTTAACAAGAATATATAAGATGATATAAATATATTTTCCATTTATAATTAAGTCAAATATTAAAATTTCAGTATTCTAGAAAGTCTCTTATGATAGAAAGTGAAATGTATATCATAATAAAACAAATGTATCACACTGCCTAAGGAAACAGCATTCTTTACATTCTTGAGTGCTCAAGTCTCAAAATAAGCAACTTTATGTATTTTGCAACTAGAAATTAGCATTTTGTTTAACAGAATGGATTAAAATGTTTTTACAAAAAAAAACATGTTTTCATTATCATGAAAACTAAAAGCACACTGCTGAGATTTTAAACTATGGAAAATAAATTTATTTGTGAATTTACTGTTAAGTGTTGAATTATGTCTTTCAAAAAGATGTGCTGAGATCCTCATATACAATATCTGAGAATGTGATCTTATTTGGAAATGGCATCATTGCAGATACAATTCGTTTGGGTGAGGTCACACAGTAGCAGGGTTAGCTCTTAATTCAACATGGTGGGGATCCTTACGAAAGAATATGTGAAGACACAGGGAGAATAACCACAGAGTCGGAGACTGCAGCTGTGCCTTTGTAGGCTGAAGAACTCCAAGGTCTGTGGCTGCACCAGAGCTAAAGAAAAGGCATGGGACAGATTCTTCCCTAGAACCTTCAAGAGACTATGGTCCTACCAACATCCCGAGTTTAGACTTCCATTCTCAACAACTTGAGGACCAATTCCTGTTGTTTCAAATCACAGTTTGTCATTTCTTGTTATGGCAGCCCTTGGAAATTATTACAGATTTAAAATCAACAGAAATTTATTCTTTCATAGCTCTTGAAGCAAGCAGCCCCAAATCAAAGCTTTGGCAGGGTTGTGTTTTTACTAAAGACTCAAGGGAAGCATCCCTCTTTGTCCCTTCTAGCTCCTTGTGGTCCCAGGCATTTCTTGGATTTTGGTATTGAAATTCTTATCTGTCTCCTCCTCCAATGGCTGTCCGTCCTCTGTGTTTCTGCATCTTTACATGATGTCCTCCATGTGTCTCTATTCTCTTCTAGTAAGAACACAAATCTTATTGGATTAATGCCCACCATAGTTCAGTATAACATCATTTTAGTTTGATTACAAGTGTGACAACTATTTCAACATAAGGTCTCATGGGCAGATACTGGTGGTAGGAGTTCAATTTATCTTTTAAAGAAAATCAAGTTAAAATTAAAATGTATATATATTGTTTTCCAATTTTCAACCTAATTCCAAAGTATGCTTTCTTTCCAATATCCCTTTAAAGGGCAGCATAATGTAGAATCTAAATCATATTTAATAGAATATAAATAAATTGCTTAATAGACATACATTAGTTTTTTTGCTACTTAAAAGAAGAAAGACATTGCTAATTAAGCTTCAATCCAGTGTTTATCTAGCATTTAAATTGTAAACTTATTAAAGTCTTACTTTTGTACTTAATTGAATATAATTTTTTATGTATTAATTTTGTGCAAATATGAAAAAAAAGAGGTTAAAGAATTCTAAAACTCCTGTAGTTCTAGGACCTTATTCTTTGCAGCAACTGAAGGCTCCAATGCTTATTTATCCATCCAAGATCATCCAATCAAGTACTGCAAATCAATACTATTGGTGAGATAGCATCATGCAAGATAACATTCTTTCAGGAATGTTACTAAACATCTGATCATTACCTACTGTCCTTTTCTCACAACTGTTTGGTTTCTGGGGTTATGACTTAGGATTATCTTTTAATACAGTGACAACTATTCTTTAAGTTCAAGGCTGACATCTAATGATAAGGAATGCATGTGGAATAATAATTGTGAGAGTGACTTAAAGACTACATCACATGAAGGAGACAGGAGACATTCCAATTTCAGAGACATTATAATGTGAAAAGAAAATTTTCCTAAGAAATAAAGAAATAAAGTTTCTGAACATTTTTAGTGACAGAAAATCCAGCGTTTCAAAAAGTATTCTATTCTTCAGATAATTATTTCACTTAGAAAGCTTTCCCAATTGTTGAGTTAAACTCTGACCCAGTAACTTCAAACTTTTTTTTTAAATCTGTCATTTGCTAACTCACCAAAACAACTTAATAAATCGTCTAAAAGAAGTTCTTCCTGAAGTTTTAAACAATTGTTAAATTTCTACCCTCCTCCTCCTAAGGTCTTTTCTCTGATTAAGCACACTGATTTCTTGAAAAAGCATTCCTCATATTGATTACTGAGCAAGCATTTATGGCATACATAATATTTGACCAGTATTTTAAATATTACAGATGCAAGTCTTGACATAAGTGTGCACACACGTGTATGAGCATGTGCAATTATGTGAGTGTCTACATGTATTTTGCATCTTTTCAGAACAGAGGTGCTGGTTGTACTGACGATAATAGTAGAGATGTTCAAGGACAGAGAGGAGCAATTTTAAAATCTCTAATTCAGGAAGGGGCTTGATATGCTTAAGTACTAGTAGAAGACCTTATGGCACATGTTTGTGATTCAGTATTTAATCGTGAGACCATTGGGAAACTAGCCTCTGCTGGCAGGAGGTGAGTATGTGACGTAGCTTTCAGACATATACCTGTCCTGTTTATGTCCTACAAAATCTCTTTAGTTGTCAATGATCTTTTCAAAAACGTGACATCCAGTTCTGAATGCAGCACTGCCAGGCTTTTTCTGGACATAGCAGCACAGAATGTGATTCTCAACATCTTGCACTTACAATGTTAGAACTGTGACATAAATCTTTTTTTATTTAATTTCTTCTGGTTTGCCTCACCAGACACTTGAGATAATTTTGGATTCTGATTCTTTTATCTCTCAAAACCAAAACAGTTACTTTCACCCATCAGCTTCCCACCACCTGCTCATGTCTTTCATTGACATTTTAAGTCATTGATTTTAAAAAAAAAATGTTGAATGGGATATAGATACGAAAAAGTTTTATCAACATCACATAAAAGTTTTCTGTGTGCTAACACTAATCAAGAATCCAAGATTTGGGGTCAAGGATATTAAAAATTAGTAAATTAATCAATTTATACTACAAAAATTACCTTGCTCCATCTCTTTCTCAAAGATTGCATAAGTAAACTTTATAAAATTTATTGTATTGCATAATTATGTTTTTGATTACTTTATTCTACCTCTTCCACTAAAGTATGATTTTAATTGAAACTTTAGAAAGCTTATGACTAAATGCTAATAAAATAGATGATAAAGTTTGAAAATGTTATAATTGATATGATTTATTCTGTTTAAGAGGAGAATGTCCTACCTCAAGGAACATCTCCATTGATAGCTTCCCTCAGCCAGCATTATTCAGACTGAATGTTACTGGTGATGTTTTTGGAGGCATGCTATGCCATTCCTTTCAGGAGATGATTCTGTAGGAAATTAAGCTGAAGGATGAGAATCTAGTAATGCATCTCCCATGCACAAAAGCAATGTTCCTTGGTGATTAACTGATCATGGCACAATCTAGAACTCTACTATTTATACTCAACATGGGACTCCTCAATGGGTCTTCTTCATGTCAAAACTCCTTATCTTTAAGTTCAAAATGTTCCTAGAATGGTGCCAGATGGTCTCAAGTGTGCTTTATGTAAACGTCCCTCTTTCCATCATTTCCTTCACAGATATCAGACTGACATTGAGGTCTAAAGCTTCTTCCTGCCTAGTAGTTGTGTTCTTTCCTTTATATCTTTCACAGAAACTTCCTTGAAGAAGCAACTTTCACATCTAATTTCATCCTGGTTTGTGTTCCTCAAAGGACTCAGACTGACATGAATATCTTCTGAAAGACATCAGGATCTAAACAACCATATCTTCTTGAAATTCTTACTCCAATCATTGCCAGATGATTAAGCTTTTCCTTTATTCAATTGTCTTTCAGACACCTGTTTCCATTCTTTCCTCTTAACATGACCAAATAACTCCCGCATACATCCTCTTCCTTCCAAGCCCTTCCTTTGTGATCTCTAAAAGTAATTCAAACCTTCCCACCATATCTTGACTTTAACTGAAATGCAAGTTGATGTGAGAGAGCATGGTTTTTCCTACCAGCACCTGAACTGCTAGTCATATATGTGTGTGTGTGCGCGTGTGCACACGCACGTGTGTGTCAGTGGGGTATACATGTGTGTACATATGTGTGTGTTTATGTTTATGTATATGTGTTTATATATGTAAGTGTGTGTGTATATATGTTTGTGTGTATGCATGTATATATGTGTCTGTGTATATATGTGTGTATGTGTGTGTATATGTACACACACATACACTTTCACACAAATTAGAGGAATAATATATGTCTTGTGAATCATTTTAGACTCAAAAACACTAGCTTTAATAAGATGGTAATCTTTCTTTAAAAAAAAAAGAAAAGAAAAAAAAGAAGAAAAACTGCTTGCCTGATATTTGCAACAGTGATGCTAAACTCCTCTCTTCATTGATTTCAATGAATATTTTAGTTATCAAACTGGTTCATAGTTCCTTTCCTTTTGAACTCCAGAATTTTTGATGCAGTCATAAACATCTTTATGAATAATCTGAACAATACCTTGACTAATCCTCTCTCCTCAGTTTATTCACCTATTTATCATCAGTCACTAATGACCTTCCTTCTGTGTCTGCTTAACACATCACATTTCACACACTTAATTCTGAGGGCACTTTTCAGAATTTATCATCACCAAATTCTAAATTATGTCAAGTTCTTGCACACTTCCTTTCTATTCTATCACTATGATTCCTGTTCTTCCTCTCTAAGCTTGTATTTCCACTTAAATATTTAGCACATAATGACCTCTACTTAATTCATGTCACTGATTAATCTATTAATCAATAAACTCAACTTCATTGCCCATTTAATTTGTTAGTCTCTGATCCATCACGTTCATCATGCCCAATCACATGACATCGCAGACTATTTCCACTCTAAAACAAAATTGCAACTCTCAGCAGTGTTGTAATTTTAGTGATATCTTCCACAAAGTTCACACTTTCATCCAGACTTTCAAGTTATCCCATTTTCTACTTCCCATCTATCACTTCCAATGTGAACATTCACTCATTTTCCTCTAACTGGGCTGATGAGGGGATTGGAAAAAAGACAAACACACACAGAAATACAGAAAGTGGGACCCGGTGGTTTAGCCAAACTCTGATGGAGGAGGACTAACAATGAGCAGGCTCTGAGCACTTATTTTACAGGGTTTTTACATCAAAGGGATTCATTGTGTGAAAGTTGCTTTAAAACAGAATGGAGATCAAAAGTTTAAACAGTCTCCACTCCCCTTAGGTCATGAAGTAACAGACTCTATAGCAACCACGAAATTACCCTTTAAATAGGGCAAGTCACCAGACAACCAGGCAGACTGAGCAGCATCTTCACACTGAGAAATTAAGAAGGGAGGTGTCAGCCTCTGTCTCTGGACAATTCAAAGCAATGATTCATCCATCCATGGATCCTAACACCCATCATTCAATCAGATGATGGCATAAGTTCACACTTTGACAAGATAAGTAATACAGCAGGTCAACATTATTCTTCTAACCATAATTAAAAACTTAACTCTTTCCACCTTACCTTTACTTATCTTTTCATGTGCAAAGAAGTATTTCTTCAAGTAAAGACCATTTGCTTAAGGTATTACCTTAATCTCATTTCCTCTTGCATTTTAAAGCTTTTGAATATTAAATTAACCTATATTTATGTCTATTTTTATAAATATTTTATTGTATGCTAATGTCTTTCATCATAACAGAAAAGCAAATGAAAGAAAAAGCATTATTTGGTAGTTATATGCTCATGGTTTGACTCTCCTTCAAATAAAAGTTTCATACTGTTATGTCTTGAGTGCGTCCCCCCAATCCCATGTTCTCACAAAGCAGCAGGGGTTTCTTGGTTTGGTTGGTAGTGCTGAGGGTAAAACCAAGATTTTTACACATGATAGGCAAATGTTTTACCATGCGGTTACAAGCCCAGCCCAATGTGTTCATGTTAATGTCATGAACACATTAATGCCAATTGTAAAGGGCTTGAGGTTGCAAGTTTGATCTCTTGCTCTCTCTATCTCACCTTCTCTTTACCCTTCCATGATAAGATGATGTAGCACCAAGGCCCTCATCATTTCTGGTTCCTTGTTTTTCACCTCTTAGCTTCTAGACTAGGAAACAATTAAACTTCCAATTTTTTTATATAATTTACCCAGTCTGTAATGTTTTACTATAGCAGCACAAAATGGGCTATGGCTCATACATACTCTATGCACAATCTCACATCCCATTTACTTCTCGACTAGCTACAAGGTAGCTTCTGTCCCAACCAATAGAATGATATGTCTCATCATTTTACTATGGCTCTAGGCTTTCAATAAATATCAGACAACCAGATGGGAATACTGGGTATGCAGGCAAGTGTAATAGCAGACAAATTTCATTCATCTGGGTATGTGCAGTGAAGTTCTTGGTCTAACACCCCAATGCCATTGTACCATATTCAGTGAAGTGATGGCCATATTGTTTCAGGATGAGTTTGGTTATTTTCTCTAGCCAAAAATATGTGAAGTTACTAAACTTTTGAATTCAACTTTGTTATCTTCCCATAAGTGTCCCATAAGTGTTTTAGTCAGTTTTTTCACTGTTGTGACTAAAGGACCTGACCAAAACAATTTTAGAGGAGGAAAATTTTATTTCAGGGCTCACTGTTTCAGAGGTCTCAGTCCATAGAAGGTCAGCTTCATTCCTCAAGACTTAAGGTGAGGCAGAACATCATGGTGTAAGAGCGTAGTGAGAAAGCTCACGTAATGGTCAGGAGCAGACTGAGACACTCCATTCTTCAGATACAATATATATATATATACCCATAGCCATTCCCAATTCCCATCTCCTCTAGCCACACCCTAGCACTTCAGTTACCACTCAATTAATCCCTATCAGGGGATTAATTCACTGATTGTATTAAGACTCTTAAAACCCAGTCATTTCTTCTCTGAACCTTTTTGCATTTTCTCACATGTGAGTTTTTGTGGGACACCTCATAGCAAACCATAAAACACAGATATTGTAAACCACATCATATTTTAAATAAATCTCTTATTGTGTAAATTAGATAGATAATGTTTGCTTATTTTCAGCTGAGAATACTAATTACTGGTGTTTTTATCATGCCACATCTCCTGAATTCTTTCTAATAAGTATCCTCACATTTAGTTTCCTTTTCAATCTTCTCCTCCTCTACCATAACTACAAACTCTGGATTGTGCCAAGATGTTCCACTGCATTATTTTTTATCATTATACATTATTTTTTCCAGGTTGTTTTGACCTTTACTATGTCTTTAAATTTATTCCATATATGGTCTGAACATTTAGATCAAATTCTGAGTACCAGGCTGATGTAACAGAATATAATCTCAGAATTTTGCTGAATCTCTAAATGTAAGAAAAATAAGCAATATTTATCTCTGTATTCTAAAGATATCCTAGGTAAAAGTCTGCAACTAGACATTTACTCCCTATTATCCAGATCCTATTTAAAAGAGAAGCTTCTGAAGAGGGAAAGACAGCACTAACTGTAAGCAGGAAAACAATGACAATGTTTTCCTTCTCCATGGTGAAAAGAAAAAGAAAGGGGCTTTCTCTCCTTCTGTCAAGTATTTGTCAAAAAGGACATGGTATTTTCCTCTGGGATAGACGGGTGTTGACTATGGAATTGTGGGGAATCCTTGTCATCACAGGCCTAAGGAGCTTATGAGAGTGCAGCATATGTGTCCTGTGAAGTCTGAGTATACAAGTGAACAAAGGACCACACAATTATTAAAAAAAATGAAAAAATACATGAGAGTCAAGAGGCAGGGCAAAAACAGAGTGGTCAGCATTTGGCAAGCTGCCTGTCTATTCTTTAGAGGAACAGGGGTGGTGAATTTCTCATGAGTCAAATGCATGAAAGTGCGGATTTAAAGCTTTTTAAAACTTAATTTAAAGGACCTTGTGCAGGAAAGTGGCCTGTGGGTGACAAAGGAGCTTCTTCATAAACAGAGGCTATGGGTTGAATCTTCCTTGGAAGGAACTACAGAGTATCTGTGTCACCAAGAAAATAGACAGTGCACGAGATTCTGTGCAGCTATCCACCTCAAGTCCCTTCACTGGACTCTTATTGGAAAAACAGCAGTTGATTGCCTGCAAAAGAGGGTGCTATAACCAGATAATAACAGCACAGGGGAGAGTACAACTCAGAGGATTTTCTTTCTAGTAGCATCTCTACTTGATGGACTGTATATGATACTACACAAATAGGGTAGGGAATAAAGGGAGAGGAAAATTCCAGATCTTCCTTTCCAGCTTTGGGAGAGAATTGTGCTTAGGAAGAGAAGCTTTCAATGGTATAAACAAAGCTTTGATTTAGCGTTGGCAAAATTTTCAAAATCAGTCAAATATGGATAATTTATAATTGAATACCTAAAATTAAATTTTTCATATAAATGTATACATAACATTATATATAATTACAGTTTAGTTTATATTTAATTATAATTCATATATAATTAAATGATCAATTATAATAGGCTTTAAAATCATACTTACTATAAAAATGATATTAATATATCCAAGACAGTTTAAAAAATATACTATCAGTATTATATATATGTACACACATATATATAGTGTTATATATACTATAAATGTAAATCCATGTTTAGTATAAAATATATAATATGAAAATATTGGTATAAAATCATATTATGCTTATAACTGAAAAAGGATGGGAAAATGTGGAATTTTCCAAGACGTTCCAAGATTGAGGTATAGAAAAATTTACCTTACAAGGATATTTATCATAGCAACTGAGAGGGTGAGGCAGGAGGAAGGAAAATTCAAGGCCCTCCTCAGCAACTTAGCAAGATCTCATCTCAAAATAAGAAAACTAAAAAAAGAGAAAAAGAAAGAAAAGAAAGTGAAGCTCAGAGGTAGAGTGTCCCTGAGTTCAATCCTGAGTACCACAAAAAGTGTAAGTAAAACAGACTTGTTTGTAGGCAACAGTTGGAGACTAATTAAATACATCTCTTGATTATAGGAACATATTTATTCAGCTCAGTAAACTAATAACATTGATGTTCCCAAGTGCTGCTACCTAACATTTATAGGTGGATTTCTAATAGACAACTGAAATTTATATTCAAATCTGAACACTTGTCTTTTTCCTCTAATATTTTCTCCTTGATTTTTATCCCAAACTAGTAAATAAAATGAACTTCAATTTTCAAATTAGAATTATCATTTCCCAATTTTCTACTATTAAATGAAATAGTTACATGTTTTTTAATCTAAAGGTCTATTCTATCTGTTCTGCCCCTATCTATTATCTATTTTCTGATTGATTCCTTGAGATCATTTCCTCCTATGCCTCTGTGGGGACATTGGACATTGTCTAGGGCCATTTTTGCTTGGTGTGGCTAGAAGGACCATTCCTGGAATCAAGAGGGTAAGTTCTACAGAAGCTGTTAGTCATTCTACAACATTCAGGACAAGCCTCTGCTCCAGCAAAAAGCTATTTTGTTGTCAATAGTGCCGAGGTTGAGAAACCTGTCTAGTAGAAGCCACCATTAGCCTGAAAAACTTCCCTGCTTCCATTCCTGTCCTATATGAAAGTCAATGTTCTCTGATATACATGGGCTATATTGTATTATTATCCTGCATAGGGCTCTTAGCTCGTTAAAAATTAATCAAAGCTTCTCAGTATAACCTAAAAGATTTTCTTGATCCTTAGGTCTCCAATATCAACCACAATTTTTCTCCCCTTTATACACCATACCCCTATTTTAATGCCCTCCTTTTCATCCTTAGATTATATCCCACACCTGCCAAGTCAAGAGAGTTAGCGATGTTCTTCATTTTTCACCTGGTTGAATCTTGTCCAGTTCTAACATCTTGGTGTCAGGGTTATCTACTCAAATGAAAGCTGTTTCAGAGATTTTATCTCCTTTGTTCAGTATCATAGTTTTATTTCCCTCAGAAGAGTTTATTCTGTATTCTGTGTCTTCTTAGATTTTAAACTCTAAATAGATACTCATCAGTACCCAATAATCCAATTCAGTGACTGCCTCATAATAAATATTAATTAATATGTATTCAATGTATATTTAAATGAGGAACTGTAAACAGGCATATTTTTAATTGCTCTGTAATAATCTCTTTATCTACCTAGTATACCTTTTGTATGAGTTCTATCTCAACTAGCAATATTTTATATGGAGAATTTCCAACTCTTGCCTTGTTCTTCTTAAAGTAATTTTTATGTAACAACTTTGGGAATTTCTTAAAATAGTCAATGATTAGGTAAAATGGCCATTTCCCAAATAAACTAATTTATTGAGCCATATTCATAATAAACTATAATCCTGAAAATGTTTAAATAAAAATACGTTCTAGGGAGAAGTTTCTCTTAAGGATTATTATGACTTACAGATAACTGCAGAAATGTACTTTTCTTAGTCTTGATAGAACTTTGACATAGTCTTTGTCATTTTAAGCACTAGGAACCTCTGTTGAACTCTTCTCCTAAGACTAACAATTGGAAAAGAAGTCCTCAAACTTGGTCTCATTACAGTTCATCAGTTTCTACTTATAGTCATTCTATGGGGCAAAGAAAGACAATCCTGAGAAATCTAGCTGTGGAAGACTGATAATATCCCCACAGATCTGTACCATTGATAGATAGGGTACAATCTCTTTCTCTTGATCTGTAAAAGGATTTTCTACTACTTTGACAAATAGAATAAGTTAAAATGAGGCTATGACAGTTTTTCGATATGAGCCATAAAGGTTTGGCAGTGTCCACTTCCTGCTTTTTGGAACACTTTCTCTTGGAAGACAGCCACCAGGTGAGAAGTAAAACTGCTCTGAGACCTTCATATTGTGAGAAGAGATAATTATGCTACATAAAGATGTTCTGGAGAATGACATGCCTCGTGGAGGGAGGGAGAGAGCAAGAAGGCTAAAACTCAGATATGAGATTAAGCAGCCATCTCAAAGTAAATACTCCTTCGCTAAGTGTTCCAGGAGCACATGGCATTCCAGCAAGTCAGAAACAAATGACCAAACAGAGTTCTTCTGGAAGTTCTCACTCTGAAAATTATAAATAAATAAAAAAATATTTAAATGATTATTTAAAAACACTAAGAGTTAGGGTAGTTTTTTTTTCTTTTTCTTTTTTTTCATAGCAATAGATAACAAAATAGTTGATAAAGAAAATTAGGAATTAATTTCAGACTGTGAAACTTTCCTCATTCTTTTTATATTTTATTGTTTTTACTTTTATACCCTATAGCTATCTTCTTAAAGACTCTAGTTGTGAATAATCAGCCTGGAGACATTTTCATTGTAAATGCTTTCATTTCTATAAAATGGCTATTGTTTAGATTGCTAATGCAAATTAAGCAGTTCCTTGTAAAATGAAGATAAAGAGAATGACTGTTTTAGAGTGTTTTATGATTTTTAGATGTATAAAAAGAAGATAACATGATAAATAGACTCACATTGTATTTGGATGTGAATTTTAAACAAAGCTAATTTTACACATAACAGTTGTTCCAGAAGGATTCTATTTACAGAGTTTCTATGGTTAGCAAGAAAATCTCTCTCCTCTATAAGCATACCCAAGGAAAATATGCAGTTACAGTCATGCTTAGACAACTAATATTATCAGTAATGTGCACTGTGGCATATTTGTAAAATAAATAAAAACGCTTCTTTTTGAATTTTAATTTTGAGTCTGGCTAAGTGGGCAGCCATTTTTAAGTGAAGACTGCTGAAAATCAATAATTTGAATTTCTAAATGTGCATGTCAATTAAAACCTTAGCAAGAACAGAGAAAGCTTTTGAATTGATGTAGGAGTTTTAGAAAAATTGCTTTGCACAGTGTTCTTCCGTGTCCTATTTACTTGAGATAAGCCTTCCAGAATGCAAGTTAAGAATAGAGATGGGTTGCCTGGATGCAAAGAAGAATAAGAAAAATAGCAACAGCATCTAAAATATAAGACTGCTGATATAACAATATGGTTGTGTACATCAGTGGCTTGTGAGAATGGGGGGAGATTAGTAAACTGGGCTTTTCTTCGAGTGTCAGAATATCATCTTCTAGAAGGACATGCATGGTTTAGGTGGTTGCTATTTTATCCAAATCCATTCCTTTGGGGGAGAAAAGTTGTGCCATCATCACAGAAGTATCATCAAGGGGAAAAATTTTTTTAACCTATGAAAGCAGATTATTTTTAGATTTGTCCATGAAAAACTCTAATAAGGACACTGGTGCTGCAAAATTGAGACTCACATGTAAGTCACTTCAATACAATCCTCCCTTAAACTGGGAATCACTGTAACATTACTGAATAAATCATTTTCTGCTAAGAAGCAAAACATTTCAAGGGCTATTACAGCAGGTTAAGGTACTCAATGGCAAGGAAGAGATCAGCAAGACTGTGTCAACTGTATTTATAAAACATGATTTATACACCAAACTTAGAAAAAAGATATAAACTTCATACTTTGTGAAATACTGTTGGATTATTTTTTACTGCAAATAGGGGTATAGCTATTCGCTATGAGATGTCGGGTCTGCAGTCTGAAACCTCACCAAAGACAGGACACAGCATTTTTAATGTCAGGGGGAATTTAGTGGGAGAGTTTTGATGAGAAAGGAGTCACCCTAGTCAAGGTCTCTTTGTGGGAGATGGCCTTAGTAAATAGCAATCAAAATGTACCACCTCTCCACAGATATTAGGTCACTGGTCTGGCATGAATCATTCATCCAAGGTCTCCAAAGTCCCTCGCATCCTGGGATTGCAGTACTTCATGGTGAATAGGAAATGTATTAAAGTTCATGTCTGCTTCTTCCTTTAATGTCTTATAGTTATTTTCTTGGACAAGTTTAAGCAATATTCACTGAGAGCTGTGGAAGCAAAGCAGAAATTGTGGCTGTTCATACAATTGTTTTCTCGATGAATAAGAACATTTTCTTATCAGAAGCTGTCAATTTTATGATCTTTCAAAAGCGCAATGATGTAGAAAAATAAACTACATTTTCTGGTACAGAAAAGGGAAATGATAATAACTACAACTTTTGAAATGGTGAAAAGGCAATATTCTAGTGCATTTCTTACTCTTTTTTTTTAAAGTCCTTAGTTTTACAATACGTGACATCACTTCTTTCAAAGAAATAACTTGGCCAAATTGAGGTACAACTTCCAATGTCTCATTTACCCAATGAGACAATTACCTCCAATTGTATTCACCCATTGGATTTAGACTGTCAAGATTAACACTGGTTTATTGCCAGTCTTGGGTACCTGGAGATCTTGGTCATCATAGTTAAACATTAATTTCATAAAGTCACCAGTTGAGTTTGGAGATCTCAGGTCACATTAACTATATCAGGTCAAACTTACTTCTCACTTGGCTCAGCAGGTTCTAGGAATGAGGCTACAAGGTAGGTATTTCATAATGAATGCTACCCTGCCTTTCAGAAGACTTGTCCTTCTTACAGTTTACTGTTGATTTAGAGAGCAGAAGTCACACAATACGAGCCTTTTCCAGAAACCTTAGTACCATTACCTTATAATAAATTTTTATGTACCTCATCTGGGAATGTACACTTAAAACTGAGGAAGAGACAATTTGCCAAGGAAAACAAAAGTTATATTTAGATTTGATGATTTATAATAGATTATGCTTGATTATACCTACTACTTTTTTTTTTGCACTGGGGATTGAAGCCAAGGGTACTTACCACTGAGCTACATCCTCAGTGCTTTTTATTATTATTATTATTTATTTATTTTTTGAGACAAGGTCTCACTAATTTGCAAGGCTGTCCTGGATCTTGTAATCCTCCTGCCTCAGTCTACCAAGTTGTTAGAACTAAAGGCATGCAACACCACACCTGACCTAATACAATAATTTCCATTTGAATGATGTTGCTTTTTAAATTAGTGTCTTGTTTCTTTTACTCATGATGAACTAGTCTACTATTTCTCCACATTTTAAACTTTTCCATGGAATAAAATAACCTTCATAAAATGATCATGTTCTAATAAAACAAAGTCATGTTTAGATAAATGAAGAAAAGATGTCAACTCCTAATGAATCAGTGAGAGTTTATATTTGGTCTAATTTTTAAAGACCAAACTAGAGAAGTAATTTTATAAATTCAACTAGTGTCTCGGATTCAACTAGTGTCAGAATTCAACTGTTGGCTCAGATTAAACATATAAATATATTTAATTGACAAGTGATTTTGGACTTTTTATAGGAAATATGAGAATATTGTCATGGTGATGGTTATTTTATAGAAGTGTGAAAGCTGGGAAAATAAGAATTTTGGCCACTCTCCCAAAGTACTGCAAAACAGGATGAAAAAGCTGAAGGCGTTTTCACTCTTTTAACAAATAAGGATTTCCCTTTAAAGGATTTGCACCTTCAAAATTAGAAATATATGCCTACTCTGTGTGTGTATGTGTGTGTGTGAGTCTATAGATCTGTGTGTGTGGGTATATATATGTGTGTATATATATATAACTAAATGATATCACAACTCAATTCTGATATCATACAAAGAAAAGACATAAGTATACAAGATAAAATGGATAATGTTGGAACAAACTGATTTTCTGATATCACTATGTTAATGCAATATTCAGATCATGATAATAATGAGAACTCATGGGTAATACCTTAGTTTCTAATGATGCTTATCATAATTTATACAGTCTTTTGGTTTTGTAAGGATCTTCTGCTTAGTTAGAAATTAATGATCAGAACATCTACATAGCATTTCCTGCTCTAACATCTCTCAAGATACCAATTATGCTTTGGTCCACAGTTGCATCTTCAGGAAAATGGCAGAAAACAACCTCTTTCATAGAATCAAACAGGTCTGGGAGAACTGAATCTACTAAATGTAAATGACAGCGGATCCCATCATGCTAAAACAACAGTGATCTTAAGAAAAACCCTGTCATGAATTAGTCTAACCAAGGAAAGTCTATTTTCTAATTCATGAATGTGAATTTATTTTGGATAATGTTCATTGAAATTCAAAGTAGCTATAGCTATTCATGAAGCAAGAGGAAGGTAAGCACAAGATTAAATCCTGAAAGAAACAGCAAACTGAAGAAGCAAGACTTTGGGCTATACACAAATCAAGAATATGGGAGAAAACCCAAAGGGAGAGTCTTTTGCATAGTAATTATCAGGGCCCAGCACCTGAGACTCAATATGTAACAGTGGTCCCTTCATCTTCTGAATATAGCCCTCAACGCTCTAAGGCTTATTTAAAAAAAAAATATATATATATATATACATATATATATATATATATATATGTATATATATATATATTTCTTTCTTCTCCCTTCCCCCCCAATAAGATTAGGGACACAGTATTATTATTTCTTCCCCTAGTTAATGGCCCTTGAACACACCCATTACAGGAAGGAGATGCCTGCTGAGGATCTGGGGAGTATACATATCCCAAATTAACAAGTAAATCCTAACATGCCATCAGGGTTCCTTGGGACCCCCTACCACAGTACACCTGGAATGTAACCCTTGAAGAGTTCCTTTAAAACTTCCCTGTCCCTTTTTATGGGGAGAGTCACAGCCTTGGGAACAGGAGTCCCCTGTGTTTCTCCTTTATAGGAAACATGTTTTTCATGTTTCTTGTGTTTCCTATAAAAGGTCCAAAATCATTTTTCAATTAAGTATATTAGCAATAAACCTTTTTCCTTTTTCTCAAAACCATGTTCTCACTATAAAATTGACATTAATTGGTATTGCGGACAAGGACCAAGCTTTTGAATACAAAAGTGATTGTGGCATTTTTTGATATTCAAGAAAGGAATCAGCTGAAATTTTTAACTTAGTTCCCTGATCCAATGAAGTTCTCTGAAATCCTTACCATCTTAATTTGTAGGAGTTCTGAACAATCTTTTTCCCGTTAAAACCTCCTTATTAAGAGAGTTTCCCTTCAATTCCTTTCCTCCTAATATAATGCCTAGATAACTTGGAATCCTAAAAGAAAGATTTCTTAAATACCATAAGATCCAATTAAGGTTCCTATAGATAACAGAACTTTGAAACAATATATAATATCAGATCAAAGGCCTTATTTTGAAAACCACTAGAAAGAATTGACCCTGGGCGTCCTCTCTGGATTGCCTTACAAAAAAGTGGCTCCAAAAGATGGCTTCCTCTCCACCTGCAGGAAAGCCTAAAACTTCCCACATGGCCTAAGGCTCATCCAAACTTAATATACCATTGACTCAAGGGCTCTTGAGTTCTGCAGGTGCTGGACAACTGGCTTCTATATGCAATTCTTTAAACTCCTAGAACCAAAGGTCAGGCTGCCTGGCTACTAAGGTCAAACTATATTTTTCTTTCAACTCTCTCTAAGTGATCCCTCACTTTTAGTCTATGAAAAAGGGAAAATATTAAGAGGTGGAGCAGTGTCTTCTATTGTGATGTATTTCCAGGATAGATTCAACTATGACCACAACTATTCACAATGTTCTATGAGAAATCAAGTACATAGGAAATATAACCTTGTTGGTGCCTCTGACTCTGAGTTTAGCCTATATCAAGTAATGTCCTATATTTCACCTTTGAAAAGATCTGCTCAGGTCCAAATTCTGATATTAGTCTACTTTAAATGGGTTTTTCACAAAGAAGGATAAAGGAACACAATGCAAAGACCATATCACAAAAAAACTACTAGATATAACTAGTCCTATTTGGCCAAGTAATTATTTTCTGAAATTGATCTTAAAGATTAAATAAAAGCAGATTTTTATAAGATAAATACTCAAATTTTCACTAAAATACAGACTTGAAAAAGTTCACCTTGGTCAAATGAAATAAATTGTAAATATCCAATTTACTTAATTTGTTCATTTAGCTCCAATTATATGAAAAGCACTCTGGTTACTGAAGATACAGGGCAAGATAATGATGGAATATTATATAGTATTATATATTAATACTATATAATGATGGAATCTTATATAGACATTGCATTTATTATCTTAAAGAATATGTATATATCTTATATAATCTTTATATATAAGATATATATACATACATATATGTACATATGTATATATATGTATGTATATACTTTTATACATATATAAAAGTAAGGTGTGCATTTATGTATCTTCTAATAAATATCCTATAGAATTTCCATTTAGCAAAATCATAAAAGTAATAAAGACACCAAAAGTATTAAAAATAGCATTTCTCAAATTATTATGTAGAACTTTTAATTCTGCTTATGTTTCCCAGTCTTCTAACAATACACATACTTTCATTTTAAATTCCAAACATAACTTTATAATTCTTTTAAAAATCAATCATATGTTTTTGTATTTATTTATTTACACCCATTTTTGTGGATGGTTCATTTGAGTCTGATGATGACAAGATAACCCAGTGGCTAAGACTATCACCTTTATGTCTTGCAGACTGGATTCAAATCTCATTTCTGCTTATTATTGGCTATATAAATTTTGAAAATAAAAGTGGTTTCACAGAGCATCTATATTTTTATTTGAGATACAGGAGATGTTTTGCACCTAAATACTAGATCTTCAGCCTATAAAAAGTTGATTGGTTACAATGTTCTCATTTGAAAATAATGGAAATAAAATATATAAATTATAGGGCCTTACAGAAGGTTAAATAATCTAATATACATAAAGCAGTTAGTGGCCCACATGTAGTAAATCATCAGTATATGTTAACTTTCATTTTTGCTGACAAGTTTTAGGATCTGTGTCAATCTGTCATATATAAAATTTAGATTCATATAAATGCTCATTTCACAAACATACTCAGGAAATTTTAAAAACCCAAACAACTTGATGCTATACTTTGATATTAGATACCTGTCCTTCAGGTTTAATTGCCAGAAGTGGATTTTCATAGGCGGTTTCATCTACAGTGCTGTCATAGTGTGACACTAAATAGTCACTATGATTCAGGTATGTTTGATTCCCTGTGTACTCATGATCAACCTAAAATAAGAATCTTTCCTTAATTTTTAAAGAAAAATTTTTATAAAAGGTATTAGTAAAGCCACCTACTGCTATAAAAATTTTTAAAAAAAAGAGTCTTGACCATATAGAACCTTAATGAGTATTTTTCAAATGAAAGGAAGCAAAGATTCTTGTTTTTTTTTTTTTTTCTTTTTTCTTTTCTTTTCTTTTTTTTTTTTTTAGTTTCGGTACCAGGGATTGAACTCAGGGGCACTTGCCCTGAAACACATCCCCAGTCCTATTTTGTATTTTATTTAGAGATAAGGTAGAAGCCAGAGTTGAAGACAGGCAGTCAGTGTAGATAGATAAATCAGACCAGATTGAAGAAAATAGACCTGTTTGGGTCCAGAAGGTTGGAGACTGTCCCTGGAAAATTACAATGTTAATGCCCCCCAGAGCTCTGCCTATACTACCCCTCCTAAAGAGTTGTTAATGAAGCAAACTCCTGAGCAGACAGGAAGCTGTTAATTAATTCGCCCTAGGTCCCCTTCATGCCCAGATCACTCCACCATGGCCCCTCCAGCCCACCTGTTTCCCACCTTTTGCCCTCTCACCAGCATCTCAGGCATCTCTGATCACATATACAGAATGGGGGGACATAAACAAGATAAGGGAGAAGAATACAAAAGAACAAAGAAAACCTTATATGTATAAAAGGAAGAGACTTTCTCATCCCATGTATTCTACCCTTGGATCCCCTTCTTCTTCCTAGGAGAAGTCTGGTTTACTATCCTTTAAATAAAGTTTCCTACTTTCTACTCTATGCTCACCAAGGCATGCTTCTCTGGTGTTAATACTTTAACATTTGGGGGATACAGTACTTGTCAAGGTAAACTACACCTGGTGGTATCAGGGTCTCACTGAGTTGCTTAGCACCTCATTTTTACTGAGAGCTGGCTTTGAACTTGTGATCCTCCTGCATCAGCATCTTGAGCCTCTATGATTACAGGTATGTGCCACCGCACCTGGCAAAGATTCCTATTTTGTTTTTTAATTTTTCATGCTAAATACTCCTAACTAATTTTATAGAAAAGAAAACTTGACACTGGTAATGCACATTTATTTGCTCAAAGTCATACAGTAATCTAGGTGTCAGAGCCTGAATTTGAATCTTTATTTCTGAAGTTCTAAACCCCCAAGATTTAAGCTTCCACACTGCCTCAATACGAAAGTACATTAATGTCATAATATATTGATTTTTGTTAGCTCAGAATCTTTCTCCATCTGCTTGAGAGAATATTATGACTTACTTTTGGTAAATTCCAACTATATATCTCTGATTAATCTGTGTGAATTTGGCATTCAAGCTTCTTATCCTTCCCTAGTCATGTTAAAGATACATGACCTAAAGAAAACAATCAAATCCTACCTTGTGAATTTTAATCTTATAAAACATTAACATACAAGGAGAATGGAACAGAAACCAACAATAATAGTCATGTCATACATGCTACTGGTGTGGAGAGTAGCTATTCCTGCTTTGAACACCCTGAGATAATTTAAACACAAAAGTTCATTCTTTCAGTGCTTCCTTTATTCTGAGATTGAACAGAAAATTTATCTGTCTTGATCACTGTGGTTGAAATTATTCATTCCATAATTTTTGTCATACAAAATGAATAATGCCTCTGTAATAGAATTATAGTGCTAGCAGTGGAAAGAGAGTGTTCATGGGTCTTACTAATACTACCAGTTATCAGTGATGGCTTCTGCTTCCTCACATGTTGAAGTATAACATTAGAGGAGCGTGCTAAGGCAAGCATACAAATCAGGGTTTATCTTAAAAAGGGTAACATAGACTTCTCCTGGAAGGGAGAAGGGGGCCATATCTGGTATCCTAGTATCTCAAGAAATGAGCATATTCTGCTTTTCTATATGTCCTACGCTTCCTTTGTTCTCCTACTCTCTCCCTCTTATCTCTCTCCTTTCTGCATACATATGTGACAAGACCCAGGAGATGTTCCCTGGGTGGGATGGCCAAAAGATGAGAAACAGATAGGCTGGAGGGACCAATGTGGAGTGATCTGGGCAGGAAAAGGGTGTAATTAACAACTTTGATAACTCCCTCTAAAGGGCAATCCCTGAGACAGGTTACCTTAGCAACAAGTTGGAGCAAGGGTAGGTTATCTTGATAAGGGTGGAGGAAGGGCTGTGAAGGCATTAGTGTTCTAATCCTTCTCCAACTTCCCAGACTCAAACTGGCCCATTATGACTACCTATCTTTAATTCTGGTTTCATTACTAAAGGATCAGAGATTGTCAATCAGTATTGGTTGGACATTACTATAAGGTTCTTATAAAGTGCTCATAGCAGAATCCTTTTCAATGAATTTTGAGGAGAAATTATTTTAGGAGCATAAGCATCCTCTGCTTGTCTAAATTTCAAATTAAAACCAAGGTCCTTAATTGAGAGTTTATCATTTTGTTAATTTATTCCATTAAAATAACTTTTATGAGGTTATTTATGTTGTCCTTATAATGATCTATTATGATAAAAAAATTTTAAATGTATTTCAAAATACATTTCCTCATACCTTGAGGCATTTATCAGAATGTTAATGCTAAAAATTTCTTTGTCTAAAACAATCAATTCTAAAAAAAAAAGAGTTTAAAAAAATAGCTTTCATGTTCCATTGCCTGTCTTTACTCAAAAATTCTACTTTAATCATCTGATTTTCTTTTCTTTTCTTTTTCACATCTCATCTGCTCTCTTTCTCATATTCCCATCTCATTTCTTTATGTTCTGTGAATATACCATTCTCATTTTTTTAATTTATTTTTTACTTTTAACTGTCTTTGTTCTTCCTATCTTGTATGATTACTAAGATCTGCAAACAGGACTGAAATATGAGTGAAAATGATTTAATAAGGATTTCCTATTGACAAAAATTTGACTTCAGTGGTATTTGATGATTTCTCCTGAGAAAAACACTTTGAAAGTCTTACCCTAATCATCTCTCAGCAAAACATTTCAAATTGGCCAAGCAGCTGCACAAATGAGAGCAACAAACAGACAGGAACAAAAAAGATTTCCAGCAGTGGTAAACACAATGATGCTTTTATATTTGTAACACTCTGGGGACAATTTCTGCATTTTTACCAAAGGCCATTTAAAGTACAGGTTAACAAAGAGATATCTAGTCCTTTTAAGACAGCATGCATGAATGAAGCCTTGGATGTATTCACCAATTTGCTTTAAGATTTTTCTATTTTTTATAAATATACACAATATAGCTTGTGTTACTTGAAATTCCTATGCAATATAATAAATTGTCTTAAAATAGATTACTGAATCTGAAAGGAATTCAAGTTTTATTTCTTATAAGATGTTCTAATTGATATATCAGAGAGAACAAAATACCTCAAAAATATTTAACAAAATATTCTCTCCACTATTATTCTGGTGAGAAGAAAATGTCTTACTCTCCTGAGACCTAAATGAATCTTTACTGTTTGCAAGAATGTTTTTTAAATGTATATTAAAGATTCAAGTGAATTTGCATTTTATTCCTTAGCCATATTACATATAATAAAACAATGTTTTAAATAATTTTGCTTATTTTCTCCTCTAATTTTTGAAAAAAGTTTTCTGCCTAAGAAAATATTGTAGGTCATTTAGTTGCATGAATTCTTCTGGGATGCCTGCTTATACACCAGTTTAAGGAGCACAGACAAAAGATTTTTTTTTCCAATTTTTTGTTGGTGCATTACAGCTTTACATATTGATGGGATTTATTGTTATATATGCAAATATGCACACAATATAATAATATAATTTGGCCAATATCAGCCCTCAAAATTTCTCCCTCCCTCCTTGCTTCTCACCCCTTGATCCCTGTCCTTTACTGCTCTTGCTTTGATTTTTAGGAGATCAACCCCATCTTGTTTTTTCTTTTTCCTCTCAAGCTTCTGCATATGAAAGAAAACAGGACTCTTGCCCTTCTGACTTTGACTTATTTCATTTAACATGACGGTCTCAAGTTTCATCCATTTTCCAGCAAATGCCATAATTTCATTTTTCTTTATGAATAAAAATTCCATTGTGTTAATACATCACATTTTTTAATCCATTCATTTGTTGATAGACACCTAGGCTGGTTCCATAGTTTGGCTATTGTGAATTGTGCTGCTATAAACATGGGTATGCATGTATCACTGTGTTATGATGACTTTATTTCTTCAGGGTAAATACTGAGAAGTAGTATAGAAGTCTTTTTAAGATGAGAAAGCCATGTTGTTATTTTAAGTAGGATAAAAATGATCCTATTCCACTTACTAGATTACCAAATATATCTTAAAAGGAATTCTTTAGTTCCTTCACAATTATTGAATGCTCATTATGAGTTGCATTCTGTGGTCTGCTAAACAAGATAGCCAATGGAGTTGTCCTCATGATGTTTACATTTTATGGTGACAATATAGATAAATGAACAAACTAGCCACCCCACCATCCACCAAAGCCAATCATTACCGATTATAAAAGATCATGGACAAAATCAACAGCGTGATGAGAAAAAATGCCAGGAACAAATCCATTTGGATAATGGAACCCTGGAAAGACTCTTTGAGTTTATGAGAAAGCCAAGACTATGGTGTCAAAAGAAAACATTACAGCAAATTTATTTAGAGATCAAATGTGCTTTTCTTTGACATTCATAATTCTGGACAACCTCTGTTCTACCAAAGAGAATAGGATCTCCTACTGAGCAATTGCAGAAAAAAAAAAAATTGGAGTTTGTTAAGGTGGGACAAAGGAAAAGGACAATAGAAAACAAATCAAACTGTCTAACATGAGGTTACTTTGTGTTACTTTTTTGTAAAGGTTTAAAGCAGAGGAGACTTTCTATCACAAGCAATGCTATTAATAATTACTCAGAGGCAGATTGTCTTTAAATGAAAGCATATATTCAATCACACTAATCATCAAATATAAACAGTTAATGCAAAAGCTGTTGGGTGTGCTGGAGCACCCCAACTAGCATTCAGTGCACACTAATTAAACACTATAAGAAAGTCACTATCCTAGGGCAATCAAACACTACAAGCAATTTATACAATCCTAGGGCAACCATGAGCCCCCAAATATCTTTGAAACCATGATATTTCTCTTAGCTGAAGAGCAGAAGTTGTCTTCCTCTAGTGGTTCTCCCTAGCTGATGGCTGGACATTAGAGAATGGTGAAGTTGATCCAGGGATGGACAGCAAGGCAGCCAGTCTTACCGATGTCCTTGGAGCAAAACCCTCAATGTGGCAGGACAAGCAGTATGAATACAGTTCCAAGTTGGTGGTGTACGTTGGTGATTGCTTATACCCAGTGAAAGTCAATGTCCTTTGGTTATGTCCAGTGAGATGATGTAATTGCAACTGGGCATGTTCTTTGCGCATGCCCATGTAGCTGTGCTCCCTATCAGTTGAAACCAGTCATTGCTAAGCATGCCTATGGATGGCTAGTGCCCCTTACAACTCCTTATTGATTGCAAGTAAACATGACTAAGCATTTCAATCGCTGCTGTTCTTTATGACCAGCAACTTAACAAGTCCTAGTAGGTCTCAGGATGTTTATGGCAGATGTTCCTTGCATGTTCTCACTAAAGTGACTCAGTAGACTAAAGTCACCTTATTTTCTGATAAGAAAACTTCCTCTGTTTGTAGGTCTATATGCTTCCTTAAAGTTGCAGTTTGGTTATGTGGCAGACAGCATGAGTGACTCTATTAGTTTGGTCTAGTTTCTTGTTGTTCAAGCAAGAACTCAGTCCAATCCAATGTCCTTCACATTTTTTCTTAATGTTGTAATATCTGAAAGACAGGAAAGAGTAAGCTAAGAAAACCAGTGATTCTTTATCATATCTTATAGGTAAAAAAGAGAAACTGAAAGCCAGCGACAGGTTTTAATTAGCTGATATTGGGTCTCTTGCCTCTTGGTTTAGAGAACAGTCAAAAGCTAGTCTGATTATGGCTATTGTATTCCTGATACCTATAGGGAAAATTGGGCTTCCTGTTACTTTTAGTTTATAGCCTTTTTATACTTCTTCCAAGAATGTCTCGAGATAACAGTTTTATAAATTCTTTATAATAATTTAGTACATTGTAACTATCTATCTCACCAGCACAGATTTTAGCACAGAATACCTTTTTCAGAACCACCTTATCCTTCACTTTGCCATAGTCAGATCATTATGAATGGTTTCCCAAACAAAATTCAAATAAACAAAAACAGTGAAGTTTTAGCATCCTAATGAAAGAAGTATTTTTTACTCCTACTTAGCAAAGAGTTAAGAATGCACACATACATGTACACACATCTCACTTCAGGCAAATTTTCTCAAATGAAATTTCAAATGGAAGATAAACGCTATGAAAATGTTGTAACAGAACAACTCTGATAAAATATAAATTTGGAAGACAGGTTGCTTTGTACAGGCCTTTTTCTGCCATAGTTCCTTCTCTTCATATGTTTCCTGCAGCAGCTAACCCCAAGCAAACCAACACTTACAAAAACTACCTGAAGTTCCTGGGTAGGCAATATGGAAATTATTTCCTAATTTGGTACAAAGATTCAGAACAACTTTTTATTCCTTACTCCTATAATCTCAAAGGGAAATATCTATTCAATGTTAGCAAATGCAACACCATTAATCTCGGGGGGAACGCAAGCTAGTGCTATATTCTAATTCTGTTAGTAATTTTAGTAATGCTTTACAATATAATTTACCATGATATTTTTCCATCTACATCATATGTTGAAACATTCTCTTTTCCTTCTGTAAAGCTGTAATTCTGGTATTTGTTAGCTTAGGATACCTGATAGTGAAAACCACCTTTCCAAGACATGAAATTATTTCTAATCAGTCCCTTTCAAGGCAAATTTATCACATTCTGTAAATTGTACCATTTGGTTTTAACCAAATATCCACAAATGATTCTCATCATAATGTTATCAGCAATAATATATATGAAAACATTATATTAAATATACTTGACCACTTACGAGTCTCTCAATGTAAAAACTCTTCCTGGAACTCTTTAAGTTCTTTTTTGTTCCATGAATAGAAGTTGGGTTTAAAGAAGAAAGAATGTTACCTGTTTCATTACTGTATATTTCCTAAAATGCTCTCTTTTAGGTGGGCAGGTTTACCTACTTCTAGTGTTGGATTCAGTTAGATGGCTTAGGGGACACTCACTTTTTTTGTGAAGTAGCATATTACTTTTTTACCAAGTATCCTCAAGTACTTCAAAAGCACACTTAAACTTCAGAGCATCTACATTAAACTGAAATTGCTTACTGGGTTGTTTTCTGGTTGTTGAAACCAATCTTAAAGAGTGAAAATTATAAACACAAATTTCAAAAAAAGGACACAAGTGTTGTCATCAGCTGTCAATAGACGGAAGGTTGGTTGTCGTGTTGATTTGTACATTGGAACAAATCTAGAAAGGTGCTCTAGGATTAACTTTTTCAATATTGCTAATTCATTTAAGTTAGTCAATGTCCAAATTGTATATTTCACTTAGGAAAGCTATACACTATATGTAGTGGATTTTTTTTTTAAATAAACATACTGCAATATAACAATTTGAATCTGATATTTAAAATTAATCACTGAATTATTAGGACAAATATTAGTTTTCTCTGTTGACCACATATTTTGTTATTTTGTCAAAAAATATATAACTTTCTCCTGAAGGGCCTTAAGAAATATTCGTGTATATTCTTTACAATTGAGTATTTTACAAAGGAGGCTCAAAAATTCTATAAGATGAGTAACTTCTTTTCAAAATTGCTTTTCTTTTTCCTCTTGGATTTTCTTTTTATTATTTATTGCATGCAAAATGCTATGTGTTATATGCAACTAACACAAGTAAGAAAGTTGATGTACTTTCACATATTAAAATACTTTGAAATAGTTTTATTCCAAATTTTTGATTTAGTATTTTCCAAAAAGAAAAAAAATGTACAAACGTCCATTATTAAATAGAAAGAAGCAAAAGAGTCCAGTGGAAGAAAAATTCAATGTGTTTTATTATTAAATTTAAAATTCAATAATTTTATTATCATTACTATTACTTGTATCATATTTTATCTTCTAGCTGGTATCTAAGTCAAAATTTTTATAGAATCCTATGATATTTTAATTAAGTAAAGCCGATTTTTCAATATAACTAGTGTACTTATAACTGTTTAAGAGTTTGCTTTTAGGGAAAAGATAACAGCTCAACCAAGCTACATGAGCTTACGGTCAGATTTTAATAAAAATCTGATTTAAATATTATGAAAATATTCATGGTGTTTATTAAATGTAAATACCATGTACATGGTTTATTACCAAACCTGAGAATTTAGTAAGACTTTTTATTAATTAAAAGAGAAGGGACTGGGGTTGTGGCTCAGTGGTAGCTTGCTCATCTCATATGTGTGAGGCACTGGGTTGGATCCTTAGCACCACATAAAATAAATTTAAAAAATAAAGGTATTGTGTTCAGCTACAACCAAAAAAAAATTAAAAAGAAAATAGAGAGAAATGCAGATCAGAAAAAAACGAAAACAAACGAACAAACAAAAAACCCCAGAAATGCCTGATCAGTTTGTTCTTGGCATTTTCCCAAGTTCTTCATTTGTTATCCCATAAGCTAGAAAGAGAAAGAGATCTATGTTCTATTCTGAAAGTGTAGCTAGAATAGATTCATTAAAAGAAATTTTTTTCTTCAAGTGTTTAAGACTCACTAAATGACAGTAATTTGACTCATTTAGAAACATACACTATTTCTACAGGATCAATGAATCTGTTTTTCAAATAGACATATTTTAAAATTTTTTAAATTGTTTTGCATAAATGGAGTTGTAAGGCAGGCAGGCAGTGAAAGGAAATAGTTTGGAAATACTAAGATGAGAAGAAGCCTCCAAGGAGAACTCTCTTGCACTTTATCATGAAATCTTGCTACATACTTTAGAAATAGGCTCCCAGAAAATCTATTTTCCTAGCAATAGTTTAAGAATCTCCATCAATGTTCAATTCTAGCTTATTTTTTTGTTTTTTCTTTCTTTCTTTCTTTTTTAAATGCTATACCAGTTGCCTAGAAATTAACAAACCTGAATTTCTTTAAATTTTTTTTTCTTGTTTCATGTAAAACTATTTTGGGGGGATGATAGTCTGGTACATAGCAAATGGAAAAAGACAAAAGATGTCTAGATAACAGATTTAAGAAACAGCAACAGAAACTATTTTTGTATCAAATTCTATTTTCTCTATGACTTATAATGTAGCCTAACAGAAAAGGGAGCAAAGGATAGGAATACCTCCAAAGAGCCCAATACTTCCACGTAACTTCCCAATAGGCAATTTTGGAAAAAGATGAAAACAAGTTTTATAAATGAAAAGAAATATGAATATAAGATGTTTTTTCAATATAATTCTATGAGTCAAAAACTAAAATTATAAGCTATGCAATTATACAGGGGGATCAACAGTGTACATATTTTCCAAAATATGTACTTCTGTATATGTTTGGCATACAGATATTTTAGCCTTTAAATGTATTTTGAGAAAACAACATTAAAATGTTGAAATGAACTATTAGGAGTGTATGCATTCTTTATGAAATTG
>CM053399.1:22849157-22865788 GCA_028644305.1 Xerus rutilus | reverse complement strand
TAAATAAATAAGTAATCCAATCATTAAATGAGCAAAGGAACTGAATAGGCACATTGCAGACAAAATGCAACTGGTCAACAAATATGAAAAAATGTTCAATATCTCTGGAAATTATAGAAATGTAAATTAAAACTACACTGAGATTCCATCTCACTTCAGTCAGAATGGCAGTTGTCAAAAATACAATAAATGTTAGTAAGGATGTGGGGAAAAAGAGTCACTCATACATTACTGTTGGGACTGCAAGTTGGTGCAACCACTATGAAAAGCAATATGGAGATTCCTCAGAAGACTTGAAATGGAAACAGCATTTGACCCAGCTATCCCACCTCTTACCATATACCCAAAGGACTTAAAATCAGCATGCTACAATGACACAGACACATCAGTGTCTAGTAGCTCAGTTCACAATAGTAAAGCTATAGAACCAACTTAGGTGCCCTTCAACAAATGAATGGATAAAGAAAATGTGGTATATAGACACAATGGGATGTTACTCAGCCATAAAGAAGAATCAAAATATGGCATTTCCCAGTAAATGGATGAAACTGGAGACTATTAATCTAAGTATAATAAGCCAATCCCCAAACCAAAGGCCAAATGTTCTCTCTGACATGCGGATACTAACACACAATAAAGAAGGTGTGTGGGGGGAGAATAGAAGTTCATTGGATTAGACTAAGAAGAATGATGAAAGGGAAGAAGGATTAGAATAGAAAAGACAATAGAATGAATCAGACATAACTTTCCTATCTTCATGTATGAATACATGACCAGTAAAATGCCACATCATGTACAACCAAAGGAATGGGATCTAAATTGGAATGGGTTGCTCTCCATTATCTATAATATGTCAAAACATATTCTACTGTCATGTATATCTAAAAAGAGCAAATTTTAAAAAAAAGAAAATGAATGTTTTTGTCTACTATATGGACATCTAATTTAACAAAGTACTATATATTCTTCTCCCTTTGGTAAATTGAGAAAAAGAAATAAAAACAAGTGAAAATTGAAGAAAATAGCCTCTACCTGGAAATGACACGATTGTCTATGTAGAAACCTCAGTGAATCTAAGCACACAAGCAAATCTATAACACTTTAATATGTTTACAAAAATATCATAGTTCAAGATCAACACAAAAAAATCAATTATATATTTATATACTCTATGAGGAGATTATTTATAATGGAAATCAAAGAAGAACTAAACACTAGGAGCAACAGATCATATTTGTATATTTAAAGACAATGTGCTTAAAATGTCATTCCTCCCAGAAATAATCTATTAATTAATTCAATTATTATCAATTGAGAGAAAATTTCATTTGAGACAGATAAGCTTAGCCTAAAGTCTATATGGACAGGGAATAGTCCAGTAATAGTCAAAACATTTTTTTAAGAAGAGAAACCAGATATTAGGTCTGATTCTTCTCAATGGTATGATGTATTACATAACCACAATAATTAAGGTTCTGTTCTAAAGGCAGAATAACGGGCATGCAGACTGGAAGAATAGAATACAGAATCAGAAATAAATTTACAAAAGTATAACTAATCAGCCGGGCGCGGTGGCTCACGCTTGTAATCCCAGCACTTAGGGAGGCTGAGACAGGAGAATCGCGAGTTCAAAGCCAGCCTCAGCAATGGCGAGGCACTAAGCAACTCAGTGAGACCCTGTCTCTACAAAAAACACAAAATAGGGCTGGGGATGTGGCTCAGGGGTCGAGTGCCCGTGAGTTCAATCCCCGGTACCAAAAAAAAAAGTATAACTAATCAATTTTGGACAAAGGAACAAAGAGCATTTCAGTAGAGGATTAGAATAGGAAAGACAATAGAATGTAGCTTTTTCAACATTGGTGCAAGAAAAATGCATACCTTACTTTTTAAAAAAAGGAAAAAACTTAACCTAAATGTCATATCATATACAAAAATTAACTCAAAATGGATTATACTTTTAAGTGTAAAATGCAAAATTTTAAGTATTCTAGATGACTTGTTTTTGATCATCAAAATCTAAAGTTGCTTGCATGAAGATGAAATGATGAAGTATGACAATTACTTTGAATAGAGTCAAAATAGGGAGACTGAAGCAGGAAGATTGTGGGTTCAAAGCCAGTCTCAGCAACAGCCAGCAGAAACCACAACAGCCACATGAGAGACCTTGGGCATCCCTTCTTGAGCCTTGAGAGCCTTCAGTTTCTTGCTGATTGGCTTCAGTTTCTTGCTACTATAGCCTTCATAATATAGTCACTGACTTTATTAAATAAAGCAAGAGCAATGATACTGCTGGCAAAGAAGAAATCACAACTATATATATATATATATAGCCTTGCCAAAGAGGCAGTATCCATCACTTTGCCATACTGTATTGGTTACAAGCAATTTAAAGGTCCTTCTCACACTCCATAGAAAACAACAAAGGGTAGGAAATTTTAGACCACAGGAATAAATTTTAGTGGTTATTGCATTGCAAATTAGCCACAATTAATAGTACATAATTTTAAATTACTAAATAAAAATTTTCAAATATTCTTAACATATGAAATGTGGTAATATACTTAACATATAAATTTTTATCATTCTTATCACATTGTGAAATGACAGGTATGTCAATTAGCTGCATAGAACCTTGTAAAAATGATGAATATCAATGCAATACTAATCAATATCAAGCATTTTTTTTGCTACAAGATATCAAGTTAATTCTAAACTTTGCATATTTAAAAACCTAAGGAACCTAAAATGGCTATAGCATATTTTTTAAAGAGAAAATTTGAGGATTAAGAAGAAAATATTTTAAAATACTTTTCACTATAAAATTTTTATTCATCCAAGAAACTATAAAGTATATGAAAAGGCAAGCTGTAGATTAGAAAAAAAAATCATAATATATAGTTCACACTAAAGACTTATGTCAGTAATATTTAAATCCACTAAAATCAATTTTAAAAATTCATATATTGGGGTTATTTTAATTAGTGCATTATAATGACATATACAATTGATATTTGTTCTGGTTTATTCATACATGGACATTACATAATTTGGTAGATTTTGTTCCTCAAATAATTACCCATGTCCTACCCTGCTTCCTACCTCTTAACCTCCTTCCCCTACTGTATTGGTTGGTTTTCCTTCAATTTTTATGAGATGCTTTTTATTCCTTCTCTCTCTCTCTCTCTCTCTTTCTTTTAGTTTCCACATGAGAGAAAGCATTCAACCTCCGACTTTGAGGTCTGCCTTATTTCACTTAGTATGATGTTCTCCAGTTCTATCAATTTGCCTTAAAATTATATTATTTTATACTTTTTCATGGCTGATTAAACACCATTATGTATCTATGCTAAGTTTTCTTTACCTATTCATCTGTTGACAGGCACCTAGGCTGAGTACATAGCTTGGTGATTTTGAATTGTACTGCTTTAATCATTGGTATACATTACTTGAACCACCACGTTAGGCTGATTTTGTTTTGCTTTTGTTTTTTTTTTTATGTGTTTTAAAATAAATACCAAAGATTTGGGATAGCTGGGTCATTTCTTTTTTATTCCTAGACTTTTGTGGAAATTCCATACTGTTTTTCACAGCTTTTGTACTAATTTTCAGTCTTACCAACAATAGGCAAGTACACTTTTTTCCCTTATCTTCGTAGTCTTCACAATTGTCATTCTAACCAAAATAATATAACATCTCACAGTAGTTTTTATTTGCCTTTCCCTGATTGCTAAGGGTGTTGAACATTTTTTCATTTGTTGACCATTAGTATTTCTTTGTTTGAGAAACATCTGTATAGATCTTTTGCCCCTCTTCCCCTTTTTTTGGAACCAAGGATTGAACTCAGGGGTTTGTAACCATTGAACCACATCCCCCAGCCTATTTTTATTTCTTATTTTGAGATAGGGTCTCACTAAGTTGCTTAGGGCCTTGCTGATCTGTTGAGCCTGGCTTTGAACTTATAGTCCTCCAGCCTCAACCTTGTCTTTTGTCCATTTTTTGGATAGGTTATTTGGGGTTTTATTGGTCTTAAATTTTTTGAGTTCTTAACGTATTCTGAAAATTAATAACCTGTTAGAGGGCTAGCTATTACAGATTTTCTACCATTCTATAGGCTCTTCACCTTCTTATTTCCTTGGGTGTGCATAAACTTTTAAATTTAATGCCATTTCACTTGAGGATTCTTGGTTTTATTTCTTGAGCTTTAGGAGTATTATTAAGGAAGTTGCTACCTGTGCCAGTATGCTAGACTGTTGACTCTATGTTTTCTTCTAGAAGTTGCAATATTCTGGGTCTAATTCCTGGATCTTTGATTCTCTTTGAATTTATTTTTGTGTTGGGTAAGATATAGGGATCTATTTTTATTCTTCTACATATGGATATCCAGTATTCTTAGCACTTTTTTAAAAAAGGTTTTCTTCTCTCCAATGTATATTTTTAGAACCTTTATCAAGCACCAGGTGACTGTATCTTTGTGTTTTTTCTGTGTCTTCTATTCTGTACTATTGGTCTATATATCTGGTTTTATGCCCAGTACCATAAAGTTTTTGTTACTACAGCACTGTAGTGTAATTTAATGCCCTGTACTGTAATACCTCCAGCTCTGATTACTCAGGGTTTTTGGTTTTTTTTTTAGTATTTTGGGTCTTTTATCCTTCCACATAAATTTTAGTCCTGTTTTTTACAGTTCTGTGAAGAATGCCATTGGTATTTTGATGGGGATTGCATTAAACATGTAGATCACTTTTGGTAATGTGACCATATGATCATTTTTACTACTAATTCTGCCTTTCCAAGAATATTGGAGATCTTTATAGATTTTATTTAATTCTTTCTTATAGTGTTCTATAGTTTTCATTTTAGAGATCTTTCACACTCTCGTTTAGATTTATTTTCAGGTATTTTATTTCTTTTTTCCTGAGGCTATTGTAAACAACATTATTTTCCTGAATTTTTTTTCTTAGCAGATTCATTACTGAAGTATAGAAAAGCTTTTCATGTTTACATTAATTTGTATTCTGTTATTTTGCTGAATCTGTTTATCAGCTCTAGTAAATTTTCCAGTGAAAATTTTGGGGGCTTCTAATTATAAAATCATGTCATCTGCAAACAGTTAATTTGATTTCTTCTTTTCCTGTTTGTATCCCTTTAATTTCCTTCCTTTTCCTGGCTGCTCTGGCTAAAGTTTCAAGGACTATATTGAATACAAGTGACAACACTGTGCATCCTTGTTGTGTTCCAGATTTTAGAAAAAACTGCTTCCATTTTTCTTCATTCAATATGATGTTTACTTTGGGTTTTTCATATGTAACATTTATAATGTTGAGGTAAGTTCCTCTTATCCATAGATTTTTCATGTTAAACTATTAAGTTTTAAGGTTACTTATTACACAGCAGTAGATAACTAATGGACTTGCAAAGATAAATATGCACCTAGCCAATAATCCAGTAAATTTATTCCTAGGTAGTTTTCCCAGGACCATGAAGACATACATACCACATATACATACAAACCTGAAATCTTTGTGCAAAAAATTCAGAGTTGCTTGATTAAAACAAACAAAAAGAACAGGGTAGGGGAAGCAAAAGCAAAACAAATATTCATCAAGAAGGGAAAGCATAGATAATTGCATTCATTAGTATAACTAAGATAAAATAATATTAGCAATATGTGAAATATAAAAATAGATTAATTAAAATGTATCGATTCAAGAGATATCATGTATTTTTGATAAGGATGTCTTTTTTTTTTAATCATCAGCATTCAGTAGAACTACATAAGCAACTCTTCCAAAGATTTGGAAGAATTTTCTGAAGAAAAATGCATACATTTCCACTATGACATTTTATTTCATAAGTAATTATGGCACTACACCCAACTACACTTACAATCAACATCTCCCATATAGTTGCTTACCTACTTATTCATATATTTATTTATTTGTTTCCAATGATCAGATGTTTCTCAAAGTAGCAGTGCACTTCTGCCTCAATTATTTTTCATCTGAATCTACAAAATAATTCCTGAAAAGGCCGAGTGAAAAGATTTTA
This sequence comes from Xerus rutilus, assembly GCA_028644305.1. Lineage (NCBI taxonomy): Eukaryota > Metazoa > Chordata > Mammalia > Rodentia > Sciuridae > Xerus > Xerus rutilus. The sequence continues at coordinate 22,859,740 of CM053399.1, read as the reverse complement.
GTCAATAAAGTTACAGTAACTAGCTAACTACTTGTATATATCTGGCATCTGTACTGAGACATACAAAGATGACTGAATGTATGTAGGTAGAAAAAAATGAATAAATAAATGACAAGAATAAGAGATTCTATAAAGGAAAGCATTGAATATAAAGCTACCCTGACAATATTATAATACCACCTAAGGACCATTTAAAGTATATATTCATATTTAGTAGGACCAGAGTGGGGAATGAGATTCTGAATTTATAACATGAGTTCAAATGAATTTGATGATGTTTGCCTGAGGTCCAAAGTTGATATGTAAAAATCTGACCTGCAATAGCTATTTGCCTTTTGAGTTTCCTCTGATCTCCAGGGCTTTCAAATTCATGTTCTAAACTATTTATATTCCACTCCTACTTTTCAGGGATTTCAGGTTGCCTATTCACCAAGTACCTTTTTCATGAATTTCAATACTGAAACCCCTAGAAACTGTATATAGATATACTAATCAATGAAGAGGGGCTGATGCAAAATTCAAGGTTTGTGTGGCCACGGATTTTGATACCATTCCAATTTCTGTCAGTATTTAAGAGTCAGGAAATGAGAAATTCTTTAGTTTTTGACTTTGTACTCATGTTATTACAATAGAAAACATCACCTTTATAGTCAACCTACATCCATATATTTAAGCAGCTTAATTACCCAGGAATCAACCATCAAACACATCATAAAAGTAAAAATAAAAATAAGAAGAGCTAATAATTCCATACATATATTTCCTTCTGCCTCTCTTCTTTACCTACATTTGTACCCAACTCTAAAATAATTGTACTTCAATCATCACTTAAACCCTGTCTCTTGCCTCTGAACATAGAGTACTATAAATGATCCACTTTGTATTTGAATTTCCTTTTTATCATTGGACTGTGCCTTTTGCCTACAAGTCGTCAGCAATCCTTGTTTTCATTTCTGGTAAGAAGTCTCAAGGTAGTTATGTGTATTCCAAATATTGCATTGGAAATACAAGTACTAAATATGATTTATTTTTTCTTTGTCATAAAATTCAGATTTTACCTAGTGTCCTCCATTTTACTAGCTATATCTGGCAAATTTCCCCTGTGGGACTTGGGGTTATGTGTAACCAATACTAGTAAATATGGAAGCTCAACCTGGATTTGACTATAGGAAATGTAGCTCACCTGCAGGGCCACATACGATACAGGAGTGGGCTAAGAAATCAATAGAATGAGTCCAAATTCCACAGATCTTTGTATCACATACTCATAAAAGTATTCAGGAACTTTGCATGGTTTCTGATTATATATATATATATATATATATATATATATATATATATATATATATATATATACTGAAATGTTGAAAAATATATTCTTTCATAACACTCTATTCATATTAGCTGCACCCCATTTTCAAGTGGCCTAGAGCAGTGTTTTGAAGCACCAGAGATCAGATAAACTTAATAGATTTGTTTTGAGAAGACTGTGAATCCATGTATGCAGCAAACAATTTATAAATAGGCAAGAGATTATGTGTAACATTCATATTTTATAATACATGACATAGTGGATGCAGAGCAAAAAACATTAAAAGTTACTATTGAACTCATAGTACTCTTGTTTTTATAGGGTGAGTTAAATTATGACATCATGTATCATCAGTTCGCTGATTTTCTCTAAAGCATCTGATAATATAATTCATTAAGAAAAATGTTCATGAAGTTATTCATAAAGGTAGATAAATGTCTTCAACTATATAAATATCATCTTTTGGGGGTATAAGTCCAAACAAGACATTAACAATACAGGAAAGTGAGAAAAGTAAGGATTCATCTGTACTATTGAGAAGTGATGCATAAAACAGCCATTTAAGCATAGGAGACACAGGATGGAACTGCATCTGTTCTCCACTGCTCTTTCTTTTTATAAGGCCCACTGCAGCAATCACAGAATGGGGACAGCAAAGTAAGAAGCAAGAGGGCGTTTAGCCATAAAACTTGGGCCAATTGTTTTCTCACTTTAAAAAGAAAAAAGGAACAGGGGCAGAGAGCAATCAAAAACAAAAAAGCGGCGAAATCAAAAGACACCTTCTTTTAAAAAAGAATGGCACTCTACTGGAAAGACATAAGTGAAATCAATTCTGAGGAGCAGCTGAATTCACTTTGTAAAATACCCAGTCCAAAGCCTGGTGTGCAAATAGTATCTGACAAATAAAACAAAATGATAAGCCTGCTTTATCAAAACTGCCTTCTCTCCATCCAAATCAGAAGACTATATAAATTTACATGTAGCAGGATATGAGTGTATGAGGAATTTCTGACCTTTTAAGGTGCAGTAATGATTCTAGATGAAACTCCAATTTCTCTAATGAAAGCTTATTTGATGCTAGTCGGTCTCTCCAGTCCAGGAGCCAGGAGAGAACACACTGGGCATTTGTGCCTTGGTTCATGTGTGCCTGTCTCAAATAAATAATCTGGATTTGACATTGCTCTTCCCTGAAGCAAGAAAAAGAGGTTATTGAAAATTCTATTATTCCTCTGGCCAGTGACAGGTGTGCCCCAGATCTATGTATAATGATCATTGTAAAACATCCTGATAGAATTGTAACCTCAAAAAGGGGGACTGAGAAGACAAGAAAAGAATGATATTCAATCTTGAACTTTGCTTTAAAGAATCATGCAGGTTTGAATTTATCAAGAAAGGTCACCCAGGCACTATTTGAAAGCTCTGCCTAACAGAGTATATCAGAAGATACAAAGCAAGTAAAATCTTGTGAAGCTCTGTCTTTTGAACATTTTAATTCAAAAAATGTCTTTTCAAACTGGTAGGTGTATGAGTTTGCTAGGGCTGCTATAACAAAATACCACAGACTGAGTGGCTTAATAGCAGAAATTTATTTTCTCACAATTTTGAATACTGCACTTCTAAGATCAAGGTGTCCATGAGGTTGCTTTCTCCTAAGATTTCTCTCTCTGGCTCACAGATGGTTGCCTTCTTGTTCCCTTATACCATCTTCCCTCTGTGTGTCCAAATTCTAAGGCACTAATTAGACAGAATTGTGCCTGTCCTAATAGCCTCATTTTAAATTATTCACCTCCACAATGACTCTATCTACAAATGCAGTCACATTCTGAGGTACAGGGGTGAGGACCTCTATGTCTGAATTTGAAGGACACTCTAAGTACCCCATAATATAAAATTTTCAAAATGCACTTACTATACTGGTTTTAAAACAAATTCTAATGTCATTTTCTATACCACTTTAAAAATGATTAAGAATTCTGCTTTCAGAAGACACTAATAATTGCAAATACAGAGGGAAAAAATGGCCAGTGTGTCCTCAGTGAATTCTTTTCAGATGCTTATTTCATGCGTAGATAAGGATAATCTCATCACTGAATACCTTTGAACCAAATGTTTCCCCTCTCAAAGTGGGACATTGCAATAGATAAGCCTTAACATATATCCAGTATCAGATATTTGTGATTGGATAAGAGAAAGTCCTTTTCTCTTCTCATAATCTGTGCTTTACTGGCACTTATAAAGTGTGTAATTTAAACAAAAATACCTTTTTCCATATTACTTGTTATACTCATAACAAAAAAATGAAAAAAGCTACTGATTATGAATATGGTATTTAAAAGCAGGTTTTAGATTTTTTTAAAGCTGTTTAAAATTAAAGGCAGTATAGTATGCTGGTATGTAATGTAGTCACATACATTAACCTTATATTTTAAGAATAGTCCTGTTTAAATACAATTCATATAATATATAATTAGCCTATTTAAAACAAAGTTTTTAATGTATTTACAGATAAGTTCAGATGTTATAGCCATTTCAGCACTTGAAAAATAAAGTTTTGGGGAAATATCAATGTTAGAGGTTGTTATCAGGATTTCACTGCTATCTTATCACAGATTCACATTACATTGTTTGTATAAATTATATTTATCAATTTATCTGATGATGTTTGTTACTACCATCTATTATAAAAGACGTTGCTATAAATTTTCACATATAAGTTTCTATGTGAGTATAGATATCTTTGTTTTTCTTGGGAATATATGTAAAGTTGAATTGCTGAATCAAATGGTGATTAAGTCTGATTCTTTCAGGAATTGCTACACTGTTTTCCAAAGTAACTGTACCATTTATATTCCCACCAGCAATGCTCAAAGGTTTTGACTTCTCCATATATTCACCAACACTTGTTATTATCTGACCTTTTTAAATTAAAGATAACTTGATGAATATGGAGTAATACTTCATTGTAATTTTGATTGACATTTCTCTACAGATTAATCATATTGAGTAGTTTTTAGATAACAATTGGTAAGTTACATGTCATCTTTTGGAAATATCTACTCAGACATTTAAAATAGTGTGTTTTTTAATGTGAAATATTTTTATATATTCTTTTTCTTATCAGATATTACAATTTTCAAATGTTTTTCACTTTTTTCAGATTTTTTCACTTTATTGATTGTGTCCTTGAAGCATAGAAATCACTTAGTTTTGAGTTCCAATTCCTATATTTTTCTTGTGTTGCTAATACTTATGTGCAACATCTAAGAATCCATTGCCATTGCCAAATGTGAAGTCAGGGAAATCTAATGATTCTACTTTTTACATTTAGATCAATGATATAATTTGAATTAATTTTTCCAGAGAGAGTGAGATAAGGTTATGCTTTCACTCTTTTGTATGAGAGTATCCAGTTGGTTTCATACCACTTGTTGAATAGACGGTCCTTGAAGTTAGAAATGGTCTTGTCACTATCAGTTGACTGTAAATTGACCATGGACCCATCAATTTATCTCTGACCACTCAGTTATATTTATTTTACTTATATGTGTATTGTTATGCAAACTCCAAAGTACCTTGATTACTATAATCTGCTGGTAAGTTCTGAAATCAGAAAGTAGGAGTGTTCCAAGTTGTTCTTGTTTACTGAACTTTCTTTGGTGATTCTGTAAATCCTATGGATTCTTGTCATTCCTTATGAATTTTAAGATCAGCTTGTCAGTTTCTATCAAGAATCTGCTAGGCCCTATTTGTAGATCAATCTTGAGATTACTACTATTATATCAATTTTAAATATTCCAATCTGTAAAACTCATGTTTTTTTCTCACTTCTTTCAACAAAGTATCACAATTTTCAGAGTACAAGTTTATAATTTATTTGTTAAATTTATTAATTAACATTTTATTTTTTTATTATGCTGGCTACAGAATTGTATTATCAGTTTCACTTTTGTATTGTCCATTACAAATACATAAAAATAAAAATGACTTTTATTTATTTACTTTGTATCCAATAAGTTTACTGATTTATTAGGTCTCATAATGTTTCACAGGTTACTTGAGATTTTTAATGCATAATCATTTCATCTATGAACAGAGAGTCTTGCTTCATTTTTCTTTTTTTTTTCCCTGACAATATCAATATTGACTTTTATTTTAAGTGGTACAAAACTACAAAAATTTAAAACAAAGCATACTGGTTCAGTGGAAGAAAGAGGGATTTTTTTTTTTTTTTTTTTGGTACTGGAGATTGAACTCAGGGGCACTCAACCACTGAGCCATATCCCCAGCTCTATTTTGTGTTTTATGTAGAGATAGAGTCTCACTGATTTGCTTAGTGCCTCGCCATTGCTGAGGCTGGCTTTGAACTCGTGATTCTCCTGTCTCAGCCTCCCTAAGTCCTGGGATTACAGGCTTGCGCCACTACACCTGGCTTTGAAAGAGGGAATATTTTTAGAAACATTGATTTCCCTAGATTACAACAAAGGCATTGTCTAATTTTTTTTTTATTCTAGTCATTTTGGGTGTTAGTGAAACTGGATGAAAACCATAGGTAAATTGGATATAGAGAGGGCAGAGGAAGATTTTCAAATCTCAGCATTGATTTGATACTTAACGCTCAACTTTTAATCAAGGCTAAATAGACTATACTGGGGTATCTTTTATTGCTGAGTAATATTCCATTGTGGATATATACCACAGTTTCTTTATCCATTCATCTATTTAAGGGCATCTAGGTTAGTTGAACAGTTTAGCTATTGTGAATTGAGCTGCTATCAACATTGAAGTGGTTACATCATTGTAGTATGCTGTTTTGAAGTCCTTTGGGTATAGACCAAGGAGTGGGATAGCTGGGTCAAATGGTGGTTTCATTCCAGATGTTCTAAGGAATCTCCATACTGCTTTCCAGATTGGTTGTACAAATTTGCAGTCCCACCAGCAATGTCTGAGCATGCTTTTCCCCCCACATCCTCGCCAACACTTATTGTTATTTGTATTCTGGATAATTGCCATTCTGACTGGCATGAGATGAAATCTTAGAGTAGTTTTGATTTGCATTTCTCTAATTGCTAGAGATATTGAATATTTCTTTATATATTTGTTTATTGATTATATATCTTCTGAGAAGTGTTTATATCCTGCTGCTTTGCTGAATTCACTTATTAATTCTAGAAGTTTTCTGGTGGAATTTTTTGGATCCTCTAAGTGTAGAATCATGTTGTCAGCAAATAATTAGAGTTTGAGTTCTTCTTTTCCTATTTGTATCCCTTTAATTTCTTTTCTGTCTAATTGCTCTGGCTAGTGTTTCAAGGACTATGTTGAATAGCAGTGGTGAAAGTGCAGTGGCATTCCTGTTTCATTCCTGTTTTTAAAGGGAATGCTTCCAATTTTTCTCCATTTAGGATGATGTCAACCTTGGGTTTAGTATAGGTATAGGTAAGCTTTTACAAAGTTGAGGTATGTTTCTACTATCCCTAGTTTTTCTAGTGTTTTGAACATAAAAGGGTACTGTATTTTGTCAAATGCTCTCTCTGCCTCAATTGATAAAATCATATGACTCTTATCTTTAAGTCTATTGTTGTGATAGATTATAGTAATTGATTTCCATATGTTGAAATAAGCTTGCATTCCTTGAATGAACCCCACTTGATTATGATGCACTGTTTTTTTTAATATGTTTTTGTATGTTATTTGCCAAAATGTTATTGAGAAAATTTGTATCTCTATTCATCAGTGATATTGGTCTGAAATTTTTATTCTTTGATGTGTCTCTGATTTTGGTATCTGGATGAGTTTGGAAGGGTTCCCTCTTTTTCTATTTCATGAAATAGTTTGAGGAGTATTGGTATTAATTCTTCTTTGTAGGTCTTGTAGAACTGGGCTGAAAATCCTTGTGATCCTGGGCTTTTCTTGGTTGGTAGGCTTTTGATAGTATCTTTTATTTCATTGTTTTAAATTGATCTGTTTAAACGTTTTTTTTTTTTAAATATTTATTTATTTTTTAGTTTTAGGTGGACAGAATATCTTTGTTTTTATGTGGTGCTGAGGATCGAACCCAGTGCCTCCCGCGTGCTAGGCGAGCACGCTACCACTGCGCCACAATCCCAGCCCCTTAAATTGATCTGTTTAAGTTGTGTATGAACTCCTTGTTCAGTTTGGGTAGGTCATATGCTTCTAGAAATTTGTCAGTGTCTTCAGGGTTTTCTATTTTATTAGAGCATAAATTTTCAAAATAGTTTCTAATTATCCTCTGTAGTGTCTGTCATATTTCCTTTTTCATCATGAATTTTATAATTTGGGTTTTCTCTCTCCTTTTCATTTGGGTGGCTAAGAGTTTGTCAAGTTTATTTATGTTTTTCAAGAAACCAGCTTTTTGTTTTGTCAATATTTTGAATTGTTTGTTTTGTTTCAATTTTATTGATTTCAGCCCTGATTTTAATTATTTCTTGTCTTCTACTTCTTTTGATGATGGTTTGTTCCTCTTTTTCTAGGGCTTTGAGATATAGTGTGTCAAGTCATGTATTTGCTGACTTTTTCTTCTTTTAAATAAATGAGCTTAATGTAATGAACTTCCCTCTTAGCACTGCCTTGATGGTGTCCCAGAGATTTTGATATGTTGTATCAGAATTTCCATTTATCTCTAAGAATTGTTTTATCTCTTCCCTGATTTATTATATTATCTATGTGTCATTCAATAGCATATTATTTATTCTCCAGGTGTTGGGGTAGTTCCTATTTTTAAATCTGTCATTGATTTCTAATTTCATTCTATTATGGTCAGATAGAATGCAGGGTAGTATCCCTACTTTTTTGTACTTGCTAAGACTTGCTTTGTGGCATAAATTATGACCTATTTTTGAGATGTATCCATGTGCTGCTGAGAAAAAAGTATAGTCATTCATTGATGGACAGAATATATATGTCTGTTAAGTCTAAATTATTGATTGTTTTATTGAGTTCTATGGTTCCTTTGTTTAGTTTTCATTTTAAAGATCTATCCAGTGGTGAGAGAGCTGTATTAAAGTCACCAAGTATTATTGTGTTATGGTCTATTTGATTCTTAAAGATGATAAAGGTATGTTTGATACACATAGATGTCTCATTGTTTGAGGCATAGATACTTAGGATTGTTATGTCTTATTGATGTATGATTCCCTCAAGAAGTATTTTTGGTTTCAAGTCTATCAGATATGAGGATGAAAACTCCTGCTTGTTTGCACTGTCCATGTAAGTGATACATTTTTTCCCACCCTTTCACTTTCAGTCCATGCATCTCTTTTCCTGTGAGATGAGTCTCTTGAAGGCAGCATATTGTTGAGTCTTTTTTTTTTTATAATCCAGTCTGTAAGTCTATGTCTTTTAAATGATGAGTTTAGGCCATTCACATCAGGGTTATTATTGAACTATGATTTGTAATCCTGGTCATTTTGGTTTATTTTCAGTTTTTGCCTTGACTTAGTTTCTCCTTTGATTGGCCTTTCCTTTAGTGTAGTTCCTATCTTTGTATATTTTCATTGTTGGTTATCGTTTCCTCCTCATGAAATATTTTGCCAAGAATGCTGTGTTAGTGCAGACTTTCTTGCTGTAAATTCTTTTAACTTTTTTTTTTTTTTTTATAATGGAAGGCTTTTAATTCATCATCAACTCTGAAGCTTAATTTTTCTGGATATCATTCTTGGTTGGCATCCAGTTTCTTTCAGAACTTTGTATATGTTGTTACATGATCTCCTGGATTTTAGAGTCTGGGTGGAAAATCTGCTGAGATCCAAAATGGTCTCCCCCTATATGTAATCTGATTCCTCTCTCTTGCGGCCTATAAAATTCTATCCTTATTCTGTATGCTGCACATTTTCTTTATAATGTGCCTTTGGTGTAGATCTGTTGTAATTTTGTGCATTTGGTGTCCTGTAAGCCTCTTACAAGATGGATACAGGAAGGGAGAAACAGCATGGACCTCCTCTCTGAGCAGGGGCGGTCCTGGGCCTGGGCTCTCACACAGACCTGTGAGGGCAGTCCTAGGCCTGATCTTGGCCTGGACTCCTTCAGGGGTTTCAGGTGGTGGGTCTGGCCCTGGGTCTGGGCTCTTGCAGATAGGGAGGGGCTCTGGCTCTGAACTGGGTGCAGTCCCAGGCCTCAGCCACATGGGTCCCCAGAGGCAGTCTTTCACCTGGGTCTGGGATCTCCCATGGTTCGGTGAGCGGGTATTGGTCTTAGGCCTGACCTTGGCTGGGCTCCCTTGGAGGTCCCTGAAGGTGGTCCTAGGCCTTGTCCTATGCTCCCACCAGTTGGCAGGGGCTCTGGCACAGACTTGCCTCATTTTTCTAGTCTGGATGCATTTGTTTCTTCTTCTTCTTTGTTAAGTGTCCTACATAAAGCCTCCAGCTCAGTGTGGAACAGAATTGGCAAAGTGAATGTTTGCATCTTGATCTCTAGAAGAAAGTGTCCTTTACTATTAGGTAAGATGTTGTCTGTGGGATTTTCATGGAAGTCTTTTATCAAATTAAAGAAGTTCCCTTAAATATATAGTTGTTTTTATTGTTTTTAATGTGAAATAGTATTGAAGTTTTAAAGAATTTAAAATATTTTGAAATGGTCACTTTTTAATTCTTTTTATTTTTCCTGTTGATATAGTATATATATAGCACTAAAGATTTTTTGCAGAACAAAAGAACTGTTGAACTTTTGGTAGAAATTCCACTTGGTCCTGGTATTTAAGATTTTAGCATGGTTCTGCATGCAAAGTCTACTCTCATTGTTGAACTCTGCGTCTCTCTGAACACAGGATACCAATCTTCTCCCCAGGCATGCTGTTTTTCACCTGGATCCTTTGGGTCTTAGAGATGATCCCTTGACCTTGTATAAATTTGGAGCTTGGCTTTGTTTTGAGTTACAATCTATTCCAGTTGCTTTTACCTGATTATCTCCCATAACAAGACCTAGCAATACTGGAATCTGTTTTTCATTTCCCTTTTGTTAGCAATGTGTTACTATGGACTGCAACTCATAATTTTTAAGTTTGGTTCATTACATTGTGTTATGTTTTTATGATGGTATGTATAGAGACTTTGTACAGCAACTAAAAATCACTCCCCCGAATGAGTCCTTTTGTCTGTATTAAATGGTGTCATCCATACTCATGAAAAAACAAAAATGAATGGCTGGGAATGTTTGCTTTATTTTAATACAGTCAGCTTTGCTTTCAGATGTTCTTTGCCCAAATATATTAAAGTCAATCCTATGAGTTGTTATTACAGTAAATGTAATGAATGTGTCC
>CM053399.1:22806425-22848657 GCA_028644305.1 Xerus rutilus | reverse complement strand
CGTGCTAGGCGAGCATGCTACCACTGCGCCATAATAAATTATAGAAAAGTTGTCTAATTTTGCATTATTATTTGATCATGGAAGCTGTACACATAGGTGAAAATATCATACTTGAATCCATTAATGTGTACAATTAACATGCCAATCAAAAAGGAAAAATATAAAATCATTGATTATTGCCACATAATTGAAGATTTTGTTGAAATGAAGTCAATAAGTAGAAATGCTTTTAAATAAACATTTAATAACCTATGAATTGAGCTTATTTGCATAATTTAACTCAAAATTATTGCATGTTCATCAATAAAACACTCACATGTGCAATTATAGTGTAATCCAACAATCTTTTGCTTTTATACAAATAAAAGCAGACAGTTATATTTGTAGATTTTTAAAATTACATTAATTTTAAAGGAATATTGCCAATCTAGAAGCACAGAGCTTATTTTATTTCAAAATTCATTAGTATGATTCATACTTTCAAATATGTAAACTATGGTGATGCTATTTGGAATCTTGCCACTGTCTCCAAATTTTAATGCGCAGGCCAATGTAAAACGGACCAGAATTTTGGAATGTCTTCACTATAACAGTCTACCTGACTAAGAACATATAAATTATAAGATACACATTGTATCTAAGGCTTATGCTTTCTAGAGATATTACTGACAGTGAGGTATTTTTTTGTTTTTTGTTTTTTTTGTTTTTTTTCTTTTTGTACTGGGAATTGAACTCAGGGGCACTTGACCACTGAGCCACATCCCCAGCCCTGTTTTGTGTTTTATGTAGAGACAGGGTCTCACTGAGTTGCTTAGCGCCTCGCCATTGCTGAGGCTGGCTTTAAACTCGCAATTCTCCTATCTCAACCTCCCGAAGTGCTGGGATTACAGGCATGTGCCACCGTACCTGGTGACAGTGAGGTTTTATAAACTTTTACATGTTGTAAAACTGTACCAGATCTGGGTTGTCCTCAAGTTTCTTGTGCTTTGTGACCATTTACTTACACTCCAGCAAGAATTATTCTTCTCACTTTCTGTGCTTTGTGCATATTTTTTTTTATTAGTTTGGCCTTAGATAATATGGTCATTGATATTACCAAGCTTTGTAAGTTAAACACCATATAAAATCAAGTCTGACATGCTTAGGAAGACAGATCTCTCTCAGTTGTTCTAATATATTTCTTTTATTCTCATTCTGGAGCAGTTATATCTGATTATTAGAAATCACAATGTAATCTTGCTTAGAGCTGCTATGTACCCTAGCAATCCAACCAAGATGTTGGTTAAAGGATGCAAATTTTCAGTTATACAGGAGGAATAGATTTTTTTTAAAGTCCTATTACAGACCATGGTGACTATAGTTAACAAAAGTATATTTTTATACACACACACATAACATCACTTTGCACCTCATAAATACATTTCATTATAATTTTCAGCTTCTAATAACAAAGAATAATAATATGATTTTCTTAATTTATGAGATGCCTTAAGATTTGCAAAATATTCATGCACTCTCTGAACTGAGTCATAATAAAATTATCTAATGAGATAGGTAGCACAGTCAATTTCAGGCTCTTTTCTTTCCTTTTATTATTGTAATTATATATATATATATATATATATAGCTATATATATATAGCATAAATTATTGTAGTAATATATATATAGTAATATATATATATATAGCATAAAATTTACTGACTTAACCATGTTCAAGTGCACAGTCTAATAGTGTTTGTTACACAATATTGATGTGCAACCATTAGTGCTATCTATGTCTCCAGAAAACTTTTCTTCTTGCAAAACTGAAACTCCTTATGCAATAATCAATAACATAGCCTCTACTCTCATTTCCTCAAAATCACCATTCCACCCTGTATCTATGATTTTACTTTTAAGTACCTCATATAAGTGATACCATTTTTATACTGCTGTAAGAGGTTATCTTGTGACTGGCTTAATGTCACTTCACATGTCATCAAGGTTTATCCATCTTGTAGCATATGTCAGAACTTTCTGCCTTTACTAGATTGCATAATATGCTATTGTAAGTAAGTTCAGTATTTTGCTTGTCTTTTCATCTATCAATTAGACACTCCAGTTGTTTCCATGTGTTAGCTAATGTCAATAATACTTCTATAAACACTGGTGTACACATATTTTTGAGACTACTCCCAATTATTTTCATGGTATATCCAGATATGGAATTGCTGAATTATATACTCCCAATTATTTTCATGATGTATTCAGATATGGAATTGCTGAATTATATGCTAGTAATCTTGTCTTCAGTCATGTAAAGAACTGACATATTATTTTACATAACAGCTATGCTACCTCATTTTTCCACCAACCATGAATGAAGATTCCAATCTCCTCACATTCTCCCTGACATTGTTGATATTGCTTTTCATAGTAACCATTCTAATGGGTGTGAGATGATACTTCACAATAGATTTGATTTGCAATTGCCTAGCGGGTAGTAATATTAACCACGTTTTCATGTACTTATTGGCTTTTTTTTTGGCCCATTTTATAGATAAGCATGGTGGGATTGACAATATCAAATGGTTGTTCAGCATCACTCAGAAGAAGACATAAAAACAAACTTAATGTACCTCTTTATTTTAATAAGCATTGTTGTAATTATAAAATCACTAACACAAGAACAATATAATACTTCTAGCAATACACAACCTTTGTTAGTAGTCATTTGCTTGTTTCACTTTAAAAATTACTGATTTTAAGATGTATGTTTTAGTCAATATCAATGAATATCTTCATATTAAAATGACATCTGAAAGTCCAGTGTATATAAAGACTGAGTGAAACAAAATTTACAGGATGGAAACGAAATCAGAATACTGATATGTACACATAAAACCAAAAGGTTCTTGATAAACTTCACATTATCTCATACTGTTCCTTTAAACCCAATGTTTATAATAGATATATATGTAGACAGATTGATTAAAGACAGACAGACTGATCTAGCCAGTGGTGAACAAGGAGAATTGCTGCCTTTGGTCTTAATGCTTCTTAAGATAATATCCGTTTTGCTTTTTTCCCTGGTATACACCTAAAATGTCATATACTTAGCTGTTCTAAGTTTTCAGTGGACTGACTTGATTAAACTCCATTATTCACCAAAAGGGAAACCAACATTTCTCTTGAACATCCTCCACAATTCTAAATTGTCATGAGCCATCCGTGGGCTGTGTGTGTACCACACTGCACAGCGTAGCCTATTAAATAGGAGAATCTGGTGTCTGGGAGTGACCAGTGGACATTTCCTCTGGTTAACTCCCTGACATTATGAGCCCTATTCAGCTCTTCCCTAGATCCCACACAGCACTGGAGATGGGATGACCTGCCAAGATGCCAATCAACCTGTTCATTGCAAGACATCACAAACCAAAACCTTACTCTTGAAACCTTATCCCTGCCTTTGATGTACCCTATTAAATAAACCATGGGAACCAGTTTCTATTGTCTAATCCAGCTCCTATGTGGACTAGAACTATCAGGTGCTCCAACCTAATTCTGACTTTGTCTTTTGTTCTTCACTAACTGTTCTACACTTTTATTTCTCAGGTTGCTTATACCCACCTCTGCAGGAAGAAGACACCCCAATGAGACGTTGACTATCTCTGTCTCCCATACTAAATAGATATGCAGGGCAGGAAAACAGTGTAGATCTAAACAAGATGAATATGGATTTAAAATGCAGGCTGCCTCTGAGTCTCTTACCTATCTGAATCTAAATTTCTTCATTTATAAAACATAGATTGTAATAAGGCTTTATTACTACTGTAAAAATTAGAATTTATAACTCAAAGTTATCTACGACAGAATCGGGTCTATAGTAGATGTTCAATATTCATTAGCAAATAAAAATTCATAAAACCTCCAGTGCTTTTTAGGTGTTTATTTTTTTAGATCTTTTGTCTTTTTGTGCTTTATGTTTTTCGACAGTTATAATGTGCAAAATAATCATCTTCCTAAGGAGCTATAAAGTACTTATCTTAAATTCCCTTAGAGTCCAATCCAAAAGATTAGAATTTTGCTTATCAACCTAATTGAATTTTATTGGTTAGACTGAAGACCTGTCAGGTTGGTAACTAGTTTGTAACACAGACTACGCAACCACTAAATATTATTTTTAATAATTAGATTTTTTTAGTATGATTACTCTGCATCATATTCTTTCAGTTAGTGTTACAGAACTAAAAAGAAACACTTATTTAAGAAGTTCATGATCTCCAACTTTAAGTTTTTACCAAATTTGCTAAGATCTCAACTCCATTGAGAATTCAAGAGAATACATAATAACAAAGATAATACCATGACAATAATATGAAAAATATTTTTACTTCCATGGAACTTTATATAATGTACTTAGAAACTTTTATTTTGATTGTCTCCAACTTTTAGGAAAAAAGTCCTAATATCAAAGAAAGCAGAAATGGAATTGCAATCCAATTCATTTCCTCTCTTCCCAACCTATTGGACTGTGGATTTATCTGTATGTTTGTCTTCAGGGAAAATTACTGACAGGCCAAATCATAATTGGATATGCTGCAACAAGGAAGCTTGGAAGACAAATTCTAAATCCAGACCTTCGCGTGCAGCCTTGATATCCAGAAGAAATATATAGTACTGAAAATACAAAAAAAAATAAAAATAAAACACCTACTGAAAAGTCACTGAATTCATGTTATGTCAAGCAATCAAGTAATAATCAGAGTAGCTGTGAGAAGGACTCACCACTCTTCCTTAACTTTGGATGTTAAGAATACAATAATACAATAAACTAATTGATTCAGATGATTTATGACTCACAGCATGACATAAAGCAAAAGCTTCATCTTGCATGGTTCTTTTACCCCCTACCTTCTTCTGGGGGTGATGCAGAGATGAAGTAGGAGGTTTCTGCACTGAGATGTATGTGCATCAGAGCTGAGAAACACTAAGCTTTGCGGGGAACTTCCAGGAAACCTTCTTTATGTTTGCGTGGAGAAATACATTGTCTTCATTACCCTGGAACGTAAGCAAGTCTCTAGAGAAAAGAGAGACATTACCATTTGGTTATGTAAATAAATTTGTTTCTGACTCAGAAGGAAATATTATGTCTATTACTGTCCACTGCTCAGAAAACATTAAAAAAAAATACCAGGCTTATCTCCCCAGATTTACAATTACAGTTTTAGGCAAAACAATTCCTAAGCAATTCCAGAAGCTTAATTTTAAGATTCTCAAATGACCAGGTGATTCTACCTAATTTTTTTGCTGTATTATAATGATAAAAGGAATGAGTTGGCATATTGCTGTCTGCAGGTCATAGAACATGTTCAAAAATATTACAAATTTAATCATTGCATTACTTACTATTGATATCTGTCAAGAAGATAGAATCCTACACTAGGTACTACATAGAACAAATGGATTAATGAGAAAAGTACTGCAATTTATTGGACTCTGATTTCTTAAAAGTTTGTTACATCTGAAATTTGACACACATTTTTCCCTCTCACAAGAACTCTTTGCAGTGTGATCCATAACCTCATCTAGTAGATTAGAATAAAAAAATGGACAACAATTAAGTTATACAAATTTCTCAAATTTGTCTAGCAGGTGAGAGCAGGAAAAAACAAATATTTTTGCCCTTGGATTTTATGCTGATCTCAGGTTATCTTACTTGACAAGCTTATATTTGGTTAAGTAATTGAATTACTTCATTGAACAGCTTTAAAGAAAACACTATATTTCTGAGTTAAAAAGGAAAGAGGAACTCATAGGGCCCAGAATCTATACAAACAAATGGAAAAAAAAAAAAAAGATCTGAGAAAATAATTAATGTAGAACTAAATTTTTGCTAGCTTTAAACTATTTGCTTCACTTCTATAATTATTTTAAGGAATGAGTTTAAATCTAACCTTGTTTTTTAAATACATGTTACATTTTGGCTTTATGAAATCCACTACTTCAATTTTTTTAAAAAAAATACTGCTTTATATTTAAGCAAGTACAAAATAATTAATAACCATAGAACTGCACTACCAGGTATAAAGTCCTCAAGAGAAACAAAAGATATAGATTTAAAGTTTTAAATACTTTAATGAGGCAGAGCATGTTCTATCTATAAGAAAATGATACTCCAAGACAACTTTATTGGTACTAATGATTTAAACAAATCTCCAAAAAAATAGAATTCAAATTGCAAAAGTAAATATGAAATTCTTCCATTAAAGATGCTTTATTATAATATTCTAAATCTAAATATATAAAGCCAACTACACACTAGAATAAAATAGCCTATTTATATGGTATAAATCTCATTCAGTAATATCAAAGTTAAATAATGTAAGATTGACAGAGACTTATTTTTTAGATAAATTTATAACTGATCAATTTATTTAAATGCTTATCTGCTTAAAGCAGAAGATCTGTTTGTTTTACTAGATACATTTTTCTCTCCTCACCTATATGACTTATAAATGAGTTTCTTAGCAATAATATTCATTTCTTGAATAATTTCTGGTATACGATTATCCTGAATTTACTTTTAGCTAAAACATATAATAACAAAGAAAGAAGACACAGTCTTCTTAAAATTGAAAAAAAAGATAGAAACACATAAATTGTGGAAGAGATGATATAAAATAGATTCAGAATGAATAATTTTCCTTTTGGCATAAAGACCTGTATTTAATATAGGCCTTTTGAGGACCTATAGAGAGACTAGATTACTCTCTCTATAATATTATTCACTAATAGTATTCCCTAATAGAAAAAAAAAAAGAATTAAAGCATATTTTAGTGTCTGGAATGACAAAGGCTGAAAACAAATAAAAGATTTCCAAATTACTATTCATTTATTTTACTTTAAAGAGATGGCAATAGTAGTGCTCATACTATTGTTTTCTTGCAATGTGCCAGACATTTTGCAGTGTTGCATTTTATGAATTAGCTTATTTAATATTCACAAGAATCCATGAAAGACACACTATTAATTTCATCTTACTGAGAAAAAATGAGACTTGGAAAGTTTGAGGAACTTGCTCAAGGCCACACAACTAATAACAACAACAAACAAGAGAACAATAAAACTATAATATGGAACCAGATATGTCTTAGACAATGGCCAATTCTTGTAAATACTATGCAATATTTCCTCCTTGAAGAATCAAAGTCCCTAGAATAGGAAACATATAAATAAATATACTACATGTAAGTCAGTGCTTTCACATCAAACTAGAATTCAAGGAGCTGCCTTCTTAACACTTTTAGTCTTGAGACAATGGTCCCATAGCACATCGTACTACTAAGGAAAGTTTATGGAGCCACAAAATGGGTTCTGCAGTTTATTTTCTACCTAGAATATTTTAAGAGAGGCAAAAATTTACCTTTATTTTCTTCTATCTATTGCTGAACTTGAGAATTAAATTGATATAAGAAAAATCAAGAGAAAAAGGTGCATACGAATTTAATAAAAGTTTGAGATAGTATGGAACCCTTCAAGAAGGAATGAAGACCTAAATACATAAGGCGGAACTCTTAAATACTGAATTAGACAAGAATAATTAATGGGGAAAGTATGACAAGGAAAGGGGATCTGGTCAGAGGAAGTTAACTGGGTGGAGAAGTGGCCAGGAAGATATAAAGTTTGGTTTACCAAAATCTGTTTGTACAGACTTCCCTCACCTCACCACCCTGTCCTTCAGGGTAAAAGAAGGCTCCTTTTCTTCCATCATAAGGAGGACACTTTTTGTGGAAATTTCATCTTCTGTTAAAAAACTGAGTGAAGATCAGAGAGCTCTTCTCAATCCTGCTGCTTTTCAAATGCCTTCAACTTAAAATTGTCAACATGCCAGAGTGTCATATTTTGGGGTTGCATGTTCCTAAAATTCTTTCAGGACACTCTAGTCTAATTCCATTCTCACATTCCTACTCACCTTAGTCATTTCCAGAATTCAAACTCTCTCGTTATCAAATAAGACTCAGTAGCTCATCTCTATATTTTTCTCTTCATCTTCCTCTCAGATTCACTTCCCTAATCTTCCACTCCAACTCTGTGATCATCTCCTCTGTGGGAAGCAATTTTGCTAATGTCTTTAAAGGATTTTCACCCTTTATCCCTTTTTATAACTGGAATATGGCTAGTCTTTCAGGCATAACTTTTACTGTTATCTTTTCAAGATGTGGCATGTATATTTCTTCAAACTCTGTGCACCTCAGAGGTAAAATTGGTTGTGTTATGTCATAGCTTTCTTTCCCTTCTTTGCTATAAAATCTTTTAAGCCTCATTTTAAGCAATTAAAAAAAAACACATGAAATTAATTTAATGATATATTTTATTTGTGTCCAAAATATAATTTAAAAATGTGAGTAAATTATTTTTTTAAAAATGCTAATTTCATACTAAATCTTTAAAAACCTGTTACAAAAGCACATTCCAATTTGGATGAACAGCATTCAAGTTTTCAGATATCACTGCCAGAGCTAGTAATAACAGCATAGGTGTGGAGGGAACAGTATTGAGCTCAATAACTTTGAAAATGAGTTGCACTACAATAAATCTCAGCATTTCTGAGCTCAAATACATACCAAGACATCCTAGGTTAGATTTACCTATCGTATGTGGCAAATGCATCTTGCAATTTTTTTCCTACCATTTAAAGGTATGAATGCCATTAATTCTTTCTTTTTTACAAAAATGAAAGCTCCATGAGGGTAAAGCCTCCAAGTTACCTCTTATTACATACAATTAATAAATGGCTAAGCAGATTGTGGTGGCTTAACATGTGCATGTGTACTTCATGTTGAATAATTTAATTTATATTTTGATAATTTATCTTATTTAGTTTTATAAATTAGTAGAATTGCCAGTACATAAAAGTCAACTATCAAGCCCATACTTCACTAAATTACATTGACAAAAGTTATATATTTTGAAAAGAAAATTGAAGTCAGCCTGATGTCAAGATATTAAAACTTTTTCAGTATTTAAAAATCATCTGAGTCAACATATCCTTATGGTAAACATAATATTAAGAAGCATATATTCAGCTATTTATAAAAGAGAACAGAGGATTCATCGTATGTATAACTAGATGTTAGTAGTACAGTCTTGTTCTTTGTGATTTATATAAATTGTCTCAAACCCCCTATGTCAATCCCAGAAGAGTGAAAATCCCTTATCAATTTTTCCAAAATTCCAGGGAACTTGAATTCTTCTGTTCACTTTGATGATTAATTCTTATTGAAACTAAAATCTTTGTCACTTATTCTCTCATTATATTTTCTTTTCTTTCTCTGTATAAACACAGAAGTGAAACACATCTCCTTCTTTCATCTTCCTCCAGAAGATATTGGTGAGTATCTAACTTTACTAAGACTTGGGATCATTGGAATTGTATCACATCACTTTTTAAAAATTGCTCTGGGTTTAACTGTTCACATCTCAAGTGACAGTGGCAGAGCAAAACTGTGTTGGCATCTGGCACTTATTCATCTTCCTGCCTAACAGTTCAGCTCTAAGGACAGAGAAAGACAGCAATCTCCTTCAAACATTCTCAATCTCTCTCTCTCTTTCTCCCCTCTTCCATCTCCTATATTTATCATTCTCACTTTATATTGGACTTGACAACAAAGATAATTTGAAATTTTTTAACAAAAATAATGTTTGATACTTGACATTTTTATAGGTTACGGAATAGTTTATTCTCTCTTTCAAATAACAACCTACCTTCTGGTTTCTGGTTCACAAGTCACCACTTCATCATAATTTCATAGCAAAGCTGAATGTCTGTGCTAGGATTTGCAAGAGAATTGAGGACACAGAGCATACCACTGTCTTTAAGACTGGGGAGATGATAGAAAGATCAGCACAGGGAGTCATGGCTTACCAGGAGAGAATCTTGAGCATGAGAATCAGTGCCAGGGCAGGAGAAGCTGAAGTATAATTGATGTTTCCATGGTCTCAACTGTAAGAGTTAAAAACTTCAGGTTAACTGATTCATAGGCAAGCTTTCACAATGTTGGGAGATTTACCACAAAAGTCTCTACCAGGTTTTCATTATAAATATCAGAGAAAAATTCTTTTTCACCTCTGACAGGGAAAGAGGAAAAGGAACCACTGTAAAATATATCATAGCACTCTGTTGTTCTTAACGAGGCATGTTTTTAAAAAAAGCTGGTTAATCACAGCCTAACCTCCTGAAGTATTAACAGAGCTCAAGTGACCCAAGAGAAGGAGAATACTGAGAATACTGTCAGCTTTAACCTTCTACATGAGAGAAAGGAAATGCACAACTACAGTATGCTCAATCAATCCTCCCCTACTAAGGGGGAAGAAATAAACCAAAGTATATGTTTATTTAAAAATGGGAAATGATCATAACAATATAATGCTTACCTTACCACCACAACTTAGCATCTTATTACTAAAGATCTATTTATATGTGTTCCTTTCACATAGTACTTCATGTCTAGTTATGAAAAATAAAAACACAGGGAGGCTGAAACAGGAGAATTGTGAGATCAAATCCAGCTTCAGCAACGACGATGCTCTAAGCAACTCAGTGAGACCCCGTCTCCACATAAAACACAAAAATAGGGCTGGGGATGTGGCTCAGTGGTAGAGTGCCGCTGAGTTCAATCTCCAGTACCAAAAACTAAAATAAAATAAATAAAAATAAAGCATACAAAAAGACAAAAGAAAATAAATTAAAGCCACAGAATAAGCATGATGAACAGAGCAATAATAAATAGATATAGCAGGAAAAATGGAGGTGTCAGATGAGGAATTTAAAACAACTTCCTGATGGATAAAGTAAACAATATGTAAAAACAGATGAGGAATGTAAGC
The DNA here is from genome assembly GCA_028644305.1 of Xerus rutilus. Taxonomy (NCBI): domain Eukaryota; kingdom Metazoa; phylum Chordata; class Mammalia; order Rodentia; family Sciuridae; genus Xerus; species Xerus rutilus. The sequence goes on along the minus strand of CM053399.1, from coordinate 22,837,785 downwards.
AGAAGGGTGGAAATTCTAACAAAGAACCACAACGTTCTGCCTCACTTTGGGTTCAGAGCAATGGAATTGGACTAACTACGTACTGAGACCTATGAAACTGTACACTGAAATAAAATTTTTCTCCTCTAAGTTGTTCTTGCTAGGTATTTTGGTCATGGTAATGAAAATTTAACAAATTGGTAGGAAGAAGTGGGGGTCATCAATAAAACAATACAAGACCTTATGATTCAGAAGCCCCTGGAATTGGTTTGCCGGAATAGTTTGGAAAAGTTAAGAGACACAGATTGAAGATGACTTAGAATGTTGTAAGCAAAACTTAATGGATGACTCTGGTAGGAACTCAGAAGACCAAAATGCTGATCAGAGTAAGAATGTGGAGAGTAAATATTGTGCTCATGAGGTTTTGCATGGAAATGATCAATTGATTTAATTAGGAATTGAACTTGAGACCCCATATTCTACATTCTGGCAAATGACTTTTCTGTCTTTTTCCAATCTTCTGAGCCTTTCTTTGAAGTTGAATTTAAAGGTGTAGGATTAATTAATCTGGTGGAAGACATTTCAACAGAGTAGAGCATGTAGGTAGTCACATAAGTGTCGCTGGAAGATTTTAGTTAGGTTTACTGAGATAAGTAGGAACAGAAATCAGAGAGGAAAGATTTGAAAAAATTTTCAATTTGGCCAAAAACAAAGGATCATATAAAATTGGAGTCAAGGAAGTTATGGATGCTAAGGAGATTACCACCACTAAAAAGAGATACTAAGAAATTTGAACAAAGACACTAGGAAAGATACCTTGAGGTCATCTCAGAAATTAGCAAGACGTCCTCCACCTCAGGCTCAAGGATATAAAAGTAAAAATTTAGAAAGTCACAGAGGCTTCCACTAAGTTTTCAAAAGAAGGCCTGAGAGGCCAGGCAAACTGTAACAGCTGTGGATAGCTCCTGAGAAAATGATGCATGAAGCTGTGAAGATGAAGCCTGTAAGAAAAGAACTGAATAAAAGAAATAAAGAAGAGAGGTGGCTCAACAGTTTGTTACACAGGACAAACCTGAGGCAGAAGTGGAGGGAGTGATGGAAAAGAGGCTTTTGTGGTTAAAGTATTGCTAGGGGGTTATTAGAGAAGGGTCTTTTTAGGTGTTTTAAAGATTTCAATGCCAGTTAACAATTTTCTTTCTCATAATGAGAGAGTGTTTGCATGACAATGGAATAGTGATGGAGTTTAGGTCAGGCTGTGTCAGAGTGACCTTGTTCTAAAATGGAGGAAGTGTTCCAAAATGATGTTGCCTGTGTCAAGTTCTTATTAATAAGGCCAAGCTACAATGGAGGCCCCAGGAATTAAAAGATGCTAGGAACATGGAATGGCTGCTAAGAGAAGCTGAAGTGTGTGAACAGAGCCAGCCGAAGTGAGAGGCCACATGGTTTGCAACAAAGAATAACATCTGTGAGTGTGTGGAAGGGATAGCGGGACAGCTGGCCAAACCCTTAGGTGCCCATGTCTCACCACCACATATTGCAGATGTTGGATGTGAAACTACAGGTCTTAATATCCACCTGGTTGTCTTTTTGTCTTATTCTGGTTCTATCCCTTCTTTCTATGTCCCTATTTCTCTCTTTTACATGGGAATGTTTACTCTGTGCCACTATATACTGGATACATGTAACTTACTTTGAATTTTTATATGGGCTCCTAGCCAAAAATTTTCCTTGAGTCTTTTTCTTTTTATTTTATTTTTTTATTTTTATGTGGTGCTGAGGATCGAACCCGGTGCCTCACACATGTGGGGCAAGCGCTCTGCCACTGAGCTACACCCTCAGCCCTTTCCTTGAGTCTTGAAGGACACTTTGTTTTTTTTTTGTTTTTTTTTTTTGGCACCAGGGACTGAACTCAGGGGCACTCGACCACTGAGCCACATCCCCAGCCCTATTTTGTGTTTTATGTAGAGACAGGGTCTCACTGAGTCACTTAGCACCTCGCTGTTGCTGAGGCTGGCTTTGAACTCGCGATCCTCCTGTCTCAGCCTCCCTAAGTGCTAGGATTACAGACGTGAGCCACCGCGCCCGGCTTGAAGGACACTTTGGATGTGCACTTTTTTCTGGTACCAGGGAATGAACTCAGGGGCACTCCACCACTGATCCACATACCCAGCCCTATTTTGTATTTTTATTTAGAGACAGGGTCTCACTGAGCTGCTTAGTGCTTGCTGTTGCTGAGGCTGGCTTTGAAATCACCATCCTCCTTTCTTAACCTCCGAGCCACTGGGATTACAGGCATGTGCCACCGTGCCCGGTGGACATGCACTTTTGAGTAATGATAGAACTGTTAAGACTATGGGGACTATTGGTGATGGACTGAATGCATTTTCATTGTGGTATGGGCATAAGCTTTTGGGGGCCAAGTGTGGCATATTATGGTTTGGATCTAGACTATCCCCTGAAAAACTAATATTGAAAAAGCATGATTCCAAAAACAAAAAGGTTCAGATGTGGGGCTTGTAGGCAATGATTAGAACTCTGAGTTTATCAGTGCATTAATCTATCTGGTAGATTAATTCAATAATACCTGAATGGCTACTGAATAGTAACTACAGGCAGATTTGGTGTGAATACAGAAAGTAGGCCACTGGATGCATGACCTGGGGGATTGCATAGTCTTCTGGACTCTTCATGGTTCCTGTCTCTGCCCTCTTGTTTGCCATATGCCATGCCCTTCTGCCTTGATGTTTTGACTCACTTTAGACCCAGAGCAATGAAGTCAGCTGACCATAGACTGACCCTTCTAAAACCATAAGCCAAAATAAACTTTTCCTTCTTTAAGTTGTCAGGTATTTTGGTCACAGCAATGAAAATCTGACTAACACACACAAACAGATTAAAGTAAATGTATGAAAAAAACATAACATTCTACTACTAATCAACATAAGGCAGAAATAGTTACATCAATTTTAGACCAAAGAGGGCTTCGAAGTAGGAAAAGTTTTCAAAGATCAAAACAGAATTATATTTCAAAAGAAGGACAGTACTCTAAGGAGGCATAATTTTTTTTGTGTGTGTGTGTATGTGAGAGAGAGAGAGCAGAGCAAGATACCATGTAATGAAATAACTGATATAGCTTCAAGAATAAGACAAATTCACTATCATCATTAGAGACATCAATTTCCCATATCAGAAAAACAACCTCAGTCAAATGGATATAATTGATAACCATAGACAACTTCATCTAACAACAGTAGAATGAACATTCCTCTCAATTCATGTGGCATATCTACCAAGGTTGAGCTCATTCTGTCATAAAACACAACTCACAAATGTGTAAGAAAAAATATATATATATATGCTGTCTGACTACAATGAAATTAAATTAGAAATCAATAACAGAAAGATGGAGGGAAATTATCCAAAAGTAGAAGTTAAATGACACTCTTTTAAGTAACACCCAAGACAAAGAGAAAATTCCAAGAAAAATTAGTAGTATTTTGTGATAAATGAAAGTATTCTTTTCACAATTTGTCTGATGCAGCAAAAGCAGTGTTTATAAAGAAATTTATGACACTGAATGCACATATTAAAAAAGAAGAGCCAAGCACAGTGGCACATGCCTGTGATCTCAGCAACGTAGGAGGCTAAAAAGCAGGAAGATTGCATGTATGAGGCTAGCCTCAGCAATTTAGCAAGGCCCTAAGCAACTTAGTGAGACCATGTCTCAAAATAAAGAAAAAATTTTTTAAAAAAAGGTTGGGTACATGGCTCAGTGGCAAAGTACCTTGAGTTCAATCCCTAACACTTTCCTCCCACAGATATGTCAATTAATGTAATCCACCATATCATAGATCTTTAAAAAACATATATTTTTCAATAGATGCAGAAAAAGAATTTCACAAAATTCAGCACCAGTTTATGGTACAAAAGCTTCTCACTAAGCTAGATATGGAGAGAAGCATTTTTAACTTAATAAAAACCTCTACAAAAATCCTACAGTTGATTTATATTTAAGGCTGAAAAACTCAAACCTTTCTTGTAAGATCAGGGGAAATGCACAGCTGTGCCCTTTCATCACTTTATCACTCCTTTTTAGCATTGTACTGGAAGTTCTAACAAGTGCAGTAAGACACACAAAAAAAAAAAAAAAAAAGAAAAAAGAAAAGAAAAACATACTGATTTCAAAGGAAGAGGAAAAAAGCTATCTTTTCAGTGGACCTGGTACTTTATGTAGAAAATTGAAAAGAATCAACAATAACTTGAGGAACTAATAAACAATTTAATATTAAGCAGAGTAGTAGTACATCTCAATATACAAGGTTAATATAAATGCCATACAGAAGTCAGTTGTCCATATACCAGTAATAAATAAATGACATTAAAGTGACATTAGAAATATTATTTATATTAGGCCCACCTAATATAAAGATATTTTGATATACCTATATAGCTCTGAGATTTTGTTTTAGATTTATAATATATAACATGTATATATAAAACACATAATCTATGTTTATATATGTAGCAAAACGTATGCAAAATATTTATGAGAAAAACACAAAATCTGATGAATAAAAGAAAAGAAATAAGTGAAGAGATACTCCATGTTCATGCATAGGCTCCAAAATGTCAAAATGTTGAGTCTCCCTAAAAGGATCTATAGATTCAAGGCAATCTCAATCAAACTCCCAGAAAGGTATTTTGTGGATATTTACAAAGCAACTCTAAAGTGTATGTGGAAAGACAAAAGATATCACAAAGGCAGCTCAATATTGAAGAACAAAATAAAAGGGCTGAAAGTTTCTTGTATGAAAAACAAGACAATGTGGTGTTGATGAAAGAACAAACAGACCAAGGGAACATAATAGGGGGCCCAGAAATAGACCTACCTACCCATGGTTAACTGATCTTTGACAAAGAAACAAGGACAATATGATGAAGCAACATAGACTTCAACAGATGATGCTGGAACAACTGAATATCCATATGCAAAATAAAAAAAAGAGAATCTAGACACAGACCTTACACTCTTTTCAAATATAGAACTCAAAATATATCAAGAAGGTAACATGAAAGGAAATTGATGTGATCTTGAGTATAGTGATAATTTTTTGTAAGTATCACCCAAAGCAAAATTCATTCAAGAATTGATTGATTAGCAAGAATTCATTAAAACAATTTCTTCTCTGTGAAAGACAATGTAAAGAGAATGAGAAGATGAGTCATGTACTGAGAAAAATGTTGGCAAAATATATGTCTATTAGTGGAATACTATCCAAAAGTATACAAAGAACACTTAAATCTTAACAATAAGAATAAAAGCAACAAAAGTAGAAAGTGGGTCAAAGACCTAAACATTCTGAGTAGAATGGCAATTATCAAGAATATAAGCAGCAATAAGTGTTGGCGAGGATGTGGAGGAAAAGGCACGCTCATACATTGCTGGTAGGACTGCAAATTGGTGCAACCAATCTGGAAAGCAGTGTGGAGATTCCTTAGAAAACTTTAAATGGAACCACCATTTGACTCATGTATCCCACTCCTCGGTCTATACACTAAAGACTTAAAAACAGTATCCTATAGTAATGCAACCATTTCAATGTTTACATCAGCTCAATTCTCAATAGCTAAACTGTGGAACCAACCTAGATGTCCCTCAATAGATGAATGTATAAAGAGACTGTGGTATATATAAACAATGGAATATTACCTAGCATTAAAAGAGAATAAAATTATGTCATTTGCAGGTAAATGGATGGAATTGGTGAATATGCTAAGCAATTTAAGCCAATCCCCAGAAAACAAAGGCCCAGTGTTCTCTCTGATAGGTGGATGCTGATCCATAATGTGGGGATGAAGCACGGGAAGAATGGAGGAACTTTGATCAAGTAAAGGGGGCCAGGGGAGGGGAGGAGACATGGGGGCAGGAAAGATGGTGGAATGAGATGGACATCATTGCCCTTGGTACATATATGACTGCACGTAAGATGTGACTCTACATTTTGTACAACCAGAGAAATGAAAAGCTGTACTGCATTTGTGTGCAATGAATCAAAATGCATTCTGCTGTCATGTATACATAATTAGAATAAATAAATTAATTTATAAAAAAGACCTAAACATGCAACATGTCAAAGAAATGTTGTAGATAAACATAATATGAAAAGATGCTCCATATGCAAATTAAAATGACAATAAAATACCACTGCACTACTATTATAATGGCAAATATCTAAATTAATACCACTACATACTGGTGAGTATGTATACCAATTGTAACTTTCATTCATTGCTTATGAGAATACATAATAATACATAGATTTGGGAAAGAGTTCAACAACTTCTAATAAAACTGAATATAGTCTAACCTATTATCCAATAATAGTACTCTCTTGAATTTACTCAAGGAAGTTGAAATTTTATTTCCACACAAAATCTGTACATGGTTGTTTATAGAAGCTTTATTTATACTTCACAAAACTTATAATCAACCAAGATATTCTTCAGTAGGTGAATAGATAAAATGTGATATATTCAGACAATTGAAGAGTAATCAGCACTAAAAAGAAATGAACAATGAAGTCATGGGAAGACATGGAGGAACATTAAATGGACATTACTAAGTGAAAGAATTCAGTCTGAAAGGGTTGAATTTGTGTAAATCCATCATAAAAAGGCAAAACTCATAGTGAAACATCAACCAGGGGTTGGGGGTCTGGTGAGTCAGAGCACAGAGGGATTCTGAGGCAATAAAAATACTCTTACTGTACTGTGATGGTAAAAACACATCATTATACATTTGCCCAGTCCCATGGCAAGTAGGATATCAAGAATAACTATTCAGGTAAACAGTGTTGAAGAATTTCTATAGTGATGGAGGCAACTCATGTGTAAGTGTAGGTAAGTATATAGGAAATCTTTGTACCTTACTCTTAATATTGCTGTGAATCTAAAACTGATTTACAAAAGATTTAATAATTGATGGGAATGGGAAAGATGGTATAATGAGAAAGACATTATTTCCCAAATACATGTATGATTACACTACTGGTGTGATTCAGTACCATGTATAGCCAGAGGAATGAGAAATTGTGCTCCATTTGTGTACAACGCGTCAAAATGCATTCTACTGTCATATATAACTAACTAGAACAATTTTTTTTAAAAAGGATTTAATAATCAATATGTTTTTAGAATTCCCTGGAATTTCTGAGTTTTAGGTTAAACATTTTCTACGATACAGCAATAATTTTCTGGTGATCAGTGGTCTTTCTATTCATCTCTTGTGAGGAGAAAATTAATTGTACTCTTTTTTTTTGCTTGGATTTCTTGGAGCAGTTTCCATTTCTAGCTGCCCTGTGAAAGAAAAACTAGGTCAACTAAAGTCATGGAGTCCTCCAAGGTCTCAATTCAAAACTGGCATAGCCTGCTAAAATTTTTACCAATCCTCAAGTAATTATGGTCCTTGAAAGTGATCTTTATATTCTCAAACAATGATGTTTACTGATTTTCTACAAGATGCCTGGAAATATAATAGGTCTTCTATTGAAGTGTGTGTGTGTGTGTGTGTGTGTGTGTGTGTGTGTGTGTTGTATTTCTCCTTCAGATTTGTTTATAGGGGACACGGATAGAGGTTAAGATAAGTAATATTACTCTCTGTAACTCAAGTTACTCTTTCTCAACTGAACTCTAGATATACTTCTAAAGTTAAGACATGATCTCATTCATTGATGCTGATGCTAGTAACTGAGTCTGCATCCATCTGTTTTTCCTGCTCATTGAAAGTTGTAACCATAGACTTATGATTTTTCTAGACAGTTTATGGATTGTAATTCAGTTTTATCAAGAAATACAGAATATGCTAAGCACTGAACAGGAAATCTAGTGGATTTAGTTTATTCTACCTCATTAATTTTAATGTTTTTCTCACATTTTATTTTCTCAGAAATCAGGATGGATTGTTTACTTCTTATTTCCTGCTGTCTCTAAACTAACCATTAGGATATATTTGTTCTAATATATTTATTTATTTAGCATTTAAGAGACTTTACTGATGATCATATGCGAAAAAACAAAGGATCATTTAATAAGCAATTTGGCCAGATAAAGTACTTAGAAATCTTCATTTACAATTTTGCTTAGAGGCCTTTGAAATTTCGTGATTACTTAATTTTTATTTTTTGGTCCAAAACATATTTTTTTCAAAATCTCCATATAAAAGAAATTTTAAACCTTTACTCAGGAAAAAATGCATTGGTTAACATCCTTCATCAGGCAATTAACTGAGGATGGTAATCTGCATTTCTGAAAACCTCAGAGAGGTAACACTAAATTTACCAAGCTTATGTCCTCATATATTCTCTATCCTTATAATTATCCTTTTTGATCTTTCAATTTGGAGAAATTCTCTTTGAGCAAATTTCCTTCTTTAACATTTTAGAGTTTCTGTGATTTTTTCTATTATTTCTTTCATGATTTTTCTGACACATAAGAGAATAAAGTTATCACTGAGAGGTGTCTTTAAGCCAGACACCCAGCAAACAAGGTGGACAATTTATTTTACTATAGGGTGAAAGAGTTTTCTTACTGGTTAAATCGCATATATTTTCTTTGTGTGTTTGCAGCTTGGCTAAGACAGAGAAGCATCTAGTCAAGTCATGAAATGTTAATAACTCCTCTAATAGAGAGATGGTCAGATCCTTATAACTTGAACTAGTTGCCCAAGGCCATCATGAACTGACAGGGAGCATTCTTAACAAGCCCTATTTCTCCCTTTCTCAGGTACCAGCAGGGCAGGGAGAGTAGATGAAGGTGTATTGAATGCTATTTTTTGCTAGATATTTATTATAATATACACAATATAATTACAATAATTTAACACGATTAATGTGCACATTTTCTAGAAATTTCATTTTCATTCTGATTTAAATGAGAAAATATAATTACAATAATATAATTAAATATTATATTAAGCTATGTATATACATATTCATACATAATATAATATGTAATTTATATGATAAATATGTAATTTATAAAAAACAGAAGAGTTTTATAATTTTTTATTCCCACTTTATGGTTAAACAGCTGAGTTTTGTAAATTATCAATGTTTAGATAGTTAGTAAATGTTATTTTTATCCAGAACTATGGGCTACCAAAATGAACCCAAGGACTGGCCTTTTGTTTATAATAAAAGTATACTTGTTTCATGAGCATAGGAAATTTTTCTTCCCTTCTTAGATTTGACCTTACCCTTTTTTTATGTGTTAATGAAATTTTCCTCACTGCACCTCATCTTTATATCTCTTTAGGTTTAAGCTCTGTATTTTGAAAACTTATCACTAATCACCCAAACACCAGAAATTAGTTGGCCTGTGACCCTAATTCATCTTTTTCACATAATGGGTGAATTTTATCAGTGACTATTGTTTTTCTGCTGTTGTCTCTTTTAGTATTATTGTTAATCCTTATAAAGTAAAATTTTTAATATAGAAGGTGGGTATAGGAACACATTGAACAACAGTAATGATAATTTACACTGATCAACAGTAATGATAACTTACACTTATTGTGTTGCAGGCTCTGTACTAAGCACTTTCATTGATATTTAATTTAACTTCATTATAACCATGTATATACCATCATCTAATGGTAGTAACTAAGCCTGCGTTCATCTAGTTACTACCATTAGATGATGATATATACATGGACATGTTATAATGATAAAAATTAATACAATTAAGTTGCACATTTTCCAGAAACCTCTATTCTCATTATAGTTTAAATGGCTTATTTCAATTATTTGGATCCTATTTAAAAATCAACAGAAATTTGACTCTTCTGATCTAATTCCATGTCTTTATCATACATTTTGACTGAATGATGTGCAGATGTAGGTATATGAGAAAGTGTGTGAGTATGAGAGTATGTCCGTATGTCTGTGTTTGTATGAATTTGTATGTTGTCAGAGTGAGAGTTTCTCTGCCATAAACTTTAAAAATTTTTCCCTTCTTTAGGTGCCTATAATTATATTGAAATGCTTTTGCTGACAAGTAGACCATTGGTATTCAAAGTGTGGTTCTTGGAGCACTGGCTTCACATCAGTATTCTAGAAATGTAGTGTATTGGGGTCTAATCCAAATGTACTCAATGTGAATGTTTATTTTAACAGAATTCCCAGGTAATTTTTGTATTTAATTGCAAGAAGTACTGTTTTGGAGCACTGTGGCCACTACTCTACCATCAGTTATTGCCATTGCTTTAATCATTGCCTATTTTATTACCTTACATTTTAACATCATATTATATTGTCTTAATGGGGTTTCCTTAGCTGTTGATACCGAAGTCCTCAGTGATTCCTTCATTATTTGTTTTTTCCATTTTAATTATTACCATTACAAACAGTATTTCTCTTTGAGACCTTGTCTTAAGAAGTGAAGTTTCAGATTTCAAAGACTCTTTGCTAAGTACTGGATATCTGACTCAATTCCATTCATAATCCTATGCATCATTCTGATCCTATTGATCTAAGTAACTTTTGTCTTCCAACTTTTTGTGTACCTTGGGACAAAATATTTATCTGTCTGTCTAACATTTCAATAAATCCTACTGAAATATAACAGGAAATATGTTTACATTTTGTATAGTTTACTACTGTTATTTTTAGTTTTCTAGTTCCTGGATCATGGTGGAAGAAAACACCTTGGGACTCAATTCCCGTTATCCTTTCAAGCTAAATAGTCCTTGGCAAGTCACTTAACTTTTCTTAGTGCCAATCTTCTAAACTGGCATAACAATATATTTTGTTGCAAAGAGGAAATGGAGTCTGTAAAGTACCCAGAAAAACACTGTGCACACAGTTGGCTCTCAAATAAAACAGGTCCTTCCCACACCTCTTTTTTTTTTCCTCTCTCACAATGATTTGGAACAAGAAATAAAATATCTAAGTATTTTGTATTGCTGACTTGCCCTGAACTGCTACCTCCTTGGCAAAGAAAAGGTTTTAAAGCTTCAGTTCTTTGGCTCCTATGTCTGGATCGTAAATGACTTTCCATGGTCTAAGGACTTTTGTATTCACTGAGAGGTTGCTTCCAAGTTTTCCAGATTTCTGTGAAATGGCAGCTGTGCAAGAAATGAAAAGAAATTTTACTGAGGGACTTAATGAAAATCTGGGAATATGACCAAACAATATGCTTAAGAGAGTAATGACAAACTTACACATAGTTAGATTTTCTTTTATAGTATATTTTATCAGTTGCTAGAAAACTCTAGTGTGCAGGAATTCCATTTTTTTTTCTTGAGGCAGGGGTGAATACTTTTAATTTATTCACCAAAGGACAATGGGTATTGAGAAAAAATTAGAAATATATGATGCCAGCGAGTTCATTCATCTGTCTTGTCATTACAAATTTTAATGAGTATCTGGTAAGAAAAAATGTTTTAGACCTTGTGGATAAGGAGGTCATGAAAACTTAGAATCCCTGTCTTCAAGGAGTTTAAATTCAAGTGAAAGAAAATAGACAACTAACAAATTAAAAGACAAAAGTTATAACTCCAGGAAGAGGTAAAGATTAGAGTAAAATAAGGTACAGTGATGTGGAGGATATCATGCAAGAAATTGTCTAAATTCTTTAGCTCCTCCTGCTTTGAGGTTCTTTGCAATATGCCTTCACAGTTCCTTGCATCTTTAGGTATGGCTTATTTTCTGACCTTTTGATTTTGTATCAGCTTTGGGATTTGTTTTGTTCCAAGAATGTGGCAGAAATGACAATGTGCCAGTTCTGTGGCTGAGTGTTGAAAGCTCTCATTGGTTTCCAGAAGCTCTTTTGGAACTAGCCTTAGCTAACTTGCTGGATAATGAGAAACATATGGCTCAGACACCAGCATCATTCCATGCAACAGCCAGCTAACAACCAGATATGTGAGTTAAGCCCTCCAAGGCTATCTAGCCAACTCTCCAGCCAACTCATTGGATGATGCTGGAAAGCCTGTCTGGTTCAGACCAGTAGAGATGCTTGAAGGTCCCATAGACTTGTAGGCACTAATGAAACATTTCTGTTTTCATAATCCAAATGTTAGGATGGTCTGTTACACTTGTGTAGATAATTGATCAAGATGATATATTGGAAAGCAGTGAGAAAGAGAGGAAGAAAGAGAGTGAGTAAATAGAGGGGTGGGTGGAGAGGGAGAGCATTTGGGTGTTAGGTACATAAATCATAGAAGGGATGATATTTAACTGAGAAGTGAATGGCAAGAATATGTCAGCCATGCAGGGATGTGGAAGCTGTCCAGGAAGAAGGTATAACAAGCACCAACATACTCAGGAAAAATCGCACAGAGAATGTCAATAAAAGAGAAGGCCAATGTAGCTTCAGAAGCACAATTAAGGGAAGAATGAACTGAAAATGGGACCGAGGAGCTAAGCAGATGTCTAATTATGTTATTCTAGCCTTCCATGAAGAGTAAGACTATTTAGGTTTAAAGGATACGACTTAAAGAGGACACACATATTTGAGGTCAATCATATCCTGGGTGTTAATGAAAGCTAACTTGGGAATCTGACTTAGTTTGTGCCATTGTGCCAATAAGATGGAAAGAATATTTCTTTGCAGTAGTACAGAGACATAAAACTGCAGCAGTGCATTTAATTCCAGAGATAAAAGTCTCTATGGAGTTATAATTTCTTTTGATTAAAAAGACAGCAATTTCCAGAGACATGCTGTGTGCTGCTGCTTCTCTCTGACTTAAAGTTTGGCATCATTAAAATGATCTGGGTGATGTGATTATGGCTGATGATGCGGTTGTTGTGAGACGTGTCAGGCAGTCCCCACTGAGAGCTACACTGTCTTATTTCAGGAGGCTGCCTCTCCGTCAGCACACTGTGTCTGAACTCAGCTACCTAGGTATTAATCTTCGACAATTAGAAAAGAATAATTAATGCTTTCTAAATCTGTCATATGACCTGACATCATACAGCTCGTGTGGCTTAAAGTCTGTATTTAACCAATGTATTTCCATCGGAAAGCTGTTTGTGAAATCACAGCTGGAAAGTCAGACTGAGAAGTCAACGTGTGTAGACTACAAAGCAATATGAATGCCTTGTGGTAATGGATCGTTTTGTTTTATGGTCTCAGCACATACCCAGTGATGGAATGAACTGATAAATATGAAAATTAAAATCCCATTTTTAAAGGTTCATTTGGGTAGTTTGAGTGAAGTTTTCTGATCAGCCGTTCAAGAAATACTTACCAAGTATCTAGAAGAAGTAAGGTACCAGAAGAAATAACACAAAAATAGAAATCCCATCTCTTCTGAATCTTGTACAGAATAAGCACGTAAATAGGTAATTTAAAAAAAATTTGTACTGATTATAGTCACAGAAGTATGGATGCAGGTGGCTACCAGTTTAGGGACAATTATTATTATTCATTTGTCCCATCTTTAAAGTACAGCAAGATATTGGTAAATTTACAATTTTATGTCTGTAAGTTCTATTAGTACAATAGTAGATACAATTTTCAGGTTTACTAAGAGGCTACCAACCACATTACTCTTTTTTTAAATTAGAATATTTTACCTTTAATCAGTAATATAGAAAATCGGTTCTTCAGGTCCTTGACAAAGCTTAATCTCCAATTATCCACTTCTTGGTTCTTATCAATGCTCAGCTGAGGAAAATGATAATTAGGTTAGATAGTTTAAGAGATATGAAATCTATGCCCTAATATAAATGGCCAACATTCTTTGACTTATTACATAATTGACTTCTACAGAATATTATTCATTGCAGTGATGTCTCTGAATACTAATCACCATTTCTCTTTGGAAAAGTATAGAACTCATGAATCTATTAGAGTGAATTATTAAGCGTTAGCAAATAAGTTGTCAACAGATGAGCCATGAAATATTTGGAAAATGTAGTTTTTCATTTGTTAGAGCTTAATCTTTTGTCATATATTTCCAAATGAATAACTTTAGTGACTAGCTGGAAGGCCCCTTTTAGTAAAACTGGTTTCAGCAGAAAATACAAAAATGCCCCACTTGCCTTGCATTCTACACTATTCAATGTTAACATAATGAATATAAATTACACTGCTTGCTTTCTTCATTTAACATCAATTCAGCAGACTTGATGGAAGTGTCTTAGAGCAATGGCTCTCAGAGTTTAGCCTTAGATCAGCAACACAGTGTCACCCAGGAACTTAGAAAAGCACATTTTCAGTCTCCATCTGCTAAATGAGGAACTTCAGGTGGAGTTTACAACATGTGTCCTTACAAACCTTCCCAGGGATTTCTATGCATACTAAAGTTTGACAGTCTTCTGTTGACTCAGCTGAAGAGAAGTAGCATATATTGGCATCATAGGAGAAAAAGAAACAACAGGCAGAAAAGAATGAGGGATATCCATCTCAATCTCAAGAAAGCTGTTGGTACTTTTCCAAATTACAGTCATATCAGCAATATAGGAAAATAAGGTTTTGACTCCACAAAAATTAGATAAATTAAGAAATTTGGTAGATAACTATGCTTTCTCATACATAGGATCAATTCTAGTTGCTTATCTATTCTTCCCTTATTCTGCTGGGCTATTTAATTAAATTCCTCAAATAGATTTATAGTTTACCAATTCTATGCCTGACTCAGTAATAGACTAAATTTTGGAATTGACCTGCATTGTAGATATAAAAGTCCCACCTGATTATTTTGCTCCCAGGGTCAGTACGTTATCTTCTTGATTCAAGCACATATCTGTTCCCAAGTAATTACTATAGCTTATTCTTGATGATGTGCCTTGGATGAGGCTGGCTGTCTCCAGATTTCTGCATATGTACCTACATTTTGCATACTTTCTTGATGTGACTCATTGTATCTACATAACCCTCTCTTCTTAAATTGTCATATTTAAGACCCTCCGAGCTATGTTTTCCTAAGTATAGGAGGATAATTGTGGCATCTTTCCCTTAACTGAGTCGCAAAAATTCAATGAATGATATTATTTAAGTGAGTAAGTCCTTCAAAATAATTAACACAACAAGCACAACAGTACCAATGGCAATTATAATAATGACATTCATCGTACCAAATCTCTGTCCACCACACCAAAGTATGCTTATGAATGTTCAACTAGGGTAAATTTCTGTTACCCTAGTTCTTCATTGTGCTCCTAATGTTTACTTCTTGATCTATTCTGACACATGCCCCAGTTCAAGATAATCTTGAAAAATTGGGAAATAAATGAGATTGATAATAAAACAGACAAATTTAATACATACCATTTTTGAATTAAAAAAAAAAGTTTTCAAGTGAATAAGATGAGCTTGTGAGCAATAACAACTAAGAGAAAGTATGCAGGAAGGAAAAGTCAGATTGACTCCAAAATAAATAAATCAGTCTTATGGTGCCATTGTTAAGGCACTGAGAGAGAGTTTATACTATCCAATAAAAGAGAGCTCCCTGTTGTATTTTGTATCAAACATTATTCAGAAAATATTAAATTTGTACACTTTTATAAATCAATCTAGAGAGCTTTAAAGATCTCATTTTTTTTTTTTGTAGAATCATCTTCTTTCACCTGTTCACAGTTCTAGAAAGAGGCAAATGCAACAACAGAAGAGAAACAAAGATCTCCCCAAAGAGACTTATTAAAGCAACTATAGTCATTAATAGGAAACCAGCTCTCATACTTTCAAGTGATTTAAACTAAAGCAGTGTAAGAAAATGGTTTGTCATTTCCGTTTTCACAATCTTTTTTTTTTTTTTTTTGTGGTGCTGGAGATCAAACCCACGGCTTCATGCATGTGAGGCAAGCACTCTACCACAGAGCCACAACTATTTTCTTCCTAATAATAAATACTTGATTGACTTCTTTAGGACTAAGTCCTTGAGTGCATGGATGATTACATAAAATCTTAAATTTACTCTAAAAGTTCAAAGACCTTTCTTAATTCAGTTATTGCTTCCTCTATTTTATTTCTCCCTGTATATTATGTTTTGGATATGAGGTGTCCTCCAAAAACTCCTATTAATACAGGAATGTCCATAGGTGAAATGATTGCCTGTAGGAGCTGCAACCTAATCAGTACATCCTAGTTTGATGATAACTGTAGACTGGTGGGGCATCTCTGAAGAGGTGAGTCACTGGAGGCATACCCTGGAAGGGTACATCTTTCCTGTGGCCAACTTTCCCCTTTCTCTCTCTCTCTCTCCCTCCCTCTCTCTCTCTCTCTCTCTCTTTCTCTCTTTCTCACTCTCTCTTTCTCACTCTCCTCTGTTTCTTTACCTAACCATGAGTTGAGCTGAGTTTTCTTGCACTGGACCTTTCCCGCATGATATGCTTGCTCACTTTGAGTCCAGAGCAATGAAGTCAGCCATCTGTAGACTAAGAACTCTGAAACCATGAGGCTAAAATAAACTTTTACTCTTCTAAGTTGTTCTTGTTGTGTATTTTGGTCACAGAATCACAAAAGCTAAAATATTATCTTTTCCTAGTGAAAAATAAGATAAAATACAAATACCATTGACAGAATTGGTGTGAGAGATTTATGTGAAAAAACAATAGAATAGAAATTCCTTCTTAGATTTAAGGCATTATAATAAAATAACTTTTATTCATTTATTGTACTAATTGCTTTTTTCTTTTTTTGAATGTTGTTAGAGCATCATAGTTACACATGGTAGCTGGTTGTTTCATCCCAACAAAATCATACATGCATGGAATCTGACCCCATTTCATTTCAGTCCATGTTCTTCTACCCCACCACACACTTTCCCCTCCACTCCACTGATTCCTGCCTTGCTCATCCATTTATCCATCCTTGATTGGTGCTTTCAACACACACGTATAAGTGAACTTTCTTGTGGTATATTTATATATGTGTATAAAAATGATTTTGTTAAATTTATTCTGCCTTTCCTTTTTATTCTCATCCCTCTCTCCTTACTCCCTCTGAATCTCCTTCTTTTCCTTTGATTTTATTTATATCTTTATGACATTTGCTCCCTCTACTTTTCCCTGTTTTGCTGTCGTTTCCACATATGGGAGAAAACATTCAATCCTTGATTTTCTGAGTCTTGCTTATTTTATTTAACATGATGTTTCCTAGTTGCATTCATTTGTAGTAAATGCCATAATTTCATTCTTCTTTATGGCTGAGTAAAACTCTATTGTGGATGTACACCATACTTTCTTAATCCATTCATGTTTTTATGGGCATCTGGGTTGATACCATAATTTTGCTCTTGTGAATTGTGCTGTAAACACTGATGGGCTATATTACTATAGTATGCTGATTTTAGTTTTGGGGGGTAATATTGAGGAGTGGGACAGCTGGATCATATGGTAGTTCCATTCTTAGTTCCATATTGATTTCCAGAGTGGCTGTTCAAAGTTGCAGTCCCACCAACAATGTAAGAGTGTACCTTTTCCCCAGATGCTCTCTAGTATGTATGTATGTACATACATATGTATTTTTTCTTGATAATTATCATTCTGACTGGAGTGTGGTTTTGATTGTATTTCCCTGATTGCTAGGGATGTTTTAGATTTTTCATATATTTGTTGGCCATTTATATTTTTTATTTTGATAAATGGCTATTGAGTTCTTTTCCTCCTTATAATAAAATGCCTTATAGACAGAAACTCAACCTCAATAAATTGGCATTGTTGCTTACACTTCCATGTTGAAATTCCATTAAACTAATATGCAATTCTATAAATTATTTAAATGATTTTTAAAGAACAACTTAATGATTTTTGATGGTAAATGGATGTATATGAAGACTATCATGCTGAGTGAAATAGGGCTAGGGGAAGAATAGAAGTTCTGTGGATTAGACAAAGGGGACTGAAGGAAAAGGAGGGGACATAAGAATAGAAAAGACAGTAGAATGAACTGGACATAACTTTCCTGTTTTTGTATATGAATACACAACTAGTGAAACTCCACATCATGTACAACCACAAGAATGGGATCCTAATTAGAATAAGTTATACTTCATGTATGTACATTATGTCAAAATACACTATACTGTCATGTATATCTAAGACGAACAAGTTAAAAATAAACAAAAATAAGATTTAAAAAATAATTTTAAAAGCTGTAACCATTTAAAATGTGCTGTTAATTTTGTAAAAAAATAAATAGAAATAAACCAAGTTCTGCATTATGACTTAAAGTAAATTCTTGCTGTGGTTTATTTGTTTATATTTCCAAGTTATCAGTGTAAAAAAGTCATGGAAGAGATTTTGGTGGGATTTATGAAAAAACAGATGGAGTACCACTTGTCAAAACTACTTAAACACATACAACTTAATTTATTCAGACATAAATCTTTAAAATACTTAAAAGGAGAATAGAATATTTTCTAGACTGCTTAGAATTTTGCCATGGCAGGGAACTAAGTCAGGGCCTAAGACTGGAAACCTAGTGCCAGGTCTTCCATGGTCGAGCCCAGTGTCAGTTAGAGCCCCAGAGCCCCTATTGCCAAGCCAATACCCTTGGCATGCACCCTGGAATTCTTAGGTATCAAAGAGACCCCACCATGAGACCTTACCTGTTAGGGAGCAGGGCACAAAAGCTAGCACAAGACTTTGTCTTGGAACTCAGTGCCAGGTTCAACACAAGTTGGACCCTCAGTAAGATGCAGCACGAGAAACCAGGGGCCTCACACAGACCAGGGCTCACCAGTCTGTGGATTTGCTCCAGCATCAAACATATATATTTGTGCTGGCTGGACAGACTCAAATTTTGGTTTTCCTCACTGCCATCCTTAGAGTGGACCCAGGACATACTCAGCTCTAAAACTGTTTGGTCCCTATAAATGTGAGACTCAATTATAACCCATCTTATTGTTGACTAACCTCAAGCAACACACCAATCATCACACCAGTGCTCACAGACAGAAGTCTAGATCTGCCCCAGCATAAGACAGAAATCTGTGCCACACTAGGGTGACTCTGTTTTTCAACCAGTATCACTGTGAGCTATAGTGTGAACCTTGATGCACCCTTAAGACTATAAAGGTTCCTGCACCTGTGAGATTCAGGTGAGGCACAGCTTAGTCACAGCTCAGATGGACAAGGGACTGTCTTCGTCAATATTAGCCCAAGGTTGAACAGCATATTGTGGAACAAGACCTTGTTCAGTGGGGATAGTATAATGTAATAATATATGACTTTGCCTTGAAACATAGTCCAGACTGCGGACACTTAATACTGGGAAGATATAAATAGCTTTCACCCACCTTCTTGCCTATTAACAGAGCCTCTAGAACAACCTTAGTACCAGGGAAGACATGCAGCCCATCTGTTGGACTTCTAGCCACCATAACTGGAGGCCATACATTCCCGTCAATAGGCAGCCAATAGTAGTGCCAGCCTTGGTTCTTGCCCAGTGCTGTGCTAGTGTTGATGAGCTATGCACTCAGGATGTGACAGCTTTGTGGATTGAGTAACCATAGGCAAGGCATAAGACCCTGGGTTTGGTATATCCACGATGATTCTGCCCACATCCAGGCAGAATCCTGCAATATCCACCCACAGGTTGGTCAGTGAGGACAAGGCATCTTGGTTAACCCACCCAGGAAAGACTTTGCATCATAAGTTATTCATAGGTACTCCCCTGGACCATTCTAAGGAACACACAAACTGCTTATTTGGTACAAACTTGTACTTATATTGCCCTCTAGTGATGAAGCTGTGCCAAAACACCAACAGTCAACATGGAAAACCAGAACTTGGGCACCACCCATTGCTGACCTAGGAGGAAATGACTAAAAGCTCAGAGAACATGACAGCCTGCTTACAATTTCTGGAAAATCAGGCACATACAATACTTTATTACTAAAAATGGAATAAAATCCAAATCCTTCAATACCCAAGTGACAATGCACCCCAGGAAGCATCAGCAGTGTTTGGGGAAAGCATGACTTACCTGAATAGTGAAAATAAGATGACAGGAATTGATCAGATAGTAAGAAATGTGGGAAAAATCATGGGTGAAAATTTAAAATAGGTGTTTTATACATGTAGCTCAGTGGAATAGAATAAAAGGTACAGAGGCAAACAAGCATAGATAAAGTTAAGTGATCCAGGAAAAAGGCACCAATAACATACATAAGAGAACCTGGATATTCACATGTAGAAGAATGAGACTTGATTCTGTGTTTTATCTTACACAAAGATCAACTCAAAGTAGATCAAAGACCTAGGAATTAGATCAGAAACTTTACAAATTCTAGAAAACATAGTCTCAACACTCCAATATATATATGCATGCAATAATTTTCTCAATAGAACTCCTAAGGCTCAAGAAATAAAAGCAAGAATTCATTTGAGATGGCATCATATTAAAAAAGCTCCAGCAAAACAAAAGAGTGTTAAAACAAGAGTGTTAAGAGAGAGTCCACCGAATGGGAGAAAATCTTTGTCAGCTACTCTTCTGACAGAGGATAAATAATCCAGAATGTATTGAAAATTTCAAAAAAATTAACACTAAAACATGAAATAATTAACTGAATCTATAAATGGGCAAATGAACTAAATGGATATTTCTGAAAATGAGAAATATAGATGGTCAACAAATATGTGAAAAAATGATCAATATATTTAGCAATCAGGGAAATACAGATCAAACCTCTTCTGAGATTTCATCTCACTCCAGTTAGAATGGCAGTTATCAATAATACTAATACTAATAAATGCTGGTAAGATTTTTAATTAGTACAATTAGTATAGAAATCAGTATGGCAATTCCTCAGAAAACTAGGAATAGGAACACCTTGTGACCCTACTCTGCCACTCTTTAGTATTTATCTAAAACATATAAAGTCAACATTCTAAGTGATACATGTGTATTCATGCTTATATCAGAGCAATTCATAAAGGCCAAGTAATGGAATGACATTAAGTGTTTATAAACAAATGTAGATAAAGAAAATGTGGTACACACACACAATGTAGTTTTACTTAACCATAAAGAGGAATGAATGATATCATTTGCAGGAAAATGGACAGAACTAGAGAACATCATACTAAGTGAAATATGCCAGTCTCAGAAAGTCAAGGCTCATATATTTTGTCTCATGTGAAAGTTAGAGAGTAACAATCTGGAAAAAGGACCTCATACAGATAGAAGGGGGACTGATAAAAGACAAGAAAATGGCCCAGGGGAGGGAGAGTGGAAAGTAAAGAAGAGGCACTGGGGAATGAAATTGATGAAATTATATTGTGTGCAGATATTAACATAACACAATAAATCCTGTTATTATGTACAATAAATTTGAAAAAAGAAGGACTAGTAAAATAAAAATGAATCATCTATTTTAAGGAAACTCAGTAAGCTTGATGGAAACACAGAAAAATGATTTAATACAGTAACAAAGGAATTTAACAGAAATGGAAGCATTTTCAAAAATCCATACAGAAATTCTTAAGCTGAAAAACACAAAAACCAAATCTAAAATTTGATAGAAGGTATCAATAGCAGAATATACCACACAGAAGAATTAATAATCTCAAAGATAAACTATTTGAGCAAAGACAATCAGGAGAAAAAAACAAACAAACATAAAAGCAATGAAAACTAATACAGAAAGCTTACAGGTACCTTGGTCCAGTTTTAAAAGAGCTAATCTTTGGATTATTGTGACTCAAGAGGAGCTTGAGAATGCTGAAGGATTAGAAAATGTATTAAAGAAACAAGAGAAAACTTCTAACCCAATAGAAGGATAAATATGTACAGATACAGAAAGATTAAAGGTCATACAGTAGATTTAACAAAACCAAGTCTACCCTAAGTTAGCCAATTTCTCAAAGGTGAAAAATCAATAGAAAATTCACAAGAAAGAAAGAGAATATTAGAAACATACAAATACACACATACACACACACACACACACACACATACAAGTAAAATATAGGGGTGATCCAATTTCCCTGACAGCAGACTTCTCAGCAGAAAACCTGACCATAAGAGAGTGACATAAGGTTTTCATAGTACCAAAAGGGGAAAAAAATAAAACAAAAATGTAAAAGCTGCCACCTGAGAATGCCGTACCCAACAAGGTGATCCTTTACAAATGTAGAAGAGATAAAAAGATTCCCGGGGGAAAAAATAAAGCTGAAAAAATATATTTCAACCAGACCTGACCTATAGGAGATTCTAAAGGAAATTCTTCCACAAACATTATTAAGAAGAGAACATGAGAAAGCCTAAAGCTCACTGATAATAGTAACTATAGAGAACAAATAGGAATGCTCTATATTGTAAATATGATGAGTAAAACCATTCATGTTAGAAGATTAAAAATGTAAACAACCACATCAAAATATTAATAGGTGATATTGATACAAAGGAGAATATAACAAAATTCAAAATTTGGGGAAGAATCAAACAAGTACAATGTTTTATTAGCATATTTTCTCTCTTTGCTTTTGTCTTTGTTCTTTTCTTTAAGATCTTGTTAAATTCCTATCATTTCAAATAGTTTACTATAATCAAAATATTTTTTTGGAAGCCTCATGTAGACAAAAAGCAAAAATATGTAACAGGCAGACCAAAAGTAATAAAGCTCAAGACATTCTTCTAGAGTAAATAACCACAAAGAAAGACTGTAAGATACTGAGAGATAAAGAAACTATAATAAAACTAGAAAATGAGTAAAAAAGGACTATAGTAATATATAATCTATCAGTAATTATCCTTAATGTATGTGGACTAAACTCTCCAATAAAAGAGACAGAATGAATGAATGGATTAAAAAAAAAAGTCTCAACTATATTTTGCTTATAAGAAATTTACTTCACCTCTAGGGAAACACATAAGTTAAAAGTCAAGTGATAAAATGAAATATTCCATTCAAATAGAATCCAAAAGGAGACAGGAATATGCATGAGATAAAACTGATTTTAAACCAAAAGCAGAAGAGATTAAGAAAAATCATTATATAATGACAAAGGGATTCATTCAGCAATGAGAAAGAACAATTCTAAAGAGATATATACCAAATATTGGAGCATTCACATACATAAAGAATATGTTAATATTCTTAAAGACAGAGATAGACACGAATATAATAATATTACCATCCCACTTTTAGCACTGGACACATTATTCATACTGAAAATCAACCTAAAACAGCAGTTAAATTATGAACATAATAAATATCTACAGAGTATTCCATCAAATGACCAGAATACACATTCTTCTCATCAACTCACGGAACAGTCTCCAGAATAAATCAGGTGATGGGAGAAAAATACATCTCAATAAATTTTTAAAAAAATGAAATCATATTGAGCATCATTTTCATCCCCAATTTAATGAAACTAGAAAAAATTTGTAAGAAAAACTTTGTAAAACTTTCCAAATGTGAAATTAGGTGACTTCATTTTCAAGCAACCAATGTATAAAGGAAGAAATCAAGAAGAAAAATTTTAAAATTCTAGAAATACATGAAAATGGAGAATTAACATCAAAATGTATGGAACACAGCAAACAACAAAACAGTACTAACATGGAAATTTATATCAATTGATGCTGATATCACTCTAAAAAAAGAAAAAGAAAAAACCCCATTATCCCTCTGCTTAAATAATTTGGAAAAATCAAAACTGGTAGAAGGGATTAACAAACATCAGATCTGAAATAAGTAAAATATATACTAAGCACATACACAGGGATAAAAATCAATGAAATGATGAGGTAGATATTTGAAAAGACTAATGAAACAGACAAATATTCAGCTAACTAACTATGAAAAAGAGAAAAAATATTCAAAACAATAAAATTAGAGATTTATTTATTTATTTATTTATTTTAATTTTTTTATTTTTTTTAAAATTAGAGATTTAAAAGAGGACATTGTAGCTGACAACACAGAAATATAAAGGAGCATAAGAGATTATTATAAACAACAATTTCCCAAGAAATTTTATAATCTAGAAGAAATAAATAAATTCTCAGATAAGCATACCTTGTCAAGACTGAATCGCAAAGAAATGTAAAACCTGAACAAGTAACAAGATTGAATAAGTAACAGAAAATCTCCTATCAGGACTGGAGGTATAGTGAATGGGTAGAGGGTTTGCCTAGCACAAACAAGGCCCTTGGTTTGATCTCTAGTAATATTAAATAAATAAATAAATAAATAAATAAATAATAGAGTTTCTCATCAAGGAAAGTCCAGGATAAGAAAGCTTCACTTCTCAGTTCTTCCAAAAACTTAAGGAAGAACTAATACCCACTTTAAGTTATTGAAAAAATAAAAAAGAAAGAAAGAGAAAAGAAAAATAAACAGAAGAGACAAAAAAATGAAAAGAATACAGTAAGAAATTATTCCAAGCATACTCTATGAAGCCAGTAATACCCTAGTACTTAAGTCATTAAAATCCTCAAGTAAATACTACACATTTAACCCAACAACACATTAAAAAGCTTATTTACATGATCATATGGGATATAAGAATAGTTCAACATAGAAAAATCAATAAGAGAATGAAGGAAAAAGTTTCATAAGATCATGTCAGTAGATACAGAAAATTAATTTGATAAAATTCTACAGCCTTTCATGATAAAAATGCCTAACAAATTGGGTTAGAAGGAACATATCTCAATACAATAAAGACAATTTATTATAACAATAAACAAAGACCAAACATTATATGAGTGGATAAAAACCAAACACTTTCTTTCTCTATTCTACCACAAGGGAAGTGTGTTCACTTTCGCCACTTTTACTGAACATAGTAGTGGCAGTTCTAGCTAGGGCAACCAGGCAAGAGAAAGAAATAAAAGTCATCAAATTAGGAGAGAGGAAGTCAAATTTTCCCTGTTTATACATGACACAATCTTATATTTAGAAATTCTCAAAAAAAGACAAAAATTCTTAGAACTAACATATTATTTCAACAAAGTTATAAGATTAAAAAAAGCATATGAAAACAAATAGCGTTCCTATATGCCAGTCACAAATTATCTGAGACAGCTATCAAGAAAGAGATCACAGGGCTAGGGTTATAGCTCAGTTGGTAGAGTACTTGCCTTGATGCGCAAGGCCCTGGGTTCAATCCCCAGCACCACACACACGAAAGAAAGAAAGAAAGAAAGAAAGAAAGAAAGAAAGAAAGAAAGAAAGAGAGAGAGAAAGAAAGAGTTCCTGTCTACAATATGTACAAAAAAGTACCTAAGAATAAATATAATCAAAGAAGTGGAAAATTTCCATAATGTAAATCATAAAATTCTAATGAAAGAAATTATAGACGACACATTAAAATGGAAAGAAACACTGTGGATTGCAAGAATCAATATTGTATTACAAACAGCAATCTATACAGCCAATTAAATCTTCAAAAAATTAGGATATCCTAAAGTTATATGGAATTAGAAAAAATTAATCAAAGCCATTTTGCACAAAAAGAACTAATCAGAAGGCATTATACCACCTGATTTTCAAATATGCTACAATGTTATAGTAATCAAAGCAGCACAGTATTGCCATAAAGACAGACACATGGACCCATGTTACAGAATAGAGAGCTTAGAAGTAAATCTACAGCCAATTTTTGAAAATGGTGCCAAGAAATTTCATTGAATAAAGGATGTACTTTTCAATAAATGGTGTTGGGAAAATTGAATGGCCACAGGTAGGAAAATGAAACCAGGTTCTTATTTCCAATGGCTACAAAGATTTTACTCAAAATGAATTAGATACCTTTATATAAGTCCTGAAACTATGAAACTACTTGAAAAATAATATAAGGAAAATGTTTCAAGACACTGAAATAGGCAAGGATTTTCTTAGAAAAGAATCCAACAAAAACACAGGAAACAAAAACCAAAAGAAGACTAATAGGATTGCATAAAACTAAAAAACTTCCACAGAGAAAATGAAGCAGTCTACAGAGTAAAGAAATAATCTACATATGGGGAGAAAATATTTTCACACTATACATCTGATGAGTCAATGTGAAGAATATAAAACTCCTAAAACTCATTAGCAACTAATTAAAAATGGGAGATAGAACTTGAGAGACATTTATCAGAAGGAGACATACAAATGACAAACAGGTACATGAAAAAACATGCTCAAAATCATTAGGCACCAGGGAAATGCAAATCAAACCACAATATCCCACTAAGAATGTCTATTATCAAAAAGACAAAAGATAACATATGTTGGCAAGGATATGGAGAAAAAGGAACACTTGCACTTTCTTGGTGGGAATGTAAATTAGTCCAGTCATTATAGAAAGAAATATGGAGGTTCCACACAAAATTAAAAACAGAACTATTATGTGATCCAGAAATCTCACTAGTGGGTCTATATACAAAGAACATGAAATCAGTTTATCAATGCATTCCATATATATTGCAGCATTATTTCCAATGGCCAAGAAATGTCAACAACCTAATTGTATACCAACTGATGAATGGATAAAGAAAATGTGGTATGTATGGTATGCAATACAATCCAGCAATATAAAAATGAAATCCTGTCATCTGTGACAAAATGGATACAACCAGAGATCACTATATTAAGTGGTATAAGCCAGGCACAGAAAGGCAAATGCATCATCTCACTCGTGGAATTTTAAAAGGTTGATATCTTAGAAGATGGGAGTCGAATGACGTCACCAGAAGCTGAGTTTTATAAGGGTAGGTGGAGTGGGCAAAGTTGATCAATCTTCAATAAGATAGGAATGAGAAATTTTGATGTGTCACTCCACAGTAGAGTGACTAAAAATCACAATATATTTGAAGAAGCTGGAAGAAAGGATGTTGAAAAGTATTACCATAAAAAATGATAAATATTTGAAGGGACAGATATACTTAAGCTGCTTGAAACATTACACAATGTATACAAGCATCCATATATTGAATGATACCTTATTTATACATATAATTTTTGTTTTACATATCAGCAAAAAACTGAATTTAATTTAAAAAAATGTGTTGTTTATTTTTACCAAAACATTCAATTTATTATAAAGTACTAGAATATATTCTACAGTATATTTAACACAATAATCCTTAGAAAATGAACTGACAGTTACTTGATACTAATATTTATTGTTATGTGTTTTATTATAAAAAATCAATACATCATCACCTAGACCTTTAGCCATCCATTTATTCCCTTATAGGGATGGAACACCTAACACTCTACAATATACCCCTTGATATTTTACTCTGATTGGTTTAAACATTGTGTCAAGTATCCAAAATGTTCCTTGGAAACCTCTTGCCGAATCAATACAGCCATATGTTAAATCATAGTGTGGCTGTGAACATATCAAGAAGTACAAATTGATATATCTTTTCCATTCCACTATAGCAGCATCTATTAGGTATATTCAATCCTCTACAACAAAGCAACAATTAAAGTGGAGGCTTAGGTGGAAATTGGTGGCAGTATATAAAGTCAGGTTGTATAGTTTGATCTTCAAACTCATTTTCCTACAAGCAATTATTCATAGACTTAATTTTTATGAAAATTACAAGATTTAAAAATATACTTACTCATATTAAGTGAATCTAAATTGCTCAATTTCCTATATAATTTGAATTATTTCAGTATATTTTTCGATCATCTTTTGGCTAAATTCTTATCTAGCCCATGAATTCAAGTGAAAATTAACTCTATTTAAAATAATATATTTTCCATATCTGAAGTAGGGTCTCCCCTGTCGCGGTCCCCCCGGCCGGGTATCAGTCTCCCCCCTCGGCCGGTGGGGAGGAGGGGATCCCCGGAGTCCCCGACAAACACGAACTGTGAAAGGTAAAGTCGCCTGGTACGGTAATCACCACGCATGAGCCAGGGAGTCTTGTCTCAATCAAGAACTGCTTTTTTGAGGGGAGGTTACAAGCCTATATAGGGGAGGGGGTCCAGTGGTGTCCTGTTTCTAAGCTAACAATGCAGAAGTGGGCTGTCCACATGCAGCAGTATAGAGGTATTTAGCCAGGGGATCATGCACTGCCCAAGAGCATGGAAGCAGAGGTCAGCCAATAGGGGTGAGGTGATGTGGCTCTCTCAGGGCAGCATGGTCAGCCCTGAGCTGGGGGCTCAGCGCCATCTTGTGGCATGCCCCCACATTCCCCAATTAATTTGTAATCTAGTTACATGTGATTCTATTACTATAGTGATACTTGGTATAAGGGTGGTTTAGCATTTGGTTTTTTAAAATTTAGTTATTACCACTTAAAAACTACCTTTAGTCATATTTGTTCATCAGCTTAATCCTTATGTTGTATATAAAAAGAAAGCTAATGCAAATTTTTGGGGGAAGATAAATTTGGGATATGTATCTCCCAAAAGTCCACATGTTGGTGTAAGTTCATCAGCTCAACTTATGCCTCCTAGAACTTGAGTTTCCTCTGCTGCATTGGTCTTGATCTATTTTCAACAACCCAGTTCCATAACTTCCCTTTTCTGTTTCACACAAGTGTTAGGTGGAAGCTAACACTTCATTATAAAAGAAGAAAATATTCTGATCCAGAACTCAAAGGCAAGGTTGGTTCTGATTCATTCAGTAGTTAGACATGGAGCATTATAATTTGAGAGCAATAGAAGAATCCTCTAAGAAAGTGTTCATGGTAACATGGAACTAGCACTGTGTACAGAAGAATAGTAGTTAATTATTCCAACACCGGAAGTGTAAGATGGATGATTTCTTGGATATTATGGTTTGGATGTGAAATATCCTTCAGAGGCTTATATGTTGATGGCATGCTCCTCAATCCAGCAATGTTCAGAAGCATGGCTTATGGAAAATGATTGGATCATGAGGGCTGTGATCTCTTCAATAGATTAGTCCATTGATAGGTTCATAGTTGATGGCATTAATGAAACTTTAGGAGGTGGGACCTAGGTGGAGGAAATGCGTCACTGGGTTCACCAGAGATATTTATCTCAAAATAGTCTTTCAAAGACCTCAAAATTCCTTAGGAATGTGCTCTAGAAGAGTATATCATCCTTAGCTTCCTTCTCTCTCTCTCTCTCTCTCTCTCTCTCTCTCTCTCTCTCTCTCCCCTATCTGGCCACCATGAGGTAAGCAGGTATCCACTGCCCTATTCTTCAGACTTGATGTTCTACCTTGTCTCAGTTCCAAAGCAATGGAACCAACCCAACTGACCATGTACTGAAACCTCAGAGACCGTGAGCCAATATAAATGTTTCATCTGTTAAGTTGTTTTCCTTTGGTACTTTGGCAAAGTGAGAAAATGCTAACACACTGGAATTCAGATAACATTGCATACTACTTTCTACTAGGAAAAAATTAGCAAAAACTCAGCAGGTTAAAACAGCATATATTTATTTTCTAACAATTCTACATATCAGATATTTAGAAGTGCTTGACTGAGTACTCTCATTAGGTTATTATGAATTCAAAGTCAGAGTATTACTTACCTTGGGCTCCTATCTGGAGACTCTTTCTTTCTATGGCTAAATAATACTCCACCATGTATATATACTGTATTTTCTTTATCCATATTTCTGCAGAGAGGCACATAGGATGAGGCCATATCTTGCCTATTGTGAATAGTGTCACAATATAAAAGGGTAGGCAGATGTCTCTTTTGTGTGCTAACTTCACCTCCTTCACATAAAGACCCAGTAGTGAGATAGCTGGATTATATGGTAGTACTACTTTAAGTTTTTTGAGGAATTGTCATGTCATTTTCCATAGTGGCTGTACTAAATTACATTCCCAACAACAGTATATAAGTGTTTCTTTCCTCCAGATTCTTCCCAGCATTGGCTTTTTGTTTTGTTTCATTTTGGGTTTTATTTTATTTGTTTATTGGTATCTGTGTGCACTTTACCTATGAGCCATATCTCTGGCCCTTTTTGCTTTTATTTTGAGACAGAGTCTCCCTAAATTGCTTAGGGCCTCACTAAGTTGCTGAGGCTGGTTTTGAACTTGTAATCCTCTTGCTTTAGCTTCCCAAGTACTAGGATTACAGATATGTGCCACCACAACCAGTTTTATTTTGTTTTTGATAATAACCATTCTTATTGGAATGACATGGAATCTCAATAAAACAAATTAATTATATGTCTATAAACTATATAATTTTGCTACCATTTTCTTATCAACTCTACAGATTACAGCTTTGCAATAAGAAATTGCAACCAGAAATTGTAATCAGAAATTGAGAGGAGAAAAGTAAGGAATTTTCGATTAATTTGTAAAAGTTTCAGCCGGGCGCAGTGGTGCAAACCTGTAATCCCAGCGCTTAAAGAGGCTGAGACAGGAGAATCGTGAGTTCAAAGCCAGCCTCAGCAACTGCAAGGCACTAAGCAACTCAGTGAGACCCTGTCTCTATATAAAACACAAAATAAGGCTGGGGATGTGGCTCAGTGGTCGAGTGCTTCTGAGTTCAAGACCCAGTACCAAAAAAAAAAAATTTGTAAAAATTTCTGAATGAATAAATCACACTACATCCTTGGAAACTTCTTTAGCTTTTACATAAATAATTACTTATCTATAATATGGTCACTTCCTGGTACAATTTAAGTCTGATTTGCTCCCTGGGTGAACCTCTGATTAATACAATAAAAGTCAATTGAAGTTTAGAATAACTAAAGAAGTAAAAGAATTGAACTGTATTCTGTAATCAATTCTATTGAAAAGAAGAACACACTAATATTATTTTATATTTGAACTCAACTTCAGTTACTTTGAATTAAGTGACATATTGAAAAAGAAGATATTTCCTTCGGTTTACAGGTATGTAGGAAGTTGTGGTATACAAATATTCTTAGGGGATGATATTTACACATACAGTTGTTGAACCTCAGTTTCTTGATGTTTTTAACTTTTTGATGTGGTAAAATAAATCTTTCAGCAAAAGAAAATCTTCAACTAAAGATAAGAGGACAAAAATAGCTTTCACAAATTAAAACTCATCATATTAGAAGATCTTTAACTTTTAACTAATGGAGCTCTGTGAATTAAAAATTCTCAAAAAATGTTGTAATTAGCCGGGCGCGGTGGCTCAAGCCTGTAATCCCAGCACTTAGGGAGGCTGAGACAGGAGAATCGCGAGTTCAAAGCCAGCCTCAGCAATGGCAAGGTGGTAAGCAACTCAGTGAGACCCTGTCTCTACATAAAACACAAAATGGGGCTGGGGGTGTGGCTCAGTGGTCGAGTGCCCCTGAGTTCAATCCCCAGTACCCAAAAAAAAAAAAAAAAAAAAATGTTGTAATTATTGTTGAGATACTAGATGTCAGTTAAAAGTTCATTGCTAGATATGACTTTGGACTGGAAAATATCACATAAGGAGTGGATACAGCACCAGGAGCTCTTTCTTAAACAGAAGAATATATTTCCTTCAGTTTCTTTGGTGCACCTAATTGTGAGAACTATGCGAGTTCTGG